>JAMPIV010013335.1:0-367411 GCA_024509875.1 Oreohelix idahoensis
CTATTACTCCTGAGGGTTACAGGCAGCTTGGTGCAACAAGACCATACCAAAGGATTGGGAGATTGCCATCATAACACCCATTTTCAAAAAGGATGAAAACAATCAGGAAATCATAGGGGCATATGTCCCTGGTAAAATTTACTCTAGTATCCTGGAGCAGAGACTGGGATGCCTAGCTGAGTCACAAATGGATGAGGTTCAATGTGGCTTCTGAGCTAACCAAAGTGCTCAAGACCCAATATTCACACTCAGACAGCTGAGTGAAAAGGCCCTTGAATATAAAGATGAGATGCATCTTTGTTTCTTGGATCTGTAAAAGGTATTTGACAAGGTCCTCTGGAGCAAACGTTGGGACTGCTTGGCAAGGAAGAACATTCCAGCAACTCTGATTCGTGCTGTACATTCTACAAGTCTTGCAGAAATTATGTGCAGACGGCAAACCATAAGTCAGAAGAGTTCAGGACCACCACTGGTGCATGACAAGGTGATATCCTGTCACCATATCTGTTCATACTCCCCATGGATAATGTCATCAAAGCATGTAAGGAGAGGACAAGAAAATATTCAGTGGGTTGCTGGAAGATGAGACAGTTTGTATTTCAGAACTGGCATCTGCCGATGATGTTGCCCAGATTGCTAAATCAGAGGCACATCTTCAATCCAACTTAAAAGTCTGGAAGGAACAGTTGGAGAAGAGAGGGATGTCATCAGCAGCTCCAAAACAGAAACCATGGTGATATAATGAGAAGAAAGAAGGGACCAGATTAAGCTGGGAGAATAGGTCCTGGAGCAAGTCAACCATTTTATATACCTTGAGCTGTCAGACTGGAAGGGAGGCATCAAAGAAGATTTGGCTACCCAAAGGCAGCTGGGAGACTTTTTCAGGCCATAAATTGAGGATTCCTCAGCAAAAGAGAAGGTGGCAAGAAAACGAAGATGACTGTATATGACAGTGAATGAGGATGGCTGTATACCACTCCACTGATGTCCCAGTCTTGACATACGAATGCGAGTCATGGGCAATGACTACTACCAACAAAAGTCAGATCCAAACCTCAGAAATTAGGTATCTGAGAAAGCTGGTTGAAGTAACAAGAAGAGACATGGTCAGCAAAAAGACAATATGTTAAGGCCTAAAAACCCAACCCCTGCAGACCCAAATAGAACAGAAATGCTGAACAGTCTCTACTAAGATGGTTTGGTCATGTCTGCAGAATCAGAGAAGATCGGCTACCATGACAAGTATAGGAAACTAAGATCCAGACTTCCAGGACAACCCAGAGTCCACTGGGAAAACAACATTAGACAATCTTTGAAGGCCTGAGGACTAGAATTGAACCAGGCCAGGAGGAAGACAGCCGATAGGATAGTATGGTGCTCTCTCTTCCAAGCCTCTACACCTCACGGTAGAAGAGGAACTAAGTAAGTATGAGAAACTAAGAGCCAGGGATCCAGACCTCCAGGACAGCCCAGAGTCCGCTGGGAGGACAACATTATACAATCTCTGAAGGGCAGCGGACTAGAATGGAACCATGCCAGGAGGAAGACAGCCGATAGGACAGTATGGCGCTCTCTCTTCCAAACCTCTACATCTCACCGTAGAAGAGGAACGACTAAGTAGGTCCTAAATAAATAGGCCTAAGTATTTACATCATCATCATGTGACATATTCTTTCCAGAACGTTGTCTCCATTACAGCTGCTCTGAACGCATCACGATTCTGGGCAAGTCGACCTGCATCAGCCAAAGACAAGTTCAGACTCTCTGTGATGTCCTGGGTCCACCGTCGTCTAGGTCGACCCCTTCCCCTTTTTTCCAGGGACCATGCCTTCCATCACTGTTTTTTTTTTCCAGACTATTATGTCTTTTTATATGACCGAAAAATTTCAGCTTCCTTATTGCGATGGTATTTAGGAGCCAATGTTCCTGTACGTTTAGTGAGTGCAGTACTTCTCTGTTGGTCTTTTTTTCTGTCCAGGGTATTCTCAACATCCTTCTGTAGCATTTCATTTCGAATGATGTAATCTTTTTTTGCAACTGTTTTATTGAGTGTCCAAGTCTCGCAGCCGTATGTTGCTACTGGGAATATACATGCTCTGATCAGTTGTAACTTTGTTTCTTTGCTTGTGCCTTGCCATAGGTTTTTCATCTGTATTAGCTTATGTGAAGCAATTGCAAGTCTTCTTTTAATTTCTACTGCACAGTCGCCAGAGCTGTTAATGATTGATCCTAAGTATTCGAATTCATTGACACTTTCCAGTTCTTCGTTATCAATTTCAATTTCTGGTTTGGTCTTTACTTTGTCTGTTGTCAATACTTTGGTCTTCTTGGTGTTTAGGTATAGATTCTGGGCCTCGCTGTGTTTTTTGGTGGACAGAAGTAATTGTTCAAGTCCTTTTGGGTTGGTCGATAGGAGGACTGTGTCGTCAGCATATCTGATTATTCTTCTAACCGTGGACAGCAGCGGACGAAACGGCGCTAGACAAAGGACATTACCAGATTTTTATACTGCATCATTAGAATCTGCATATGTCAAATTATTAATACATTTCTAGCCTAACCCATGGCCACATTAAACGCCATAGTGGCTTAGAAAGAGCAGTGATGGAGGGTATGGTACCTGGAAGGCGAGGCAGGGGCCGACCAAGACGACGGTGGACACAGGACATTGAAGACACCTTGAACATGACATTGGAGGAAGCAGGAGGACTGGCTAGAGATCGAGATTCTTTCAGGCGGGCTGTGATGAGAGCGACGTTCTGCAAAGGACATGCTATATGATGATGATGATGGCTATCTCAGTCGTTTTGTATGACAAAGGATACTCAGTTGACAACGGCATATCCCTAAAAGGTTGAACTAAAGTCATAGACTGTGTACTGTTCAATGAAAGAAACATTTGATATGCAAGAAAGACGCAAAAAACAGACATGAATGAATTTTGACACTCGTCGAATTTGAAAAGTAAAGCAAAGACAAAAAGTCGTAGACCAAGAAGATACTGAGCTAACCGGCACAATAAGCAAAGTAAATATACCCACAATATATATAATTGCACGAAGAACTAAGTCCGTACATTTGGCAAAGAAACCAACAGTCATTGCACAAGAGCAGTTGGAACCAATGTGACTGGATGTAGATTCAGCCGTGGTAATAAAGTTGGCGTGTGTGTCGTCAGACAATACAGATGGATCTTCCTCCTTAATTGTACTCAAAGAAGAACTATAGTTAAAGCAACGACGAACTGAATTATGTCGTCCTGGGCTCAAAGATGCACCAACATTGGTATTATGAACAACAGTATTTTTAGTACCACAATATCCTACCACATTAGTAGAATGTATCTGGGGATAAGATTGCGCCATAGGCGTAAATGTGGAAGCAGTAAGGCGATGTTGCTGTTCCCAAGCAGCAATTTGTACCGGAAGACATGCATATAACATGTTCAAGGCTCCAACAAGAAAATGTCAGATATCTAGGGAATTGAAAATTCCCAGTAATAAGAAACTTCTCAGACTACAACTGGGAAAAGGCTATTTCAGAACAGAAGAACCTTACTGTGCAGGATGTTTTCAAGACAATAATATAGAACATTTCTTGTTAAATTGTAAGAGGTATGAACAAATGAGAATACCAATATTAGATTATTTGCAGCATCCAACTTACCTATAAATATAGAAGAGGTGTTTTTTTTTTTTTTTTTAACCAGCGGCACTCGAGCTTTCCAGCCCTTTTGGCCCAATGACATGTCATTGCGAGGCTGGGGAGCCAGTGGACTTTCTTTCCAACCCGGTCAGGAGCTTCGCTCCTTCCCATCCACAGAGGGTTTATCTGCAGGAGCCGTTCAGGTTATTCAGTCACATTCCCGGTCGATGACACTCATACAAATGCCCGCGCACGGGCTTGAACCATGAAAACCTGGTCTTAACCATTACACCAGCGCGGTTCCCGAGAAGAGGTGTTAAGAATAGACAGACCTAGGGAACTGCATAATATAGTCAAACAATATTTAACACAAACAAATGTTAATATATAGGGGCTGGATGCGATGATATACATTGATACACCGATCCCATTTGTAGTATTTGTATAGTTAAAATAATGTCTAAATAAAAATTAGTGGAGTTGTGAGGTTTCATCTTCGCCACGCCTGCAAACGCGTCGTGTATTGATAGGCCTTAACGTAGGGTAAAATTAAACAGAAATGTTTGAAACAAAACGAAGCGTAATTCTTTTTCCATCACATGTTTGAAGCAAAATATCAGTGTAATTTTGGTTCCAGATGAAAAAAATCTACTATTGACAAGCGAGAGCGTGTTTTAGTCCCCGCCAACTCGAGAAAGGCGGGTCATTTCTACTACTATATTTAAACATGCCACGAAAAGCCAATACTTGTTCGTTTCATAGGCACGCAGTTTGACATATATAAACACACACACAGCGCAGTGTCTGCCAAGTAGCGTATTTTTCTGACGTAACGACTTGTAGTTTCAGTTTGAACAAAGGGGGAAAGAAGGAGTATCTATAGAACAGTTAGAAATTTCCGAATATTCTGGAAAATATATGGACTTTTTTTTATTAAAAGGGATATGACCATAAAACATGGTTAGTTAGATAACCTAGCTTCTCCTGAGTAATAATATGTTTTAAAATACAAATTCCTCCAGATAATAATAAAGATATGGTCATAATATTAGCTAGTCAAAGACGCATTGACGGACAGACCCTCGTTCTTGCATTCACTATCGGTGAGAAAATTTTGCCCGCGTTGTTGAAAAGAAGCAGAAGAGAGAGGGTACATGTAATCTGATTGGGGGAAGTTTGAAAGGGGGAGAGATATTATTGGGTGGCTCAAACTGAATATTGTTTTTGGTAATGTTAGGCCAAAAAGCAAATCTATTTTTAACTAACGCCAAGATCGGACGGACCGACAGACAGAGGTACACCGAAATTGGGCTGTAATTTTGGCTTTATTTTTCAAATTCAAGTCAGAATTGGGAATCGTCCGATCTCATTGGCCAACACATTTAATATTACTGAGAAATTTGACGGCTCGGCGCCATTTGCATTAACTCTGTCCCTAAAGCAGGACGATTGAAAGTCTGTGAAGTGTGACGTGCCTTATTAATAAATAATTTTTAACGTTGTTAAAGTAAAGCATAAGAGGGCGTCATAGTCCAGCCAACAGCACGTCTGAAGTTGTGCTAAATCAACGTACCAGTGGTGTTTTTCTTGAATTTGTGGTAAGACAGAAATTATTAAATATTTTATTAAAAAATGTGAGTGTGAGATACTGCCATTTGCAAAATTTTACGACAGTAAGTACATTGTCGAGGTCCCTAGCTGACTTCTGCAGGGCCTAGAGATTGGTTTATCTTATAACAAATTACCAGAGATGTAGAATCCACATGTTTTCTTAGGTGGTCAGGTGGAAACATATCACCCACCTTATTGTATGGAAAAAAGAGATTAATGATAATATTGCAGATGCAGTGCAACCATTAGGGGAGAGGAATGTGAAACTGGTGCTACTTGCTACATCATGTATGTGAATGAGCTGGGGTTGGTCAGAGAGATCTGACCCAGGTCTTTTGTTTTAAATATATTATTGTTTGTAAAATTGGTGGATTAGATATTGTGTTAAGACCGAACCTAATTTTCATGTTACAGGGTTTCTTTGTCTGGCACTGTGCTAGTGCAAGATATTCTGAAGTGAACGACTCTGTATGAGAGTGGATGTGTCTCTAGTGGTACAAGTTTCCTACCACTGGAGTAGTAATATTGATACACGCTGCCTATCATATTACCTCACAACAAGTAAGGCAGTGGCCGTTGGACGGAAAGACAACTATCTTCTATCGTCACATGCCAGATAAGTACATCAGACCTGGCCTGCGGAAATTCATTAACTACTCCACCAAATTAAAAATTGTATTGTACTTGTAATAAAACTTTTCCACCAAAACTCATGTATAACGAAAAAATAAACTTTGTGAAATAAAAGACCGGGTATGATGTAAACAACCCGACCCTCCATCCAGCAATATTTAGAAATAATATAGGTTTAGTAGCAACATTATTAGATTTTAAAGTATATGTATGGACAGATCGTCCTTTTTGGTTTAATTGGCTTGAATACCTGTATATATATATATATATATATATATATATATATATATATATATATATATATATATATATATATATATATATATATATATATATATATATATATATATATATAAATTGATTTCATTTGAGTTGACAGTCCTGACCAAAAGAATATTCGTTTCAGGACTAATAAAATTGTAAAAAATAATTTTTAATATCAAAACTTAAAACCCAGTGTTAGTCGAGTTGATCATAGACTTTAATATTTGTGAGTGTTTTGTGTCTTGGTTCACCATCACACCACAATTTCAATACCCTAGACATTAGACGTAGCTATCAGACATACTAGTCAAAAATAAGCCTGAGTGAGATCTTAGGGTGGTAGCAGAAAGGTTCTCTGAGAATACACCTCTTCAATTATTATACTCAGGGGCCTTCACAGCTTGACCTCACTCAGTTACAATATCAACATAACACCAACATTCATAACATCGAAACCCACCACACTGGGAATGTGAAGGTCTGACGCTGCTAGTACAATGCAAATGACTTTTAACAGATGAAAGTCAATTAAATATCTGTTAAAGTCAGTTGTATAACTGGTACCACCAGGCCTTTACACCCCTCTTGTTCAGAGTTTCTTCTTGATTTTTTTAATTTTTTAAAACGTATAAACACAATTGTGATTATTCCTATTTACAATGATTTGACAAATGTGATGCCACTTTTTCATATCGGCAGTTGTTCATATTATTTGGAATTGAAAACAATATACTGTATATCTTAATTATAACCCATCAGAGGTTGGACGGGATATTTTTTTTCATTAAATTAATTTTTTTTTTAAATACATTAAACTGGAAAAACATTTGAAATATATTTTGATAGTATATTCTTTACATTTTTTAAACTGCTATATAGAAACTTACGTTTTACATGAAAATGTACATTGTCTAAACCGACATTATGAAAGTTTTTATCTATAATAATTACAATGAAAAAAAAAACCCGGCCACTTTAAAAAAAAAAAAAACAACTTCTGCGCTTGAATTTAAAATAAACAATGGACGGAAGGGTTAAATTGGTGGTTAATGAAAATGCATTTTTTACCAGAGATTTTGCGCGTCAAATATCTGAAGCGCAACAAGTGTAGAATTCTACCTAGAGAATTGCACAATACAGTAGAACTCCATTTATCCGAACCCCATGGGACCGAGCATCGTTCGGATAATCAAATGTTCGGATAATTGGATTACATAATGTATCGAGTACATGTACACATATTTCTAAAAATAATTAACCATCACAAGGAAAATACACTATAAAACATATTTACTTGTACTGTAATAATAATACCCACACTGTATTAGATCACTGTATCACCAAAATCTTTCATTACACTGCAGTGCATGTACTACTTGTATTAATTATTTTTGTTAAGAAAGAGAAATAATTTCAAAATAACATTACAAACGATTCAAAACCAGGCGCAACTTACGTATACATGTACTTGCACAGATGTAGCCCACTATTTAAAATAGTGAGGAATCCTCTTTTGCACCAAACTGGATAGTCTCCTTTTGGCAGCTAAGTCCCGCATTCTCTTCAACAGCAGAAGCTGTGTAGGACAGCTGTCATCTTCTTGCTCGTACCAAGCCATCGCTGTGTCTAGTGCTATAAAGGCCTCTTCAGGACTTGGTCGACGTTTTGGTTTTTCTTCATAATCTACAAGTACATCATGTACTTCTGAGGAGTCTTCATCATCGGTCACTACATGTATTTGGTTTTCTTTTTGCAGAAAAGACAAAATTTCTTCGTCATTCAAAAACTGAAAACCAGAATCATCATCATCTTCTAGCCACATGTGTGCATCATCTTTGTCACAGTCCGAAAATCCGAGCATTGCTTGAAACAGTTCCACAACTTCATTTATACAATCATCATTTGTGTCCACTGCAGTAGTTTCATTTCCTCCTTTTTTCCCAAGCAATCTACTCCAAGCCTTGTTGAGATTATCTTGTGACAGGGTGGTCCAAGCATCAGCTAACATATAGCAGCAGTCTTTGAGATTAAGCTTTTTGTAAAACGCCACCACACTTTCTTCATCTTCAGCCAACAATAAACGACGCAGGACTTCCTTCTTGTACATCTTTTTAAGCTTTGCTATAACACCCTGATCCATTGGTTGAATCAGTGCTGTTACATTGGGAGGCAAAAAAATTACTTTAAAATTTGCATCAACTGCATTCAATGTATCCGTCTCTGAATGAGATGGTGCATTGTCCAGTAGAAGAATTACTTTTCCAGTTTTCTTTTCTTGTTCTCTCAACCTCTTCACATTTGGGATGAACTGATTTGTATACCAATCAAGAAATATTTCACTATTCATCCAAGCACTCTTCTGTGCTTTGTAGCACAATGGGAGACATGTCACATTCTTTAAACAACGTGGTTTTTTTGGCTTTGCCGATCATTAGCACCGGTAAACGATGACTTCCACTGGCATTTCGCGGCTACCAAAATTGTTCCTCTCCATTTGCACTTTTTAAACCCAGGGGCAGCTGCTTCGCGCTGAGATGCAAGTGATTTTTGAGGCAATGATTTCCAGTATAAGCCAGTCTCATCGGCATTATACACATCATCGAGTGAATAACCTTCTTCTTCCAAAAAAGCCAAGAATGTTTCTTTAAAATTGTTAGTGGCAGTTGCATCGCTAGATAAAGATTCCCCTTGAATCTCCAATTCTCGTATGCCATGACGAGATTTAAAGTTTCTTAACCATCCCTGGCTAGCTTTAAAGTCAGGAGGACCGTCAAGTTGATTGTTGAACTGAAGTGCCTTTTCACACAACAGAGAACCAGAGATAGGTTCCCCTTTGCTTCTTCTTTGCACAAACCATATATACAAAGCCTCTTCCAATTTCACATTTCTCATGGTTTTACGTTTCTTCGACCCATTTTCACTATCAAATTTCGATGCAAAACTCATAATTTCTTCTTCTTCCTTCTTCCTCGTTCGCCCTGAAAAGGACGGTGGTTGCGTTGTGTCTGTTTACGCCGTAGCTGTGATATCTGCACCTTTCGGTCGACACATCCGACTTCAGCATGGCATTTTTTAGGGACCGGGTTTGCCTTCCCATTGCGATCCGTACTCGCTCAGCCAGACTGCACTGATGCAGACTGTTTCCAGGACCACCACGTGGAGGTGGAGTACGGTCTTAATCAGCTCTGGTTCGCTGACTCTGATGCAAGCAGTCAAGCTATGGGTCGCTGACTGCATTCACTATTGCTGCATCTTTGGGTCCCACTCATAATTTTATCCTTGTTACTTTTGATGTCAGAGACGGTAGCTTTCCCAACATTGAAAATCCTCGCAAATGAAGACACAGTTTCACCTTGTCCTAGTCTCTTGATAATTTCTGTTTTCGTTTCAATTGACAAAACATTGCGGTTCCTTTTATATGCTTTAGGCCTACTGGAAGATGCCATATCGCACAGAGAAATACTTGTACACCAAAATTATTCTGCTGTAGTAGCAGACACAATTATTTTAAGTTGAACTGTCTGTTTAGCCAGTGTTCTACCTAGAACGCACACGTACACTGGATTGGTAAACCAGATATTAACTGACTTTATGATCTAACTGACTTCCTGTACGTAAGCGACCGACCATTAGCCCATCCCATTCTCTACAAATTGTTCGCACACATGTGAAGTTTGCCGCATCAAAAGATTCAGAATTTTAGTCTAACGTGACTGTGGCATCTGATTTTTTTTTTTTTTTCTGGAAAAAGTGTTCGGATAATTGGATGTTCGGATAATTGGGGTTCGGATAAATGGAGTTCTACTGTATATAGTGAAACGGTATATAACAAGAACTAAAATTAATATATAAGGATCAATGATGGTGTGCGGAGAATGGGTAGTCTGATGGAACGCTCGTGTGGATGATGGCAAGATAGTTGGTGGATTTGATGTAATCTCGGACACTTCCAGGCTTTCTGACCCCCTTCCATCTTGTTAGCAGCAGGGCACTTGTGAGAGACTACTTAGTTCTTTGTTGTTGTTTTTTTTTTGTATTAACTTTTTTTGTTTGCTTGATTATTTTGTATTAGTTCGTTTTCTATTTTTATTGTTTGTTTGTTTCTTGAAAAAGGGGTGTAACACACAAATTGATTCACACAATTTTGGTTTTGGTTTACTGTATTTGGACTGAGTGGAGGGCTGAATAATATGCTATTTTTGGATATCAAAAGTCTGATTTTATTGTCCTGAATTTACTACACTATATTTCTTAATTATAACCCATCAAGGGTTTACTTTGTTTACAAAAAAAAAAAAAAAAAAAAAAAAAAATACGATTTTGATCTTAACATAAAACGTGGTTGGTAAAAGGTAAGGGTAGTTGTGACGTACGTATTAGTATGAGAAGTGAAGGCCCTGAAGTGTTACATGATATGGTACGACCCTTCGGATAACATCAGTACCCCCGAATATTGTTGTAATTTTATCGTCAACGAGAATTCTTCCACCTGGGCTCATTAGCAATGCACAACAGAAACGTGGAACTCCACCTGGGCTCATTAATATGTGTCAGAGCTGAGTGGACTCGTCACCACGTTTGCTACTTGATATGTAGACTGCTATCTTCCGTGCATTCAGAGAATCGCATTGATGAAAATCACGCCCACGGATATCTCTAGAGCAATTATATGCAGTTATTTCCTTACCTTGGTCAGTACGCCGGTCCAGTGGGGCGTTGCCTAAATCAAACGAGTTAAGCGGGATACGATCAAAGGCAGTAGTGGTTCCCCCAAGACAGACGAAGCTAGTCTCTCGCAGGAATTTCACATCTCTGTGTTAACCACAGAACCGCTCGCAGTGGACGAACGGGAAAGACGAAGCGGACGCAGCGAACGGAGATACGGAAAACCAGGGGCGGCATCTCTCTTTAGTCTGGCGGTCAGAACCCCGAAAGTCTCCTGAGATCTAAAAAGGTGTCAAATTCTAACATTCCCCACCCCCCCCCCCCCCCCCCCCCCTCCCACATCTTTTATTACATTTAATATATATAGAGACCTCTGAAAAATGCATTTTATCACTCGTTTGCCAGACATCTACAGAGGCACTCGCTATAGTAAAATCTTGTTAGATTTCCCCCTGGATTTTCAGCTATTGCAGTGAATTCTATTCTGTGCTAAACGGTATAATATATTTGTTCTAAAGTGATCAGTGGTCTAGTTCATTCATTTTTATTTCACTGGATTTTGTGTTAATTTAAAATCTATTAAATTAAACCTATCTCAAAAGTTCCAGTTGTAAATTTAATGATATATCTATTATATTATTTCCAAAGATAATAGATGCTTAAACGCATTAATTAACTTTTAAAGTCGCGAAGGAATTTATAACTAATTAATTAAGTTAAGTCCTATATAACGATGTGTGTTTTAACCATCAGACTCGCGAAGTGGTTTCTTAATATATATATATAATTAAATACGCGAGTGTCTATAATAGTCTTAACGGTAAATTTATCGCGCTTTAGAATGTTATTTGATTTTTCGGTATGAATTACATGTTTTCTATCTTTTATAAAGGGTGATCATAACCTTCGGTCCCAGCAAACCCCATTGTATAGAGTCCTACAGACTCGGTTCTTAAAACCTCCAGAAGTTGATGAGACTTTTTAAATTTTAATCTTTGTGGCGATCCTCTGTTGGGATTCCGCTATGTAATTTTTTGCAAGAAAGAAAGCAAACTCAAAGAACATTTTACATGCCATCAATTAAATTAAGATTAACTGGAGAAGAACATTGCCAGAGCTATTTGTATTATTTTACGGCTTTACTGCGAAAGAAAATAGAAATCTTCCGAACACTGACTGTGCATAATTTCTTCACTGGATTTTAAAACCCTCGAAGTAAACCATACCTCACCGGTCAGTTGTTGTCCTCGTGCATTAAGAAGTTTTACCATCAGCGGCGTAATCAATGAAACCACCCCATTTTCACCACCTGGATCTGTAACCGTGCCATCCCAGAGAACTTTCCTTTTAACATAACAAAATCAAAGAACACTTAAGCTTCACATTCCAGCGATTTCGGGACTGTACTAACGCATGACCCTGATAATCTGGGGCTGGACATAGAAGAAAAAAGCATTACCTATGTCGAGTGTTTATTTGATGTTTGTGTATTTTCTATGGATTGCCAGATTCTACGATCGGTAAGTGTGTGTGTGTGTGAAACTGAGTGTTGGCCATCACGAGCGTGCATGAGTGAAAGGGATTTATTTTGCAAACATTATAATTTGTTTTTCCTTATAAATACCCTTTACTGTATTTCCTTGCATTGTTCAGTAAGTGGGATTTCTTAACTTTGTTATCTGCCCTCCCTTATATCTGCTTAGTAAAGGAATAAACATTTGAGAAGTACAGGACTTTTTCTATCACCCATACCTAGTACTGTAACACCTCTTTTTTCAGAGTAATTAAATTTACTGTTGAGTTACATTATCTGTCGGCGTCTGTGGCCTAATGGATATGAACGCAGTTTCATAATCCAGATATACCAGGTTCGAAACCTGCTGCAGGCGGTTTGGAAGCAAATCGCTTTGTGTGGATTTTTAACAATGGTATAAGCGCCGTACCGTTCAGAAAGCAATGGCAAACTACTGAATGAAAAAATTGCCTTAAAAAATCACAAACAGCCAATAAAAGCTGGGGTTGATTGCCACGTCCTGTAAAGGATAAGCAACTAACTTTTTTACATTATCTATTCTGATAACTACCTGTCTTTAGACTGGGTTGTTTTTCTTTGTCTATTAGAAGCGGGAAGGGCATAGTTGATACCATTCTTCAACCCCCCCGCTATTGTATTTTTTGTATCTATGATAATTACCTGATATCTGGTAAATGTTGTGACTGATTTTTAATGATAAATAAACATCATAAAACTTTTAGTACTGTGTTGGAAGACCCAAGCCCAAATTACCCATATTTGTTTAACATAGCTTGTATTCACGTACGTCCGTGTGTTTGAAGCACCAAATTGGTGTGAGCGCATGTGTGTTTGGAAACTGGCAAATAATTGTTTGTCCAGGAGAGTTTAAGGAGTAGAATTGAGAGAAAAGATTGTCGTAAAGGAGTCTGTCCTTACTCTTCCCAGGACTCTGTGAATCAACTATTTATTTTCTAACCATTTCTATCATAGAGATTTCACCATCATTCTTCATTCTAAACGGGACCACTATTTCTAAGATTTTTCTCATAAAAATTTACGACACTAAATGGCTGGCTCGCCGCGATTTTTGAGTCTGATCTAAGTCTGGGTCTGTCTAGATAGAGTGTGAGTGATCTGTCTTTGTGAATTAGGGAATAATAAAAAATAATTAAACCCCCTAGACAACGCCTTTAGTATTTGGGTCGTCCACACAACATATTTACAGGATTTGTTCTTTCCACAGCAGTAGAAAGTTACGGATAAACAAAAATTCGTTACTTTTTTATTCTCTGGCAGAGAAAATTGAAAATTTTTTTTTAAGATTTGCTGGGATTGCGTGATTGGTTTACAGTCACAAAAGGTTTTTTGAAGTTAAAAGAGTTGAGCTAAGCTAAAGACACCTTGTTCTGATTTTTTAAGTCTAGTTAACAACGTCTCTTCTCAAAACGGACTTCAGGCGGACGGAGTTTTGTGGCGGAGAATTAAAATTTTGGGGACAATTTTTTTTCCTTAAATTATTTTAATATAAAATTTTCTCCACTGTTAGTAATAGTAGATTTTTTCTAGTGTTTGACTTACCATTTAACGTGGCATAGTGCGGTGATATTCCAAATACAATAGCTAAATTAGATAATATGGTAGCGCATAAAGTCAAAAAAATACGATAGAAAATAAAAATTTAGTCCAGCGTCTTATTCTCCTACGCCCGCCCGCATGTCGGTTTTGAAAAACCTATTAGCCGAATGGAATTCGTCCTTGAGATTAAATGTAACACTTTTGCAAGGTCAAGTCGGATTGCCAAGACGAGAGTGAAAGAATAAAAGAAAAAGGAGGGGAGAGATGGAGACAGCACTAGGGTACACCGTCTCGCGTCGATTTCAAAGACGCCAACTCGCGCGACATAGCCTTGGGCGATTTAAATTACGATACTAAAACTAAAAAAAATGTTCGTCAACTGAGTCACGAAAACAGTCTTAGCTCTTATAAAGGAATGACGTAATTCTAACTGACTACGGAAGATCCTCGTAATTAGTTTGAAAATAGCTGTAAAAGAAGTGAACAAGTGGTAGTTTCTAGATTTGAAAGACTAACATAGAAAAAAATATGGAATTCTGAACCAAAATACATAGGGCCATAAAAATTATATATTCGGATGCCTTATGGTCTTCTGAGCAAAAATATGGTATCAGTTGTACATTAGTACAATAAATAATAAAGATATTAGCAATAATACTATGTATTGTAAGACGGACTGACGAAAAAGAGTCAAGCCTGCTTATTTTTTTCATAACATATTTTGAAAAAAAAAAAACTTTGGGTAAAATAAGGACTAAAAGGTACCAAGATTTTGATTGGCTGTAGTTTAATGGAAGGCGAGAGGGGATTGGCTAACCTAACACTCAAAATATATTTGCAGTAGTAAACATAGTAGTTTTTGGGAATTGTTTTTTTAAAGTTCGATTTAAAATTCATAGTCGTCTGCTTCTATTGGCCAGCTTAGTTGATATTGAGGAAAAAATGTTAGGATAGGACGCCATTTGCACAAAAAATCTTGCCACGAGACGATGAGAGCAGAAGTGTAATTCTAAATACAAATATTATAACCTTCTGGACAGGGCAGTGATAAACTTGGGCCAGATCTGCCAGTCATCGTTGCTTGTGTGTAATATTCATTGAAATCTGTGGTAAGATTGACTTTATTAACAATTTTATTTAAAATAAAGTTTGAATGTGAGATACTAACATACGACTGTAAGTAAGTGGACCTATGGCAGACTTAGGCAGAGCCTAGAGATTGATCCATTATATGATAGACTATCAGAGAAGTGTAGAACTACAAGATTATATATGATTGTCATCAAGGAGCATAACACCTATCCTATGGCATGGAAGAAGATTACTGATGGAATTGCAGAGGCGTTGTAACTATTAGGAGAGAGGAATGCTGGTATACATTGTCACATCAAAATATAATGGTGTATTAGGTTGTCATAAAGAGCTGACCCTATTCGATTATTTGTATGTGCCTTTAATTAGCTATGGAATATTATTGTATACTTGGTATAAAGAAGGACGCATAACCTTCTTATTTCAGGGTTTTTGGTACTGACGTTAATGTGGTACCAAGCTCTTGAGAACTGTTCGATTCCTGACATTGGTCGATTATTTGGACACACGCTGGTTGCCATTGCCTTTCAGTGAGTGTAACCGATTGTCCAGCGAACAGAAGGAACGATCTACCTGTGTTATTCTTTCAAGATAAGTGCCTGTTCGGCACCTGGCAGCTCAACCTATAAGAACTAGATAGTTTATAATAAAGACTGGGCATATGAATTAAAGATTCAGAAAGTGTTAAACGAAAAAAGAAATAAAGAATCGGGGGTGATGTTAACCAACAACCTAAACGTATATACCAGTATTACCCTCAAGTAGAAAACTACAACTACACACATATATTATAATAACATTTGTATTATGGACAGAAGATCCATTGTGATATGCAATTGATGTAAATAATTCCTTTGATTTCACATTTGATTGTCATTCCTGATTCAAAACAAATAGAGTCAGGAAAATAAATTGTAAGATAATTAATTTTACCTAAAATTCAACCACTGACTTACTAAAGATAGTCTTTTAAAGTGTAGTTTGTATGTGATTGTCGTAGTACTGTTGTGTGGTGTTGGACAATAAAATATTTGTTTGTATGTTTAATTGGTTAATATAACATTACACTACATAGTCATAACCCTAGACATTAGACGTAGTCATCATACATTATAGACAAGAATAAGTCTTTTTGAGGTCGTAAGGTGGTAGCAGCAAGGTCTCCTGATAACTCCACCCAAAAATTGTTATAATCAGGAACCTTCACAGCTGACCTCATTCAGTACACTAGAGTACATAACAGCAACATTTCTTAACATCAAATCCACCACACATAGTCGCCTGCATTAAGAGTCTTAAGTGACAGATAATAGCAGCGATAAGTTAGCACATTACAAGGTAGGAGGTAGCACAAGTAAATTTATAACTGTGTTTTTTCTCGTAGCGGCTTTGAGTTTTTTTCCCCTCCTTGTTTCTTCTTACTATACTCTAGTCTTAGAAGCATCCAGTTCTTTGTCATGGCAGAGAGAATTAGGATGAGATCAATTTTGAGACAGGAGGCGAAGGAGTCAGGGTTAGAAGGAGAAGCCGCGAACCTGTTTGTAAACACGGAACTTGAAAGGTATGACGCGGAGAAAGAAAGAGAGAGGGCTGAGAAGAAGCGGACGATCGTCAATTGGAGCAGAAGAAAATTGAGGCAGAGATGGAAGATCGCAGGGAGAGAGAGATAGAGAGAGAGAGAAAGAGGGAGAGACAGCACGAACTGGCGCTTAGGGCTTTAGATAGTCGGGGCGCTTCTACTTCAAATAATGGAGAGCCGTCTTCGCACCAGTCTCAGTCAACGGATCTCTCCAGCACTCAATCTGCCCAATTAACTGCGATGTCTTTTACTTTAGAGTCTTTTCCCAGCCCCAATGAGAAAATTGACAGCTTCCTAGAAAAATTCGAGAGGCTTGCAAGTCTGTATGGGTTAGAGAGTTCCCGTTGGTCACTTAAACTCTCAACGTCATTAAAAGGTAATGCTTATGACGTGTACACAAAGCTGGGAACCAACCAACATGTTTACGACATGCTAAAGAAGGCCTTGCTAGAGCGGTTTGAGGTGACCGCCCGGAAATTTCTGCAGATGTTCAGAAACAGCCGAAAAGAGAGCACGGAAACATTTCCCCAGTTCTCTTCACGTCTCACGGGCTATTTGACAAAGTGTATAGAATTATCTGAATCATCTCTTACATATGAAGCACTTCTTGAACTTTTTCTTGTGGAACAGATAAAGTCAACTTTGTCAAACGAAACCCGTAGATTTTTGGCTGAACAGGGCGCAGTCAGGCTTGAGGACATCCTCAATAAGGCAGAACGCTATACAAACGCAATGGCCGAACTTTCCAGCACTAAACGCAAACCCACAGATGAGCCATCTCGAAAACAAAATCTAGAGCAGTCATCCTATTCTTCCACTTCCTCTCAGCATTATAACCAACGAGAAAATAATACCCAGAGACCTCCCCAAGAAAAATTGAAATTCTACAAAACCCGATATCCCCCAAACAACAATTCTGATCAACCCACCAAGCCTACGTGGCAGCGCGGCCACCAAGGTCAAGGAAAAGGGAAGACACCTACACCAGGCGCGTCTGATCATGGCAAACAGGCCGGGCTTAACCGCATCGGATGTTTGCATACAGCCTCGAAAGGAAGAGTCAATGTCAGTGATTCTCAACCTGAGGGGGACAGACCCTCAACGCGAGGAACTGTAATTTTGAATGGTACCTCAACTACTTGTCTCTTTGACACTGAATTAAGTTTTGATTGTATTGTCGCTGGGCACCTAGTCAAACCCGGTCAGGAGACAGAGGAAACCGTCAAACTATGTAGAGTTTTCAAGAGTGATGCACCCAGGACGCTTCCTATCGCACTGGTAGAAATACACTCTGATTTTGTCAGAGGTGTTATTAAAGCGGCCATAATGGATGATCCTATCTACCCAGTTATCCTGGGATGTAGATACGTGTTTATTGGGAGACGTAAGGAGCCGATTGTGGCAGCGGTAACGACCAGAGGGCAAACTAAGAAGGAGAGGGAGCCTGCGCCAAATTTATCGCCGAATGAACTGAAGGAGGCGCAACAAAAGGACCCTACTCTGGAGCCCTGCTTTAGAAAACTGCCCATGGCTAAGGACCCCAGACACCACGGAGACATCTTTTCGAAGGATGGCGTATTGTATCGTAGAACGGGCGACCCTGATTCAGGGAATAACCAGCTCCTAGTACCGACACAGTACAGAAGCCAGATCTTAGAAATGGGGCACTCTCTTCCCTTTAGCGGACATATGGGACAAAACGCCACTATTCAGCGAATAAAAAACCACTATTGGTGGCCAGGAATGAACTCTGAAATTATCAGGTACGTGAAATCCTGCGCCCAGTGCCAACTTGTAGCACCCAAGGACTTGACACCCCCAGTACCCATGGGGCAAATGCCAATAGTAGGTACTCCATTTGAACGGGTTGCTGTCGACATCATTGGACCCCTGGAAAGGACCAAAAGAAGGAACAGGTTCATCCTGACCTTAGTCGACACTTGCACAATGTGGGCCGAAGCTATACCGCTAACATGCACGGATTCCAAGCATGTCGCAGAAGCCCTCTTGCAAATTTTTACACGGTTGGGATTCCCTCAACAAGTTTTGACGGACAATGGATCCCAATTCCGTAGCCTGTTAATGGACGAGATCTTTAAGATATTGAGGGACAAACATATCCATACAAGTCCCTACCATCCGGCCGGAAATGGGCTCGTGGAACGTTTTAACGGCAGCCTCACCATGATGTTACGTAAGCTGGGTCAGGAGAAACCGGAAGACTGGGACCTATATATATCTGCTGCCTTATTCGCCTACAGAGAGGTTCCCCAAGCGTCTACGGGATTCGCGCCAGCTACACTTTTATTTGGCAGACCTATTAAGGGGCCACTAGAAGCCTTACTTCGGTCCCTGACAGACCAAAAGGCTGACGAGACAGTCGTCTCTGCAAGCAAATATGTATCTGAGCTCAAGGAAAGGCTAAAGCTAGGATGGGATCTAGCTACAACCAACCTTAAGAAAGCCCGCGCTAAACATACTAAAAGATACAACAAAGCTGCAAAAGAGAGAGAACTCCAACCAGGGGAGAAAGTCTTGTTGCTACTTCCAACCGGAAGCAATAAACTTCGCATCGGATGGCAAGGGCAGTTCATCGTCCTTAAAAAGATCTCACGCACCAATTACAAGATCTCCATTAAAGGAAAGGAGAAGGTCTTTCACATAAATCTCCTTGAGAAATATTTGGAAAGACCAGTGCCATCCTCCGAGCATCTCCTGGCTGTCGCCATAGTAACGGAAGACGAGGAAGATGATGATGGTTGCATGGAGTATCCATTGCAACCCACAGAATCCTTTAAAGATGTCAAGTTCGGCGACAATCTCTCACAAGAACAACAAACAGAAACCAGGGCGCTACTAAAACAGTACAGGGCAGTCTTAACGGATGTACCTGGTCGAACAAATTTCATCGAATTTGATATGAAATTAACAAACGAGACCCCTTGTTACGCACAAATAATTACTTTTTTGCAAAGTCTTTGTATGATCATTTTTCGTATGTATGATCATTTTTTTGACTGAAAGGTGTATTATATTTTTTACAGTCAAAGGGACATAACCCGAGATATCGAGACTACAATTTTTTATGAGTTTGCCTTCTCTTGTATCGAGACACGTTCGGTCTATAATTTCTTGAACGAAGCGTGACCATATCTCCTTATTTGGTAGTATCAGTCTACTGTTGTAGATGTCTGAAACCTGTCTTAACGCTTCTGTTCATGACCATAAAAGGCGCGACTGTGTAAGACTTTTATCTCGAATGTTCTTAGAATCGTCTTATGTGAGCGGCGACTCAGATATTGGAGTCCTGCGCATGTCCATACTGGTAGTTCGTTTTGGTGTGTTCCGCCCAGCTGGGGAGTTTAGAAATGGTCTGAGTAGCGAGCGGACGCAATCTGCGTCTTGTGATTTCTGAGGGAAATACATTGTCTTTGTGAGTTAGTTAGCTAACTAGACTATTTCCCAGTGTTATTCAAGCCTGCCTGGAGGCATATGTTCGTGGTTGATTTTCCGAAATAAGGTAATTCCTCTTGTATCGAACTTTATGCTATCATCTAGAAGTTCGTCATTTTGTCGCTCTTTGCTCGCCTGTGTGATTCAAAATGGAGAGGTACTTTGACTAGGATTAAGTCACCGGTATCTTTATACCTGAACTAGTTATATATATATATATATGGGTCGCTCTAGACCAACAAGACTATTGTCTGTGTTCCAGGATTCGTTATATCAGAGATCACGTCCAAGTCAGATGGTTAGACTTAGGAAGGTTATAAGGGTCGGTTTGACCTGTATTCCATGTATGCTATTCACGTGCAGACAGTAAACGGACTTATTGTATACATCTGATCTGCTAGCATCAGGAAGGGAGCATTTATTATTGTCTAGGAACATTGATGATCTGCAGCTGACACTGTTGCAGAAGTTATATGTATGAACCAGAACTTTATGACCACGAATATACAGAAGCTATCTGTTTACAATACAACTATTGAGTATTGAATCCTACATGACTATCAGCTAATATGATTTTGAATGCTGCATTTGTTGAACTATGTTGATGAGGTATATATATATCCTGACTGTTTTGTGGCGTGCAATAAATGGTATAAAAGATAAAGCGAAGTTACCATTTCTATGACTCTACACGTCATGTTGCCTGTGTTGTACCCTGTGAACTATTCTACTGCAACGTACACAGCAACATCATAAACCAGATAAGACACCTACATCTTGCTCTTTAATACCAGGTGTCGATAGGGGTGGTAATTGACGTCAGCCTAAATCCACCCTTATCATTTTTGGTGGCCAGATGTTGGTTTATTCTGGTACCAACTCTCAAGGGGGTCAGCAAACCCAGACATCATCATCATACTAGATACAACTACAGCATCAACCACCACCTTACAAGAAATTGTGTAGAAAGTATCCGGATTTACTGACAGTTGTTGATATTTTGAAACTACCCGGCGCTGCTCGGCAGTATTGAAATTTGTCTACAACTTGAAGGACAAGTACCGAGCGAATGGATTTCCTGATCTGTTAAGAAGAAGGACAAGTGCCGTAACAACTGTTCCAGTAGTAGAATTCTATCGCAGATTCAGAAGGTCAAGTTCAGAAGCTGTTTCCGGTTAGAAGCTCATTTCCTTCGTCATGGCAGTCTATAGGAGCAGATGTCGATCAACGTTGGATCGTCTATCCTGAGAATGCTGACGACATCCTGTTCTGCACTGTGCTGACGTTTGGGACATATAGAAGTTAAGTGGCCTGTTTTGTTTGTGAACTGTGCCCTTATGTTCTAACTGAGCCTTCTGTCACTCACATTTTTTCACACTGTTTACATGTTACATGTTAAATGTTATTTGTATTTGTATATTTATATGTTTATATTTCAGCGGGTTTTTCGGTTGGGCGGTGTCTTTCAGTAGAAAATACCACGTCACAGAGGTTCTACTCATAGCGTTTTCGTTAGGGACTGTGCGAATTTCCTACTGTGAAATTTGCTAGCGACAATTGTTGCTATATCTGTTTAGTTGTGACGAGTTGTGCTTTATTTTCGTTTTTGTATATTTTTTTTTCTCTCTTTCTGTTTTTTAGTTTCGATTTCATTTGTTTGTATTTGTAGGTCTCCTCTTTTCTATTATTCAGTTCTTTACAAAATTGCTGTCTATACACTGTAGCGTAATTTGTTTGTCATATCTTCGCATATTTCTTTTAGTTTCGCTGTTTATTTATTTGACTTATGCGAATGTTTTCGTATTGTTTTGATCTTTGTTATTGTTTACATTGACTTTGATCTTTGTTATTGTTTACATTGACTTTGATCTTTGTTATTGTTTACATTGTTTTGTTATTGTTTACATTGTTGGTGACCTTTGTTATTGTTTACATTGTTTTGTTATTGTTTACATAGTTCTTGCATAGTTAGCTTTCACTATTGATACATATATGCTCATGCACTATTGGTCTATAGTGCACTTATCATAACTAACTTGTGGTTTTTGGCTTATGCACTATTGTAGTGCAGTTATGATAAATAACTGATGGTTATGCATGAAATAGAACAAAAGAAACTGCAGATGCAGGTGGATGAAAAAAGATTCCAAATGGAAATGGAAAAAGAAAATAAAAGACTTGAAAAAGAAGCTGAAAATAAAAGACTTGAAAAACAGGCTGAGGCTGAAGAAAGAAAGTTACAGGCTGAGGCTGAAGAAAGAAGGTTACAAAGAGAGTCTGATGAGAGAAAAGCAAAAATGGAGCATGAAGAAAAACTCTTAGCTTTAGAGTTGGAGAAGTTAAAGTTATTGAACACTGGTAATGCTAATGATGCAAATAAGGTGTCAGATAAGACTAATGCTAAGGATTTCAAGCTTAATCTACCAGCATTTAATCCCTCAATTGATGATATAACATTTTATCTAGATAGATTTGAAAGTGCATGTAAGGTGCATAACATAGATAAAACATTGTATGTTTATCATCTGTCCAAGATACTTAGAGGTGATGCTTTGACTTTGTTGGGTATGGTAGATGTACCTGACAAGAACAACTATGAGGTTGTCAGAGCAGCATTGTTAAAGAAGTACCAACTTAACGAGGACGGATATCGTCTTAAATTTAAAAACATGTTACCAGAAACTGGAGTTGAATTCTCTGAATTCATCTCAAGCATACGTCTTACTTTTTTACGATGGGTTGAGCTATCTAAGACAGAAAGTACATTTGAGGCTCTTATGGACTTACTGAGTAAGAATATGTTTTCTGAAGTAAGAACATTGAAAAACAGCAACTTTAAATCATCACCCCGAGCAATAAACGACAAGAAAGGCGACACTCTAACAGAACGTAAAGATATTCTGAACAGATGGAAGGAGTACTGTCAAGAAATGTATACGGAAATAAACAAAGCGGCAGATAACAACGTCATGAATGAAGCGGAACGTGAACCAGAACCTACCATAGAGGAAGTCCGGAATGCAATCAAACACTTAAAAAGTGGAAAATCTCCTGGTTGTGATGACGATGAAATAACAGCTGAAATGATACAGGCAGGAGGAGAAGGCAGCGCTCGTATATACCATGCATTATGCTGCAAGATCTGGCAAAGCGGAATTTGGCCCAAGGAATGGAAACGATCAATTTACATACCCTTGCCAAAAAAGGGCAACCTGAAACTGTGCACAAACTACAGAACTATAGCTCTTATAAGCCATGCCAGCAAAATACTTTTACAAATCATAATGAAAAGGATGCAACAAAAGCTAGAAACAGAAATAAATGAAGTACAGGCGGGTTTTCGACCAGGTAGAGGCACTAGAGATCATATATTCAACATGAGGATCATCATAGAAAAGTGTAGAGAATTCAACGTTGACCTACATACTTGTTTCATTGATTACACCAAAGCTTTCGATTGTGTACAACATCAGCAGTTATGGGCTATTATGAAAAATATGGGATTTCCAAACCACCTTATACAACTCATCGCACTGCTGTACCAAGAACAACAGGCAGCCGTAAGAATAGAGGGGGGGGAAACATCAGAATGGTTTGAAGTACAGAAAGGAGTAAGACAAGGCTGTACCCTTTCCCCTTACCTGTTTAACATTTATGCCGAGAATATCATGAGAAACGTAAGAGATGACCAAGAACACACAGAGTTTGACTCATTTAACATCGGCGGGTACCAGATCCCGGAAATCAGATATGCTGACGACACAGTCCTCCTATCGACCAACCCAAAAGGACTTGAACAATTACTTCTGTCCACCAAAAAACACAGCGAGGCCCAGAATCTATACCTAAACACCAAGAAGACCAAAGTATTGACAACAGACAAAGTAAAGACCAAACCAGAAATTGAAATTGATAACGAAGAACTGGAAAGTGTCAATGAATTCGAATACTTAGGATCAATCATTAACAGCTCTGGCGACTGTGCAGTAGAAATTAAAAGAAGACTTGCAATTGCTTCACATAAGCTAATACAGATGAAAAACCTATGGCAAGGCACAAGCAAAGAAACAAAGTTACAACTGATCAGAGCATGTATATTCCCAGTAGCAACATACGGCTGCGAGACTTGGACACTCAATAAAAAACAGTTGCAAAAAAGATTACATCATTCGAAATGAAATGCTACAGAAGGATGTTGAGAATACCCTGGACAGAAAAAAAGACCAACAGAGAAGTACTGCACTCACTAAACGTACAGGAACATTGGCTCCTAAATACCATCGCAATAAGGAAGCTGAAATTTTTCGGTCATATAAAAAGACATAATAGTCTGGAAAAAACAGTGATGGAAGGCATGGTCCCTGGAAAAAGGGGAAGGGGTCGACCTAGACGACGGTGGACCCAGGACATCACAGAGAGTCTGAACTTGTCTTTGGCTGATGCAGGTCGACTTGCCCAGAATCGTGATGCGTTCAGAGCAGCTGTAATGGAGACAACGTTCTGGAAAGAATATGTCACATGATGATGATGATGGACTTACTACTTAGAGACAAGGTCATGTCTTCTGTTAATGAATCCTTTCTTTCTTTTCTTCATGAGCGTAAGCCTAAAAACATAAAAGAAATGGAAGAATACTGTAGCCAGTATGTTACTGCGCATCCTCACATAACCATTAGTAACTCTAAGGTGAAAGAAGGTCTGCCAGTTGCTCGGCAGCACCTTATGGCCCAAATTTTATGCGTAAATTTCAGGGTAGCCAGAAAAATTTCAATAAAAAGAGTAATCGTAATTATGCACAGAACCATAGTGATCAATTCCAGGGTGATTCTTTTTCCCAGAACTGGAGACAACCTAATACTAACGGTATAATACTCCCGTTCCTCCATCCGTTGGGGAAATTTTAGAAATTTTCACAAAGGTAATCAGTATAGAGGAAAATATTTGTCTCAGAGACCTCAATACCAGTCTCAACAGTATAGAGATAGTAATGACAGTTATGGAAACTGGAACTCAAACCAGGATAAAAATTACAGTAGAGACTTTAATGATAATTGCAGAGGCAATAATGGTCGCGGTAGATCGCAACATAAGAGAAAAAGATATCAACAGACAAACTCTGTTCAACAAGAATCTCAGGGAGTAGATAAACAGGTTAATGATAATAAAGACCATAATGCTATCGGATGCTCATCTTTTGATTTTGGTAGAGCAAATAAATGTATCCAATGCAGTACTTTATTTGATCCGAAGACCGTTAGTACTCTAAGCTGTGGTCATCCTTTGCCCGCTCTTCCTGCTAATGTTGCTCATGATGGGAGAGGTTCTCTTATATTACATAAGGGGCTTGTAAATAGTAATCCAGTCTCAGTGTTGTTTGATTCTGGATGTACTACTGTTGGGGTTAGGCAATCTCTAGTAGATCCATCCTGTGCTACAGGAAAGGTCATCAAATGTGTTACATTTGGTGGCACTTTGGAAAAGTATCCTACTGCCATAATACATATTGCTACTCCTTTCTTCACGGGAGATGTCCACGCGTGTCTACTTCCAAACCCTATTGCGGACCTAATAATTGGTCGTATTCACGGAGTTAGGGAATGTACCCCACAGCAGATTGCTGTTTGGGAAGAGCAAAACATTGAAGCTACCAATGCGGTGGTCACAAGAGCACATGCTCTGGATCAACCTCAAACTTCATTAACTAATAATGATGAAGTAAATGACCAAGATAGTCACTTGACTATTACACGTGACTCATTTATCAAATTGCAAGAAGAAGATCCGTCTTTACAAAAATTCTTCATTCTAGCAAAAAAAGGTGATCCTAATCAGAATACTAATAGAAAATCTTGGATTTCTATGAAGAACGGCGTACTTGTACGTATGGTACAAGACTCGACTACGTCCACTCATTCACAAATTCTTGTGCCTAAGAGCATGAGATTGCAAATATTGCAACATGCTCATGACTCGCAATGTGCTGGACATATGGGTTCTTCCTGTACAAAGTCGAGGGTTCTTGCGGCTTTCTTTTGGCCATTTGTGAGCAAGGACATACGAATGTACTGTCGCTCTTGCAAAGTATGTCAGGAGGTCAAATCTAAAGGACCACGACATGCTGCGCCTATCCAGGCTGCTGACATTCCTATTCGCCCTTTTCAAAAGATGGCAATAGATATTATCGGTCCTTTTAGAATTAAGTCAGCTAGAGGACATCAATTTATTCTTACATGTGTCGATATGTGCACACGTTGGCCAGAGGCAATACCTCTCAAGAGCATCTCAACTGCTGATATCGCAGACGCTCTTTGGCTGATATTTTCTCGCTTGGGTTTTCCCGGAGAAATATTGTCAGACCATGGCACTCAACTTATATCAGACACTATGTCACAGGTAATGTCTATGCTACATATTAAAAGGTCTCTCAGCAGTATCTATCACCCAATGTCTAATGGGTTAGTCGAACGTCTAAATAGGATTCTGAAAACTTTACTTGGTAAGATAACTGAGGATCATCCTCAGGATTGGGACAGGGTCTTACCCGCGGCTCTCTTTGCATATAGAGAGGTCCCCAATGAACATACAGGGTTTTCCCCTTTCGAACTTGTCTTTGGCGCGTAACCGCGCGGCCCTATGTCTTTACTTCATGATCTAATTACTGCCGATAATATTAGCGATGAGACTCAATCTTCTTATGAGTACGTCATTGCTCTTAGGCAAAAGATCATCGAGGCATGCAAACTAGCAACTTCTTCATCCGAATTTGCTAAAGAAAAGGCAAGGCAGTTTGCAAATAAAAATAGATGTCTGCGACAACTTTGTCCAGGTGACAAAGCTCTCGTTCTACTTCCTTCAAGGGAGAACAGACTTCTAATTGCATGGAAAGGTCCATATGCAATAGTCTCCAAAATCTCTGATGTCGACTATGTTGTCGATATTGATGGAAAGCATAAAACTTTCCACATAAATATGCTCACGGAATTTCATGAAAGACCAGACTATTTGCAGCCTATTTTCCAGGCAACGGACAATTCTCAAGCACCTCATGGTCAGTACTCATCTCTGTCAGTTATACAGGATGAGGAAACTACTTTTTCTGATGTCAATCTTCCTCTTCCTATGGTCCCACTTTATTCTACGGAATCTTGGAAAAAAACGTGACCGTTTCTCCAAATCTTTCCGCTGAGGAACATCGACAAGTTTCTTCGATGTTGCAAACATTTCAGGATGTTCTTACAGACATCCCGGGACACACACATGTCATTGAACATGACATTGTGCTTACTGATCATAATCCTATCAGAGTCAGACCCTATCCAATACCTATCCATTTCCAGTCTCAAGTCGAAAAAGAATTGGATGAAATGATACGTTTGGAAATCATTGAACCATCCACTTCAGCATACTCTTCGTCTATGGTTATTGTTCGAAAGAAGGATAATAACATTCGCATTTGCGTAGATTATCGCAAATTGAACCAAGTTACGAAGTTCGATGCTGAACCTATGCCTTCATTGGAAGAGCTACTTAATAAACTTTCTAATTCTAGATTCTTTACCAAACTAGATTTGTCTAAAGGTTATTGGCAAGTTCCTCTAACCGAACGTGCCAAACCTTTTACAGCTTTTTTCTACAACTAGGGGTTTATTCCAATGGAATTTCATGCCTTTCGGTCTTATGAACGCCCCTGCTACATTCGTACGCATGATGCGGCGAATTCTCGCATATCGTACAGATGTCATAGCATACTTAGACGATATCTGTCTATTCAGTGATTCCTGGGAAGATCACTATTTGGGTTTATACGAATTACTGTCTACTCTTCGCGAGTATAACTTGACTGCAAAACCCTCTAAAGCCTTTATAGGATTTAGTGAGATTTCTTTCCTAGGTCATCGTGTTGGTCATGGTCTTTTAAAGACAGAGGACCACAATGTTTCAAAAATACTTAACATTTCGGTCCCTAAGACGAAGAAACAAGTACGGAGTCTATTAGGTTTGATCCAATTCTACGGACGATTCATTCCGAATCTGTCCTCCATTATGGCACCGCTTTCTACTTTATTGAAGAAAGGGTCGCCTAATCTGATCCGCTGGTCTAAAGAATGTCAATCCTCATTGGACCAGGTTAAAGCCCTATTTTCATCTCCACCTATTCTTAGGTTACCTACTATTGAGAAGACTTTTGTTCTTCGAAGTGACGCCTCGTCAACTGGGATTGGGGCAGCACTAATGCAGGAGTATTCTGATACTCTGCATCCGGTGATGTATATCTCTAGGAAATTAAATGCTGCAGAAAAGAATTACTCGGTTTTAGACCGTGAGTTATTGGCTATGGTATGGTCTATTCTGAAGTTACAAAGATTTCTTCTAGGCGCACACTTCATTGTGGAAACCGACCAAAAAGCGCTTACTGCTATTCAGAGCAAAAACTTGAAGAGCTCGAGGTCCACTCGTTATGCCATAGCTCTTCAACCATTTCATTTCTCGGTTCGAGCTATCCGTGGTTCGGATAATGTGATGGCAGACATTCTGTCCAGATGCCCCCACGATTCCACATGATTCTTCTGTCATATATATATATTTCCTGATATACAGTCCAATATTATAATGACATGTTAGTAGATTTTTTCTCACTTTTTTGGGGGGAATTTATAACATTGTACCATGTAATTATCTAAGAAGGCTTAGTTAGTGATATACGGGCCAAAAGATCACTCGGCCACATTTAGATAATATATTTGCATAATTGTATTAAGAGATTTACCAGTTGTCTTTAAGATTTGTGTTATTGATATTTTCGCAGCACATCAGTGAAGTCTGCGAGATTATGTCCATTGTGGAACATTGAGGATATCAAGTCCTGTCCTAGATTGGGAGCGGATGATGTCCACATCTTCTTCTATTGATTGTTTTATGTCAACGAAGAATAACATTGTATTAGTTATTAATTACTGATGCATTATATAATGTAATAATATAGTGCGGTATATTAGTATATTACACCGCTATTTGCACAACACATTGTATGATATCATAATGATATATTTAATTTCATATATTGGTATGAGAGTAATTTGACTTTTATTATGATGTTGCCATTATTGTGGCGTGTGTTGGTGGCACCTTCCTGGAATATATACGCGAATACTTAGATAAATTTTTTCTCTAAGGACCTGAGATATGATCTCAGTTTCGCTCCATGCGTTGAGCTAGTTTGTTAGGTATATATCCGCGCATCATACGTGCGTTAGGAGCCTAGATTTTTCCGGCTCCAGGATTTAAAAAAAAAATGTTTCATTTTTTTTCCCGGGAGGGTGCGGTAATGTTACGCACAAATAATTACTTTTTTGCAAAGTCTTTGTATGATCATTTTTCGTATGTATGATCATTTTTTTTGACTGAAAGGTGTATTATGTTTTTTACAGTCAAAGGGACATAACCCGAGATATCGAGACTACAATTTTTTATGAGTTTGCCTTCTCTTGTATCGAGACACGTTCGGTCTATAATTTCTTGAACGAAGCGTGACCATATCTCCTTATTTGGTAGTATCAGTCTACTGTTGTAGATGTCTGAAACCTGTCTTAACGCTTCTGTTCATGACCATAAAAGGCGCGACTGTGTAAGACTTTTATCTCGAATGTTCTTAGAATCGTCTTATGTGAGCGGCGACTCTGATATTGGAGTCCTGCGCATGTCCATACTGGTAGTTCGTTTTGGTGTGTTCCGCCCAGCTGGGGAGTTTAGAAATGGTCTGAGTAGCGAGCGGACGCAATCTGCGTCTTGTGATTTTCTGAGGGAAATACATTGTCTTTGTGAGTTAGTTAGCTAACTAGACTATTTCCCAGTGTTATTCAAGCCTGCCTGGAGGCATATGTTCGTGGTTGATTTTCCGAAATAAGGTAATTCCTCTTGTATCGAACTTTATGCTATCATCTAGAAGTTCGTCATTTTGTCGCTCTTTGCTCGCCTGTGTGATTCAAATGGAGAGGTACTTTGACTAGGATTAAGTCACCGGTATCTTTATACCTGAACTAGTTATATATATATATATATGGGTCGCTCTAGACCAACAAGACTATTGTCTGTGTTCCAGGATTCGTTATATCAGAGATCACGTCCAAGTCAGATGGTTAGACTTAGGAAGGTTATAAGGGTCGGTTTGACCTGTATTCCATGTATGCTATTCACGTGCAGACAGTAAACGGACTTATTGTATACATCTGATCTGCTAGCATCAGGAAGGGAGCATTTATTATTGTCTATGAACATTGATGATCTGCAGCTGACACTGTTGCAGAAGTTATATGTATGAACCAGAACTTTATGACCACGAATATACAGAAGCTATCTGTTTACAATACAACTATTGAGTATTGAATCCTACATGACTATCAGCTAATATGATTTTGAATGCTGCATTTGTTGAACTATGTTGATGAGGTATATATATATATCCTGACTGTTTTGTGGCGTGCAATAAATGGTATAAAAGATAAAGCGAAGTTACCATTTCTATGACTCTACACGTCATGTTGCCTGTGTTGTACCCTGTGAACTATTCTACTGCAACGTACACAGCAACATCATAAACCAGATAAGACACCTACATCTTGCTCTTTAATACCTGGTGTCGATAGGGGTGGTAATTGACGTCAGCCTAAATCCACCCTTATCACCCCTGTTCGAACCAGAGTTTACCCCATTCCGTACGTAAAAGCTGATGCACTTTGTGGAGAAATAGACAAGCTGCGTCAGGCAGGAATTATCAGTGAGTCGAAATCTCCTTACAGTTCGAGTGTAGTGCTGTTGCAGAAGCCCAATAAGGAAGTTCGTCTGTGTATAGATTACCGGCTGCTAAACGCTGTAACGGAATTCCAGCCCGAACCTCTCCAAACTGTTTCTGAGTTGTTCACCAAGCTTAGCAAAGCAATAATTTTCTCTAAAATTGACCTCAGTAAAGGTTATTATCAAATACCAGTCAAGGAGGAAGTTAAACCTTTGTTAGCTTTCAGCACTAGTGAAGGACATTACACATTTAATGTGATGCCGTTCTGATTTCATAACGCACCAGGAGTGTTCACCAGGGTGATGAGGAAGCTTCTAGAACCTTTGCAAAGTCCCCATATCCATAATTTCATGAATGACATATTAATTGCATCGGAGACCTACGACGAACATATTGCTACGGTTGCTATGCTCCTCAGGAGACTACAGGAAACTCGTCTCACAGCCAGACCTAGCAAATGTCTCATCGGGTCTGAAAAGCTAGACTTCCTGGGGCATACTATTTCTCACGGCTGTAGTTGGCCTGTTCAGAAGAACGTGGAGAAAATAGTTGCAGCAAAAAGACCCCGAACGAAGAAAGACACTCGTTCCTTTTTATCACAATGTGCATATTATCAAAAATACATCCAGAACTTCAACGGACTCACAGCACCTTTGACTGACCTCACAAAGAAAAATCGTCCTGATAAGGTCATCTGGGATAAAAAGTGCGAACACGCATACAGCACTTTAAAAGGACAGTTGTCTGCATACCCCATTTTGAGGTTACCTGACCTCAAGAAACCTTTTGTATTGCGGGTCGACGCGTCAGGTCAGGGCATCGGGTCAACACTGCTGCAAGCCGAGGACAGTGACCCGAATATACTATTTCCAGTTGCTTACGGCAGTCAAAAATTAAAAACGGCTGAACGTAACTACGGCGTAGTTGAAAGAGGATGTCTCGCTTTGATTGACGGAATCAAACGTCATCATGAGTTTCTTTACGGTACATCTTTCACGGTTCAAACAGACCACGCTCCATTAGCTTTTCTTGGTGCCAATAAAGAATTTAACGCAAGGATCATGCGTTGGGCCCTCCTTTTAAGCGTTTACTCTTTCAAAGTGGAATACATTCCGGGAAGACAGAATGTCGGGGCTGATTTCTTGAGTAGAAACTGGACTACGGAGGAAGAGGAGGAAATCGAAGATACCATTCATCCAAAAGTTACCAATCAGGGCAGCTTCATTGTCATAAATCAAACATGAAAAATGGTTTCATGTCTAAAAGTGGGGACGATATTGTGACGTACGTATTAGTATGAGAAGTGAAGGCCCTGAAGTGTTACATGATATGGTACGACCCTTCGTAACGACCCTTCGGATAACATCAGTACCCCCGAATATTGTAATTTTATCGTCAACGAGAATTCTTCCACCTGGGCTCATTACAATGAACAACAGAAACGTGGAACTCCACCTGGGCTCATTAATATGTGTCAAAGCTGAGTGGACTCGTCACCACGTTTGCTACTTAATATGTAGACTGCTATCTTCCGTGCATTCAGAGAATCGCATTGATTTAAGGAGAGGTCAAAATCACGCCCACGGATATCTCTAGAGCAATTATATGCAGTTATTTCCTTACCTTGGTCAGTACGCCGGCCCAGTGGGGCGTTGCCTAAATCAAACGAGTTAAGCGGGATACGATCAAAGGCAGTAGTGGTTCCCCCAAGACAGACGAAGCTAGTCTCTCGCAGGAATTTCACATCTCTGTGTTAACCACAGAACCGCTCGCAGTGGACGAACGGGAAAGACGAAGCGGACGCAGCGAACGGAGATACGGAAAACCAGGGGTGGCATCTATCTTTAGTCTGGCGGTCAGAACCCCGAAAGTCTCCTGAGATCTAAAAAGGTGTCAAATTCTAACATTCCCCCCCCCCCCCCCCCCATCTTTTATTACATTTAATATATATAGAGACCTCTGAAAAATGCATTTTATCACTCGTTTGCCAGACATCTACAGAGGCACTCGCTATAGTAAAATCTTGTTAGATTTCCCCCTAGATTTTCAGCTATTGTTGTGAATTCTATTCTGTGCTAAACGGTATAATATATTTGTTCTAAAGTGATCAGTGGTCTAGTTCATTCATTTTTATTTCACTGGATTTTGTGTTAATTTAAAATCTATTAAATTAAACCTATCTCAAAAGTTCCAGTTGTAAATTTAATGATATATCTATTATATTATTTCCAAAGATAATAGATGCTTAAACGCTTTAATTAACTTTTAAAGTTGTGAAGGAATTTATAACTAATTAGTTAAGTTAAGTCCTATATAACGATGTGTGTTTTAACCATCAGACTCGCGAAGTGGTTTCTTAATATATATATAATTAAATACGCGAGTGTATATAATAGTCTTAACGGTAAATTTATCGCGCTTTAGAATGTTATTTGATTTTTCGGTATGAATTACATGTTTTCTATCTTTTATATAGGGTGATCATAACCTTCGGTCCCAGCAAACCCCATTGCATAGAGTCCTACAGACTCGGTTCTTAAACCCTCCAGAAGTTGATGAGACTGTTTAAATTTTAATCTTTGTGGCGATCCTCTGTTGGGATTCCACTATGTAATTTTTTGCAAGAAAGAAAGTAAACCCAAAGAACATTTTACATGCCATCAATTAAATTAAGATTAACTGGAGAAGAACATTGCCAGAGCTATTTGTATTATTTTACGGCTCTACTGCGAAAGAAAATAAAAATCTTCCGAACACTGACTGTGCATAATTTCTTCACTGGATTTTAAAACCCTCGAAGTAAACCATACCTCACCGGTCAGTTGTTGTCCTCGTGCATTAAGAAGTTTTACCATCAGCGGCGAAATCAATGAGAGCACCCCATTTTCACCACCTGGATCTGTAACCGTGCCATCCCAGAGAACTTTCCTTTTAACATAACAAAACCAAAGAACACTTAGGCTTCACATTCCAGCGATTTCGGGACTGTACTAACGCATGACCCTGATAATCTGGGGCTGGACACAGAAGAAAAAAGCATTACCTATGTCGAGTGTTTATTTGATGTTTGTGTATTTTCTATGGATTGCCAGATTCTACGATCGGTAAGTGTGGGTGTGTGAAACTGAGTGTTGGCCATCACGAGCGTGCATGAGTGAAAGGGATTTATTATGCAAACATTATAATTTGTTTTTCCTTATAAATACCCTTTACTGTATTTCCTTGCATTGTTCAGTAAGTGGGATTTCTTAACTTTGTTATCTGCCCTCCCTTATATCTGCTTAGTAAAGGAATAAACATTTGAGAAGTACAGGACTTTTTCTACCACCCATATCTAGTACTGTAACACCTCTTTTTTTCAGAGTAATTAAATTTACTGTTGAGTTACATTATCTATTCTGATAACTACCTGTCTTTAGACTGGGTTGTTTTCTTTGTCTATTACAAGCGGGAAGGGCAGAGTTGATACCATTCTTCAACCCCCCCCCCACTTGTTATTGTATTTTTTGTATCTATGATAATTACCTGATATCTGATAAATGTTGTGACTGATTTTTAATGATAAATAAACATCATAAAACTTTTAGTACTGTGTTGGAAGACCCAAGCCCAAATTACCCATATTTGTTTAACATAGCTTGTATTCACGTACGTCCGTGTGTTTGAAGCACCAAATTGGTGTGAGCGCATGTGTGTTTGGAAACTGACAAATAATTGTTTGTCCAGGAGAGTTTATGAGTAGAATTGAGAGAAAAGATTGTCGTAAAGGAGTCTGTCCTTACTCTCCCCAGCACTCTGTGAATCAACTATTTACTTTCTACCCCTTTCTATCATACAGCCTTCACCATCATTCTTCACTCTAAACGGGACCACTATTTCTAAGATTTTTCTCATAAAAATTTACGACAGTAGTCACTTATCAGATACTGCAATATGAGAATGAATTATTGGATACAACACTGTACTAGTTTCGTCTTTACGAGGTGGGGGTGACCGCTTCCCTTCTTTTATTAGAGGAAAAATAGATTATGGGCGTAGAATATATGATTCTATAAACATTAATAACACATAAGGAAGGGAAACTCGAGGCCTGTAAACAGTAAATAAATATTAGACAAACATAAAGGTATGTTTTCAGGCTTTATGTCTGTCTAATATTTATTTACTGTTTACAGGCCTCGGGTTTCCCTTCCTTATGTGTTATTAATGTTTATACAATACCAGAAACCTACCCTCTGTTCTATACTACTGTTCTTAAGTCTTCTATCATTTACTAGACACAGTATCAAGGTCTTTGTCTTGTGTGGACTGACATATACTGTATAATAGGGGAACGACAGAAGTGATTGCTTTTAATAAGGCTAAGCTGCCCATTGTAAACTTCCGGTGTCTTGCGTTTCGCACTAATGACCGGTCATCAAAGCATCTTTTTTGGGGATGCCTAGCTGGCCGGGAGGATAGTGTGATTCGCTTGTATAGCTAGGCGGTGTTGTTGTACGGAAGGTCCGGGGTTCAAATCCTGGGTAAGCCACTCACGTCTGTTGTTTTTCTGTTGTCTAGTGTTCTACTTCTTTATTTCTTACGAGTGCCTGAAAACATACCTTTATGTTTGTCTAATATTTATTTAATATATGATTCTGCTGTGCACAGTAACAAGGGTAACATCCGAATGAACGACGCCGATCGTTCCGCGTAACAAGATTAAGCTAGACAGAATTCAGCATCAAGCGTTATGTACAATAGCAGGTGCAATCAGATCAACATCAATAGGGGCTCTAGAGGTTTCAGTCCCATGCCCTTTGTATCGGGAGAAGCGAGCGCTTTAAATATTGTCACTTGAACGCTTCCATGATTCATGAAAAGCGTTAACTTCTATATTTAATATGCATTTTTTTTTAAATTCTCTTACAAACCTATCGATATTTCCGTTTCATAACGGCTTTGTCAGCTTTACTGTTTTGTAACGGAAATACATGCCATCCATGGCGCAATAATTTACAGAAACATAATTTTGAGTGGTGTGGGCCAGTGCTTTTATTCTTGATCAAACCTGATCTCTGTGACCCTAACTTCAAACTCTTGAATTATCGGTCTTCGTAGCTACATGTTGGCAGTTTGGATGGCTGATTTGAATTATATAAATTATCTTTAGTTGCTAGCTTATGTTGTTGTAGGCGTTCTTCTGCCTTAAAATATCCACAGGATGAGGTAACGGGTCACAGGCCCATTACTTCTAGGTCATCTCCTGCGATTAATAATAAAAATAGCCCCTTCATTCATAAATGCCAATGGGAATGCATCCCTGAGGTAACAGCCACTAGCTGCTTATTTTACTAGTGTTCTTTTCCACGTTTTCCCCTCTCTTCTGCTTGCCGTAAGAGTTTCTTTTCGCCCAATCTGAGGTGGCGCCGTAGAGAGCATCGCCACTTGGTGCGATCGATAGCTTTATCCTCCCAGGCTGCTGGATTTATGTCCAGTACCCTCATGTCTCGCTTGCACACCTCTATGAACCTCAGCTGCGGTCGCTTAACTGTTATTTTGCCATCTGCCAGTTGTCCGTAGAATATATCTTTCAGGATGCGACCATCTTCCATGCGGCGGACGTGGCCAAGCCAGCGTAGTCTGTGTTGTCTAAGTAGTGTATACATGCTTTGAAAGCCAGCATGTGACAACACCTCGACATTTGTCACGACGTTGTCCTTCCACGAAATACCGAGGATGTGGCGTAGACACCGTAGATGGGTGGTATTCTTTCTTGCTTAGCATAATGTCCATGTCTCGCTGCCATATAGAAGTGTGCTGGTGGTGCAGGCGTTATATACTTCGTTGTGAATTTCCACAAACATGCATTGTAAGGAGGGCAAATGTGGCTGCAGCTTTGCCAATGCGGCTGTTTTTTTAAAAATAATATTAATGAAAAAAAAAGATATCCCGTTCAACCTCTGATGGGTTATAATTAGGATATATATTGTTTTCAATTCCAAATAATATGAACAACAGCCGACATGAGAAAGTGGCATCCCATTTGTCAAATCAATATAAATAGGGACAATCACAATTGTGCTTATACGTTAAATAAATAGAAAAAAAAAATCAAGAATAAACTCTGAACAAGAATAATATTAAAGTGGAGGGGTGTAAAGGCCTGGTGGTTCTAGTTATATAACGGACTTTAACAGATATTTAATTGACTTTCATCTGTTAAAAGTCATATGCATTGTAAGAACAGCATCAGATCTTCACATTCCCAGCCACTATATATTAACATTTGTTCGCGTTAAATATTGTTTGACTATATTATGCAGTTCCCTAGGTCTGTCTATTCTCAACACCTCTTCTATATTTATAGGTAAGTTGAATGCGGCTGTCAATTTCTGTATCAAGAAAGAGTTTGTCGGTGATTGTTGAGGATTGTTGCATGGGTTGCGAGCATTTTGGTTTGAACTTGATTCAGATGGTCGCACCATGCAACATCTCACTAGACCGAAATGAAATAGTTCGCGTGTGGCGATGCATGACGCGTTAGACTTAGTTGCGGGGAGTCTTTTGTGTGGCCTTCGAGCCTTATGGCAGTGTTGGGAAAATGTGGCATGGCCACTAACGTATGATAGTGTATAACCGTAAATGTAATGCTGGTAAAGCAATAAATAAATAATGTGTAAGGACCATTGAGTCCGAAGATATAAGAAGGTATTATTAACCGCAATAATTATTAAACGCGAAAATCGTGAAGTACGATCGCGGGTTGAATATATAAGGCTGACAGAGCCTGGCGAGCAATGCCAAATATAACATGGACATAGTTGTGATATGTGCGGATTGATCAACCGCTTGCTAGTCACATTGATTACGGAAACAACAATTAATATTCTGTTGTACCAATAAACGTCTTTAGGCGTAACGGAACAACGGATAATTTCTTGTTGCCCTAAGACGCCGCAAGGCGTAATGGCCACAGACTGCTTGGTCGGTCTTTGGCTAAGGATGGAAGAAGAAGAAGAAGTTGTGATATGTATATATGTTAGACAAAGACCCTAATAGAACTGTAAGCGGACAGTTTAATACTGTGTGAATAATAATAATTATGCCAAGCAGATTGGTTGAAATATAATTGAACGTTAATTAAAACGGCAAAGTAATAGACATGCAATGTCTAAGAAATAGTGGACTCTACGCTATGATGTATCTAGTGCTCTTGAATATGAACTATATGATTATCTTTTATCCATATTGAAAGAATGAATATTTATTAAACATTGTAAGTCGTCAAAACTGGACTCATTTTAATGAAGGCGTTCTACAGTTCCAGTTTCGAATGTTGTATAAAGTTTAACCGTTGACCTTCAATGTATTGGTCAAACAAGAATTGAAATAATCCAACACTGTAAGATGAATACCTAAGAAGTTTATTAAAGAAATGTTTATATTAAAACACAAAACGAACTACCAACGAATCCATTGTTGCGGCAAAAGAATCGATACAGGTTGTATGACATAACACGAAATTTAATATTGGTCCACTTAATCAAAGAAAGGTTCGCAACAGTGATGGTAGACCTCAATGAGTAACTAGGAGAAGGTAAAACTCTGAATTCACACCACCTCTGCCTTGCGGGAATATTCGTTTACGGGAAACGCTTCTGGAGTAAATTATTAGGATAAATCCGGAGTCTGGTGTGCCATGAGTGTCAGCTGGGGATACCGTGACACCGTGCAGAATACACCACATGATGGTATACAAAAGCATATATTATGGTACTATTTTACAAATAAAGTTGTTATTATCCAGCAATCCACCACACAAATTTAGGGAGCGTTGTCATATGATTGCAGCAAATTTTTGAATATTTACTATATTCATCCGCCCAAAGAAAGCACACTCCCAAAAGCTTGGCTGGTGCAAATATTAAACCAATTCTAAAAAAAAAAACAAGCCAGCTGAAAAACCTGGAAGCTACAGACCAGTCTCACTGACCTCAGCAATAGGAAAACTTGCAGAGAAAATGGTTAATCAATGGCTCTACTGGTGGCTGGAAAGTAATAAAGTCATTAAGGGGAGGTTAAACCCCCAAAATGAAAAACACAGAATTATAAGTTAATATCTATATCTGGTCATTTATACAAGCAAAATGACTGAAAAAAAAAAAACATTGAGGTATATACTAAAAACTTGCAATCTATGGCGGAAAAACAGTGAAAAAAAGGCAAATTTTAGCTTTTTTGGGTACCGTATTTTGTTGCCCAAGATATCTCAAATGTGAGTACAACTTGAGTTATGAAATTTGGCTGTTTCATTTGTTAATATATGATAATGATTGTATACTAAAATAATTTTGATTGGTTTGATATCTGAGTTTTTTTTGGATTTTAACATACCAATCGAAAAATAGTTGAAATTTTTAAGGGGGGTATCTTAGCTATTTCTTAACAGTTTTGTAGTTTGTTAACATATATCCTTTATTTTAGTTTATTTTAATGAGCACTATGTGTACAGCATGTGGCCAAAAATTTACTGCTGTATCACTAATAGTTTTTGAAAAATCATGGGCAACGTGCCCACATTTGTATGAAAAATGAGGTTTTGAGAAAATTAAGAAAAAAGGGAGGAATTACACTTTTACACCAAATTTACTCACCTCGGTTTCCCCCTGCTATGTAGTAATCATCTCTGGTATTTTCCTTTATTGATTCCATGTTCTGTGTCATACTTTGCAGCTTACTTTTCATTAAATTCTTCATTTCAGCAGAATGTATGCGCTTTTCGTCAGTTTCCGAAAAAATACATCCTTTCTCTGGTAGACATGTACTATGCGGGGGGAAGCGATTGCTCTACCCTCAGCAGACTCAGTACATGTAGGAGAGGCTTTGCTCTCAATATATTCAAGATTAGGATACCCTTATCAGATATTAACTGACAATGGTTCACAGTTCAGAGGGAAACTGATGGAGGAAGTTTTTAGTATTTTTCAAAATATTCTCGGCCGCACATTTTATCATCCACAATCGATTGGACAAGTGGAAAGATATAACGGGACTCTACTTACAATTTTACATAAGCTCGCACAGGAGGAACCAGAATCCTTTGATTCGTTCTTACCTGCAGCTTTATTTGCGTATAAGGAGGTACCCTACCACTCTACTGGAATACCTCCAGCCACGTTATTATTTCGATGACTTATCAAAGGACCCCAGGGTTAATAAAAATTAGCCAGTCAAAATTATTTTTACACATGAAACTATGTTTGAAAAACTTGAATTCTGTTTGCTTCAGGGAAATGAATACGGTACCGAAAATTAAAATCCATGCATTACAAGCAATATAGCATCACACATATACCAATTTGTATATTTTACATATATAATTAGGTAAAAATACACTTACCTGACATACTTTAAAAATTTATATAAAATCATCCCTCTTCTTTGTGTTTATAAATGATCTCCCACACCCCTCCTTGAAGATATCAAAAACATTATGCATTTGACCTGCTCATTTGCACAGTAGAAAAATACAAAAAAACTGGCGCAAGCAAAACTAAATACAGCCATAGCCACAATAGCTGTATACTGCAGGCTCTGGAAAGTAAAGATAAACACCCAAAAATAGTATTCACAATTTTCCCTAACAGCATCAATGAAAGCAAAAAGGTGTTCCAACTAAAACATGATGGACAGCTCCTGTCCAAAGAAGAAAATTCATTTACTTAGGAGTGGAGCTTGACGGACAGCTACACTCCTCAATACCTTCATGCATAAAATGAAAGATAAGGCCAATAGACGCCTGAACCTAGTTAAATATCTTGCAAGCACCAGCTGAGGAGCAGGAAGAGGAAATCTGAGACATTTTCTGAAATAGACAATTAATTAATCAGCAAACAGAAAAAGAAATAATAACCAAATGAAAGAAACAGAGATGACGAAATTGATGACAGAAAAAAAAAAATTCCACAGCTGCTAAGCTAATAAGGAAATATTATACCATCGTATGATAAAGAAGAATACAAAAAAGATAAAGAAATAAGAAGTATAGTGCCAAATATAGTGCTATTTAAATAGAGCCAAACAAATAAAAAGGAAAAAGAAAAATGGACACCACTTGAATCAAACTCTTTGCAGAAGATAATTGAGGAATTAAGGGACGGACAATACACGCCATCACAGGATACATAAAATCAACAGATGAATCATAAAATCAACGGATCAATCAACCGATGTCTCATTTTTGCTCTAATGAATAAGGAATGATCGCCAAGCAAAGTATGTTAATAACCTGTCAGGTAATCACAGATATTACTACATTTTGTTTCTGGAAATTCAAAAAGTCAAATGGCAGAGATTGTCCCTTGTTGTCATTTTTGTTTCATGTATATCAAATAGATATAAGAATTTAAAAATACGAAGTGACTTTTTAATTTCCCTGTAGTTAGACAGCCTCATGTATTCCCAGCAGTCTTTGATAAGACAAAGAAAGAATAGGACTATGGCTCCCTCGGATATGTCGTACAAGTGGACTAATACAAGTTTATGTGTTTGTCTACCAGACATGTCATACAAGTCGACTAATACAAGTTTATGTGTTTGTCTACCAGACATGTCATACAAGTCGACTAATACAAGTTTATGTGTATGTCTACCAGATATGTCGTACAAGTCGACTAATACAAGTTTATGTGTATGTCTACCAGACATGTCGTACAAGTCGACTAATACAAGTTTATGTGTTTGTCTACCAGATATGTCGTACAAGTCGACTAATACAAGTTTATGTGTATGTCTACCAGACATGTCGTACAAGTCGACTAATACAAGTTTATGTGTATGTCTACCAGACATGTCATACAAGTCGACTAATACAAGTTTATGTGTTTGTCTACCAGACATGTCGTACAAGTCGACTAATACAAGTTTATGTGTATGTCTACCAGACATGTCGTACAAGCCGACTAATACAAGTTTATGTGTATGTCTACCAGACATGTCGTACAAGGTGACTAATACAAGTTTATGTGTATGTCTACCAGACATGTCATACAAGGTGACTTATACAAGTTTATGTGTATGTCTACCAGACATGTTGTCCAAGTCAATTAATACAAGTTTATGTGTACGTCTACCTTATTATGTCTACCAGACATGTCGTACAAGGTGACTAATACAAGTTTATGTCTACCAGACATGTCATACAAGGCAACTAATACAGGTTTATGTGTATGTCTACCTCATCGTGTCTACCAGACATGTCTTACAAGATGACTAATACAAGTTTATGTGTTTGTCTACCAGACAAGTCGTACAAGTCGATTAATACAAGTTTATGTGTATGTCTACCAGCCATGTCATACAAGTAGACTAATACAAGTTTATGTGTATGTCTACCAGACATGTTGTACAAGTCGACTAATACAAGTTTGCGTGTATGTCTACCTCATCATGTCTACCAGACATGTGTATGTCCACCAGACATGTCATACAAGTCGACTATTACAAGTTTATGTGTATGTCTACCAGACATGTCATACAAGTTCATTCATAACCCTCCACTCCCAAAGGAGCATAGGCCTTCAACAAACACATGCCAAGTCCTCCTGTCACGTGCCATCATCTCAAGTTCTTTCCATGTTCTCCTCATTATTTTCACCTCTGTTTCCAGCTCTCTTCTCCATGTGCTTCTTGGTCTACCTCTGCCTCTCTTGCCCTGGGGGTTCCAGAACAAGGACTGTCTTGTAATGCTATCAACAGGTTTCCTAAGTGTGTGTCCTATCCATCACCATCGTCTTCTTCTCATCTCTTGTTTCACTGGCACTTGTCTAGTTCTTGTCATCAGTTCCACGTTGGTAACTTTGTCATACCATTTTAATCCTTCTATTCTACGCAAGCACCCATTTATGAAAGTCTGTAGCTTTTTGGTTGTTGTCTTTGTTGTTCTCCATGTCTCCGAGCCATACAATAGGACTGACTTCACATTTGAGTTGAAGATTCTTATTTTCGTGTTGGATCCTATTTCTCTTGATCTCCATATATTTCCCAATGCAATGAAAGCTCCTCTTGCCTTTTGTATTCTTATTTTGATAACGCTGTCTGTCCCTCCAACTTTGTCTATATTACTGCCAAGATATATGTACGACTCCACATCTTGTATTGGTGTCTCTTCAAGTTCAACCCTGCCATCACTACCTGCACCTATTCTCACCATTTTTGTCCCCTCCCTGTGCACCCTCAGAAACAATTGCTGTGACCTCTCATCGAGTGTTTTCAATTTGTCCTGCATCTGGTTTCGGTTATGGGACAGAAGAGCCAAGTCATCAGCAAAAATCCAGATCATCCAACTGCTTAGTCAGAGTCCACTGGATTCCATTTCTGTTGTGTGTTGTCGATGATCTCATAACCCAGTCTATTGCTAGTAAGAAAAGAAATGGAGACAAGAGGCATCCCTGTCGCACTCCTGTTCTTATCCCAAACGGTTCTGTAAGCTGTCCTTCGTGAAGAACTCTGCATGTCATGTCTTCATATGTTTTCTTTATTAAATTAGTCATACAAGTTGACTAATACAAATTTATGTGTATGTCTACCTCATCATGTCTACCAGACATGTCGAACAAGTTGACTAATACATGTTTATGTGTATGTCTACCTCATCATGTTTATCAGACATGTCGTACAAGGTGACTAATACATGTTTATGTGTATGTCTACCTCATCATGTCTACTAGATATGTCGTGCAAGTCGACTAATACAAGTTTATGTGTATGTCTACCAGACATGTTGTACAAGTCGACTAATACATGTTTATGTGTATGTCTACCAGACATGTCGTAGAAGGTGACAAATACAAGTTTATGTGTATGTTTACCAGACATGTTGTACAAGTCAACTAATACAAGTTTATGTGTATGTCTACCAGACATGTCGTACAAGTCGACTAATACAAGTTTATGTGTATGTCCATCAGACATTCATACAAGTCGACTAATACAAGTGTTATGCATAAAATTCATAACAAGTCTGTCGATATCATTAGAGGGTTTGACAAGGCTCCGTGTTTGTTTATTATACGTAGTCCTTGGTAACACAGGAAGTGACGTCATTGCCTCGAGGTGCGGTTTGGCAGACGTCGTGGTAAGCAAGGCAGACGGGGGAATATTGTTTGCTATAGGTCTTCTTGTGTGTGGCTGATGGCGAGTGGACGTATATGTTCTAAGATTTATATGGTTCTGTGATATTTCCCTACGTTGTACCATCACTAGAACATCAAGATCTTGTGTGAGGTGTACTAGATATCTTCATGTGAAAGGGAGTATGCATTCGTGGAACTGATTAAATAAAAATGTGTAAAACTGTCATGGACAGTGTTCTAACTACTGACGATACAGAGCTATACTGATGACTGAATATGTATTGCCATAAGATATAATGGCTTTCAAGATTATGCATGTGGAGCTGCGTTTATTGTAATAAACAGTGTGTAGATTGTCCATTCGGCCTTTGTGGTGACATTGATGTTTCATGTGTATTGCTGTATGCGTTGTCAAGCAGTTCTACCCTAATATTATCTTGGCCAGAGTAACCAGGCGTTTACTCAAAAGATACAATCAAATTATATAAAGACACGCAACAAAAAGGCGACTAATACAAGTTTATGTGCATGTCTACCAGACATGTCGTACAAGGCGACTAATACAAGTTTATGTGTATGTCTACCAGATATGTCGTACAAGTCGACTAATACAAGTTTATGTATATGTCTACCAGATATGTCGTACAAGTCGACTAATACAAGTTTATGTGTATGTCTACCAGATATGTCGTACAAGGCGACTAATACAAGTTTATGTGTATGTCTACCAGACATGTCATACAAGTCGACTAATACAAGTTTATGTGTATGTCTACCAGATATGTCGTACAAGTCGACTAATACAAGTTTATGTGTATGTCTACCAGATATGTCGTACAAGTCGACTAATACAAGTTTATGTGTATGTCTACCAGACATGTCGTACAAGGCGACTAATACAAGTTTATGTGTATGTCTACCAGACATGTCGTGCAAGTCGACTAATACAAGTTTATGTGTATGTCTACCAGATATGTCGTACAAGTTGACTAATACAAGTTTATGTGTATGTCTACCAGACATGTCATACAAGTCGACTAATACAAGTTTATGTGTATGTCTACCAGATATGTCGTACAAGGTGACTAATACAAGTTATGTGTATGTCTACCTCATCATGTCGTACAAGGTGACTAATACAAGTGTATGTGTATGTCTACCAGACATGTCGTACAAGGTGACTAATACAAGTTTATGTGTATGTCTACCAGACATGTCGTACAAGGTGACTAATACAAGTTTATGTGTATGTCTACCAGACATGTCGTACAAGTCGACTAATACAAGTTTATGTGTATGTCTACCAGATATGTCGTACAAGGTGACTAATACAAGTTTATGTGTATGTCTACCAGAAATGTCGTACAAGTCGACTAATACAAGTTTATGTGTATGTCTACCAGATATGTCGTACAAGTCAACTAATACAAGTTATGTGTATGTCTACCTCATCATGTCGTACAAGGAAACTAATACAAGTTTATGTGCATGTCTACCTCATCACGTAAAACAGATTGCTACAGAAACTACAGCTGCATGAGCACGTGAATGCTTGATGCACACTTTCTGCAAAGAGGACTGGCTGCAGTGGTGGCTCCATGTTTCACAAGGAAAGAAAAGGAAAATCCTGATGAAGAAGTTAGATAAGTGTGTTCTATAGTTTCTGTAGAAGTGAGCAAAGTAAGACAATATGGATGATTTCTATCACGGTGAACTCTAATTTGTCAAAGTTGTAAGAATTGTTCCCTAGATAAGAGGTATTGTGTCCGCCTTGGGTTCTAAAGGTACAGTGTTCAATTCCCAGTAGAAGGAATTTAATTTATAGAAAGTTTGTTTTCAGAACCGGTGTTCTTAAGGTAAATATAAAAACAACATAAATACTGAGAATATTAAAAAAAAACCACACACACTGTTTAGAAAACTCAATTAATTTATTTAAACTCTTTAGTTGAAAACATTAATAATAATAATCATCGGTTTGTAGACCATCTCAACAATAAGTCAAATGTGAATATAAAAACTAATAGTGTTTGAGATACCTCAATTTTTGTTTATTTAAACTGTTAACTGAAACATAAATGAAGTCAACTTGTAACATTACCTTATATTTAATGTAACATCATCATGATACTTTAGCTCCCCAAGGAGCATAGGCCTTCAACAAACATATACCAAGTCTTCCTGTCCCGTGCCATCAGCTCAATGTCTTTCCATGTTTTTTTTCACCCCTTCTATGTCTGTCTCCAGTTCTCTTTTCCATGTGTTCCATGGTCTCCCTCTTCCTCTCTCATCCTGGGGATTACAGAACACGGACTGCCTGGCAATGATATCAACAGGTTTCCTCAAAGTGTATCTCAACCATCTCCAGCACCTTCTTCTCATCTTTAATAATGTAACAAGTGAACTAAAAAGCTGTATGCAGACATCACTGTTATCACAAATCCATAAAAAAAACATGTCTGTGTAAAGCTTACAGAATCAGAACAACTAAAGTACTTGATATCACTGTGGGACTCCAGGACAAGAACTGCCTTGTAAGTATATCAGTTATTTTGCTCACTTGGTGCCCTACCCTATGTCAACATCTTTTCCTCATCCCCTTGTTCAACTTGTATTATTCTGGTTCTTTCCATCAGTTCCTCATTAGTGATCTTGTGATACCATTTGAATCCTTCTGTTCTAACAAGCACCCATTTATGACAGTCTGTAACGTCTTGGTAGTAGTCTCTGTAGTTCTCCATATTTCAGAGCCATACAATAAAACTGCCTTGACGTAAGTTGAAAATTTCTATTTTGTGTTACCATTTGATTTCCATATAATTTGCAATTGAATGAAAGCCTTTGTTTTCTTAATCTGGTATTACTGTCCATTCCGTTCTTTAAAGTTATCTGAATAAAACAAGGAGGACTACCATAAGACTATGACAATCAAAACGGTAAATAAAAATAAGTTTTACTGGGGTAAAGGACCAAAATATGGTCTATGTCATGACCACAAGATAATATAATTAATGTACATGCATTAAAAAACATAAAGCAAAAGGATACAAATCACTACAGAAGATCTTAAGAAAATGAGAACTGTAGTAAAATAGTGCGGTAAATAAAAATATAGTACTATATCTTCTAGAGCAACGAAAATTTCCTACATTATAGCAACAATGTCCATACATGCCACATGCTATGGTTTACCCATATTCTGTACAAGGTGTTTGCATTTTTAGATGTGTACACTCTGTACATAATTTCTGTACAGGTTTTCAAACCCATTCCCCTTATTACTGTGTCTCAGAGTTCTTTTATAAGGTCCTATTGAACACAGGATTTCCCAGTCTGTTAGTGATAATTAAGCACAGAAATAGACTAAATGATGACACCATCACATTATTTTTACAGTGTAAAATAAACTCAGACATTTATTGTTTGGGTTTTAAAATAAGTGAAGACCTGCTTTAAAAGGCAAAGTCCCCGTGCCTCATTTATAATGCAGCCCACTGTAATTGAAAATATTTTCACACGAATTAACTCTTTTGATATATTTTTTTCAGTCTTTGTACGGGTTTTGTGGGTCTTTGTACAGGGTTTTGGATTTTTTGTACAGGTTTTTCATCTCCGAGATGTGGCATGTATGAATGTCTTTATCAAAGACACATGCACGAAAACAGGTCACCGTTGTCATTCTGGTAAATGAATGTCAGAAATATCAAAGATATTTCTTCAACCATAATGTCTTTGCTCTTTTTCTCTCTAGAGTCTAAGACTTAATACTACCTACTTTTGTTTACCTTTTTTGTTTTAACTGCAGCTTCCACTTAAAAAAAAGAAACAACTGTCTAAGTGTCACTGCAATTCCTCCCCCAACCCCAGCTCTTTGTTTTTTCTGTGTGTAATTTATACATTTTGCGATGTTTAACAGCATACAGGAAAGCTGTTTATGCTACTCCAATGTAAACAAACTTTGTGTAGTTGACTTATAGTAAATTATTTTTTTCAACAGGCAATGAGCATAACTCAAGAGTTATATGGTAACTACATATCAGATTAAGGGGAGAAACTGCAGTGCAGTTTATGTCAAAATGAAAGCTGTGATTAGTTTATTTTCTAATAATGTAGGATCCTCTAAAATCCAAGTGTGCCAACATAAATTGTCAGAAGACATTCTAAAAAGGAGTAATTTGGCTATGAAAGGAAACTTACAATTTAAAATTTTTTTATTAGATCAGATATCTGATCTTATCAAAATTGCGATCATTAGCAAATAATGTAAAATTTAGCAAAACGTATTATTTTTTAGACACTTAATTCAATTTTATAGCATGGAACTATTACAAATTTATTCTGAATAAAAGTTTTTGCAATAAAATGGTGAGCTTTCTATTTATATTTAGTGCTCATAACAAAATTACAAGCCTAAGTGAAATGAATTATAACATTAAAATTGAATATGGCCACAATTTCCATAGCAACCATCAAATGTTTTGTTACACATACCGCACAACTATAATTGTATGGTTAGCTGGGACATTTTAATTTAAATTCTCCAATTATGTACGAAAGTGGTATTTTATTATAGCTCCTCACCTGAAATGTGGACACCTCACAAAAAAACAGGAATGGGAAAAAGCTGCCTGCAGAATGCACTGTCAGAGAAAGGTGGCCTACAATATAGAAAAATATAAAAGAGTAATAAAAAACAAAAGCAACAACTTTGGAGCTTTCTCAGGCAAAAAAGGAGAATGAAATGATGTGGAAATATTTTCAGAAAGACAATAAATAACCACCAACTTGTTAAACCATCAAAAGGAAAGATGTAGCACAAGATGAATTATGTGCATGGTTGAAGTTAGCAGCAACAGTGAAGAAACAGGTCATATAATATATTCAAGAACTTCACTGGAATATTCTGACACTTTGCAACACCCATGGAGGGATAAACAGACAGAATAGAGCATTTGAAAACAAATTATTATGTTATGAAAATTATGGAATGTAAATGTGGCAGTTCAAGTCTCATACATTAACCATTGATAGAGGCTGTGTTAATCATGTTTGAGATAAATGTAAGACTGTACTAAATATATAACAATATTTTCCTATCATAGTTGCATGGTCAAACCAGTGACGATCGGGAAAAGACCGATTGACTTCTGGAAAGACTAGAAACCAGCTGACCGGGTTAGCACCCCGTAAGCTGTATTACAACTGCTACAGGACCCAAAAACGATAGATGCCCCCAGGATTCACTGAAAAGGGGGGGGGGGGGAATGATGAATCCACAGGCGCCTTATTGGAATCGACCAGACCCGTTACACGGACTTCAAGCTCTGAACGGCTGGAATTTCCATGTGCCTGTGGTAGGAAATTCTCTACTCAGAGTGGAATGAAAATCCACAGAACGAAAAAGGGGTGTGGGAGTTCATCAGGGGGAGATCAACAGCGCTCTGTCTCGACGGATTAGATGTTAGAAGAACGCAGACAGGAGTCAATCCACAGCGCTGAGTACATTCAAGTTGAGCTGCCTGATGATGATCTCACACACTTCTTGGACGGGAAGAGAGATGCAATCAAGTTTCCACCTGCCAATGCAAAAGGGCTTTGGGAACAGCTGGACGAAACCTTGGCAAAAGAGTTGGATAACAACCTGAAGCAGGTAACTTTGGAGAAGAAGCTGGAAATCTTCGGCGACATAATATATCTGCACTGTCTCAAAGTGTTTGGAGTCAGGGAGGCAAGGGAAAGTAACCCACCGCGAAAAAGTAGAAGACAAATTAAAATAGAAGAAATCAGGAAACAGAAGAAGCATGCCCGAAAACTGTTCAAGAACGCAGTTGCCACAGAGAAGGAAGGGTTACGACAGGTTTGGTAGCACCTGAAAGGCCAACATAATGCCTTTTGTAGAGCAGAAAGGTTGTGCAGGAAGAGAAGGAAGACTCGAAGGGATAGGGAAAGATTCTTCAGGGAGCCCTTCAAGTTTGCCAAAGAACTGTTTCAGCAGCCACGGTCGGGTACGCTAAACATCAGGAAAGAAGACCTGGAAGAACAACTTAGAATGACATATTCAGATGGTCGCAAAGATGAGCCACTCAGCAGCATGGCAGGCCTTAAATGGCTGAGTAAGCCAGGAGCTGAATTTAACACCAAGCCCCCAACGGTGCAAGAGGTAGAAAGCATTGTCCAGAAAGCTCGGTGCAAGTCAGCTCCAGGTCCTAATGGTGTTCCATATGTGGTGTATAAAAGATGCCCTGAGGTGCTCAAACGACTGCTCCATTTACTGAAGAATGCGTGGAAAACCCAGCTGGTAAGCAAGGAATGGAGAAAGGCGAACAGAGTCTACATCCCGAAGGAACAAAATTCCACAGACATCAGTCAGTTCAGGCCAATCTCACTACTCAATGTGAAAGGGAAGATATTCTTCTCAGTGATGGCGAAAAGACTCACTACATACCTCCTGGCAAATGGGTACATTGACACTACCATTCAGAAAGGAGGTATCCCAGGTACACCAGGATGTCTAGAGCATGCCACAATGATCCGGGAAGCAATCCAAAAGGCAAAGTCTGACAGAACAAACCTCCATGTAATCTGGTTGGATCTAGCGAATGCTTATGGATCCGTTCCACACCAGATGTTGTGGCAGGCCCTAGAAATGTAATGTTCCACAAGAGATTGCAGCAATGCTGAAGCTGTATTTCACAGGGTTTTCTGTCAGATTTTCAACCAGAGAGTACACAACGAAGTGGATTGGCCTTGAAGTTGGAATTGCGATGGGATGTACCATCTCTCCATTACTATTCGTGATGGCTATGCAGGTAATCCTCAATGCGGCTGAAGGAATGGCTATAGGTCCAAAGCTCGGTGGAATGTGTCACATGCCACCGCTCAAAGCATTCATGGATGACACAACAATTCTAACATCAGATGAACATCAGGCCCGGAGGATGTTAGCACACCTGGATGAACTAGTCAGCTGGTGCAGAATGAGCTTCAAACCCAAGAAGTCGAGAAGCCTATCAGTCAGGAAAGGGAAGATAGCAGAGGTCATATTCATGGTTTCCAATGAAAGAATCCCTACTGTCATTGAGGAACCTGTTAAAAGTCTTGGCAAGGTGTACGATGCCTCATTAAAAGACTCGAAGGCAGTGCAACAGACAACAGAAATGGCACACAGAGGACTACAGATCATAGACCAAAGCAGACTCCTGGGAAAGTTCAAACTGTGGTGCCTCCAGTTCATGTTGATACCGAAGTTGCTGTGGCCACTGCTTATATATGAAATAAGCACAAGTACAGTGGAAGCTATAGAGCAGAAGGTCAACAAGTTCATGAGGAAATGGCTAGGGGTACCACCAGGTCTGTCAGATGTAGCATTGTACTGCAAAAAGTCAAAACTTCTGCTTCCCTTCAAGTCAGTTGTTGAAGAGTACAAAGTTGGAAAGGCAAGGCTTGCAACGATGCTATGCGAGTCAGCTGATGACGTGGTTAACTCTTTAAAAGAGTTAAGTCCATTCAGCCCACACTGAAAATGGGAAGGAAGTGGAGAGTGGAAGAAGTTCTTGATGCTGCCCAAGAGTCACTCAAACTGAGGGAGGTAATCGGATACACACAAACGAATAGACGGGGATTTGGTCATGGAGACATCCGCTGGTGGTCCAAGGCATCAAGCAGGGAGCGCAGAGACATGGTAGTTCTGGAGCTACGAGGAGCTGAGAATGATAAGAGGTTGCAAAAAGCAGTGCAGCAGGTCCAACAAGGCCAATGGACTACATGGGAAGGAGCCCCGCAGAGGTCCTTGACATGGAATGATATATGGCACCTCTTAGGCTCAGCTTCGTTGTTAGATCAATGTATGACCTGCTGCCGTCGGCCACAAACCTTGTGAAATGGGGAAAGTCGGTTGATGAGCAGTGCCCACTGTGCCAGGGGAGGCAGACACTTGAACACGGGCTCTCATCGTGTAAGGTGTCATTAGGGCAAGGACGATACACTTGGCACCATAACAAAGTGCTAAATGAGCTTGCTGCGACAATAGACCTGGCAAGGATGAAGGCGAATAGCAAACACAGGCCGAGCACAGCAAATACATACTTTCTGAGGGCAGGAAAGTCAGCACACCCCAAACCGAGTAAACCTGGTAGCAGTTTACCATCTCTTCTTGACTGTGCAAATGACTGGGAGATGGCGGTAGACCTACCTGGACGAGGGGAATATCCAGAGAGTATCAGAAAATCGCAGAGACGGCCGGTTATAGTGCTTCATTCTTCAGCAGTGCTTCAGGTTATACTGATTGAACTGACCGTGCCATTTGAATCCAGATTGGACGAGCAACATTCGTTCAAAGCGGCCAAGTACAAGGGGATTGACATAAGTCTTGGGCCTGACCATGAAGGACATGTCACAGAGAGCTGAAATTTTGTATAGTGTTTATTCCTTTTCAATATAGCCACCGTCTGAATTGACACACTTCTGCCATCTCTGCTTGACCTTGAAAAGACCTTGGGAGTAGAACACCCTATTTTTAAAACGAAACCAGTCATCACATGCCAGTATAACCTCTTCATCGCTGTCAAAATGATTTCCTTTTAGCTGTTTTTTAAGATTTGGGAATAGAAAAAAAGTCTGATGGAGCCAAATCTGGAGAATATGGTGGGTGTGGAAGAATTTCAATATTCAAATCGTTGGCTGCTAGCTGCACAAGCCGTGCTTTGTGAGAGGGCGCGTTGTCTTGAAGCAAAGGAAGATTTTGAGTGCGCGTTATCCCTCGTTTCCTGGTCACAACCTTTCTTAGTTTTGTGAGAAGATCTGCATAGTACTGTCCATTAACTGTGTTGCCACGAGGCAGATAATCTTTCAAAAGGACACCTTTGCAGTCCCAAAAAACAGTCAGCATCACTTTTCCTGCAGATTTCTGCGCCCTCCGCTTGACAGGTGTTGGGGAGCCCGGGGTTTTCCATTGCATGCTGGCAATTTTGGATTCGGAGTCATAATGGTGTACCCAAATCTCATCTACTGTCACCATGGTCTTCAAAAAATTTTTTGACTGACACTTTTTGAGCAACTGTTGACAGCAATTTACCCTCGTTTGCTTCTGTTCACGTGTCAACAGTCGCGGAACCCAGCGTGCACACACTTTTCTCATGTTCAGTCTCTTTTGTAAAATTCTATAAACTGTTCTTTCATTTAGTTTTACTCTACTAGCTATCTCCACAATTGTCATTTTTCGATCCTGGTCAATGATTTTCTTCACTCTTGTTGCATTTTCATCGTTGCACTCTGAGGCTGGTCTACCAGATCTTGGCAGATCAGCAACATTTGAGTGGCCGCACTTAAACTGTTGACACCAGTTTTTTACCGAAGTATATGAAGGACAAGAATCACGAAACACTGGTTCCATGTCCCTGTGTATTTCTGTAGGTGTTTTTCCCTGAAACATCAGAAATTTTATCACAGCTCTGGCCTCCTTCTTTTCCATTGTTTTGTCAAATCTTTGGAGCAGCAGATCAGGTCAATAGGGTACATTGCGCCGTGCACCGTAGCGGAAAAACCCATTGAAGAAACATATGCGTACTTTACACATTCAGTGCAAATATGATGAACTTTAAATGTGCCAAGTTTCATCTTCCTCCTGTGACTCCTTTATGGTCAGGCCCAAGACTTATGTCAATCCCCTTGTATAACGATCTGGCCGCGGATCTGAGACACGATGGGTTCACTGCAAGGGTCATGGCTGTTGAGGTGGGCGCAAGAGGGCTAGTGGCTGCATCAGTGTATGATTTATTAAAACTGTTGGGGCTGCGGGGACAGTTGAGAACAAGGGCACTGAAGAGGCTTAGTGAAACTGCTAAAAAGGCATCAGGCTGGCTGTGGAATAACCGCAATGGGCAATGGAAATCGTGACAGTAAACGCTGCGGTACAGAAAACACCAGGAATTTTTTTAAGTCCACAATACGTTGAGTTTTTTGGTGTACTAGTGAAAGGGCTGTGACTGAGGGGCAACAGGCGGCGCATATTATAAGAGGTGATAGGCACAGAATTTCAGTTGCTAGCGCGCAGTGGCTAGCCTCGTTGGCTTCGCGCAGGTGTCTCAGTGTGTGTCCTTAGTTGTGATGTGCGACGGAACGAACGGAATAATTTGTCTTCTCTTTGTTACTTTCACAATTGCCTCCACGGCTGGCGGAGTTGTGGATTTTAAAGTTGCTACCATAAGTGAAATGGGTTCATTTTCGATACAAGACAACAGAAAGCTGAGATGCTTGGGAGTCATGACCCAAGTGGGCCTGCCCCCCTTAGAGTGTAAAGGAGTATACTGGGCCGAAACACTTGTCGAACGGGGGGGACTACTTCTGATGATCAGATTGCCTCCTGTTGTATCGCTCTGTAAAGAGTTTCCTATCATCATCATAACCACTTTTTAAGTCTTAACTGTAAATTGTATTTTAATCTTTATAGTTATAGTGTTTTGAGCACTGCATAATTAGGCTTTTGCCCTGAAATTATTACTGTGTCGCTCAGAGGCGTCCCTGAAATATCTGGCACCCGGGGCGGATCCTACCTTTGGCACCCTCCTGCCATAAAGAAAAACACATGCAAGTATATTTTTAACAGTAAATATTATCATAATACTGTCCAATGGCAACCCCTTCCTGGCTGTCCCCTGGGGCAGACTGCCCCCTCTCTGTGCGCCACTGGTGTCGCTTTAATGTAACGCTGTACACCAAGCCTTCAAACATCACATTTGTAATGCTAATGTCCTGTATATACTATTGTATTCTTTTGTGTCCTTAGATTAATGTTTAGAGTAAAATCTGCACCACAAACATCACTTGTACAGCTTCTGCCCTACATATGTTCTTTAAGTTTCTTTAGATGACCACTCTGAGTAAAAATCTACAGTACTAACATCACATTTGTAAAGCTAATGTCCTGTATATATATTCTTTTGTGTGTCTTTAGATTCATGTTCAGTCATCTAAAGAGACCATAAACATCACACTTTTACAGCTTCTGCCCTGCCTGTATTCTTTTATGTTTCATTAGCTGACCACACTGAGTAAAAATCTACACTACAAACATCACATTTGTAAGGCTTCTCTTCTGTGTGTATGCTTTTGTGTATCCTTAGACAGCCACACAGAGAAAAATCTGCATTACAAATATCACACTTGTAAGGCATCTCTCCTGTATGTACTCTTTGTGTGTCTTTGGATAACCACTCAAGAGAAATATCTGCACTGTAAACATTACACTAATAAGGCTTCTCTCTGGTGTGCATTCTTTTGTGTGTCTATCAATGACATTTCTGAGTAAAATCTAGAGTATACATTTAAGCTAAGCCTACACTGCAAACATCACACTTGTTGGCTTCTCTCCTGTATGCATTCTTTTGTGTATCATTAGATGACTACTGTTATTAAAATCTACACTACAAACATCACATTTGTAAGGCCTCTCTCTCAGGTGTATTCTTTTGTGTGTCTTTAGATGACCACTCCGAGTAAAATCTACACTACAAACATCACACTTGTAAGGTTTCTCTCCTGTGTGTATTCTTTTGTGTATCTTTAGATCACTATTGTTTGTAAAACCTACACAACAAATATCACATTTGTAAGGCCTCTCTCCTGTGTGTATTCTTTTGTGTCTCTTTAGAGCAGAACTGTGAGCAAAGCTTATACTACAAATATCACACTTGTAAGGCTTCCCACCTGTGTGTATTCTTTTGTGTATCTTTAGATGATTACTCTGAGTAAAATGTACACAACAAACATCACATTTGTAAGGCTTCTCTCCTGTGTGTATTCTTTTGTGTATCTTTAGACTACTATTGATTGTAAAACCTACACTACATATATCACATTTGTAAGGCTTCTCTCCTGTGTGTATTCTTTTGTGTATCTTTAGACTACTATTGACTGTAAAACCTACACTACATATATCACATTTGTAAGGCTTTTCTCCTGTGTGTATTCTTTTGTGTATCTTTAGATGACCACTTCGAGTAAAATCTACACTACAAACATCACATATGTAAGGCCTCTCTCCTGTGTGTATTCTTTTGTGTCTCTTTAGAATAGAACTGACAGCAAAGCTTACACTACAAATATCACACTTGTAAGGCTTCTCGCCTGCGTGTATTATTTTCTGCTTCTTTAGATGACTACTGTCATTAAAATCTACACTACAAACATCATATTTGTAAGGTCTCTCTCTTGTATGTATTCTGTTGTGCTTCTTTAGATTACCACTCACAGTAAAATATACACAACAAACATCACATTTGTAAGGCTTCTCTCCTGTGTGTATTCTGTTGTGTATCTTTAGATAACCACTCCGAGTAAAATGTACACAACAAACATCACATTTGTAAGGCTTCTCTCCTGTGTGTATTCTTTTGTGTCTCTTTAGATCACTACTGTTATTAAAATCTACATTACAAACATTACATTTGTAAGGCCTCTCTCCTGTGTGTATTCTTTTGTGTATCTTTAGACAACCACACCGAGTAAAATCTATATTACAAACATCACACTTGTAAGGCCTCTCTCCTGTGTGTATTCTTTTGTGTATCTTTAGATTACTATTGTTAGTAAAATCTACACTACAAATATCACATTTGTAAGGCTTCTCTCCTGTATGTATTCTTTTGTGTATCTTTAGATGACCACTCCGAGTAAAATCTACATTGCAAACATTACACTTGTAAGGCTTCTCCCCTGTGTGTATTCTTTTGTGTGTCTTTAGACAAGAAATGTCAGCAAAGACTTTACTACAAACATCACACTTATAAGGCTTCTCTCTCGAGTGTCCTTTTATGTTGGATTGTACATTAATACACTCTTTCTCACTTCTACCACCTCCAGTGTGTTCACTACTTAACTCAGAGATACAGAAACCTCTACTCAGCTCACTGCTACAACCCTCATTTTGTAAGATCAGCTCTTTACTAGTAATAGCTTTATTAATGTTTGCTGTACTCGTCTTAAAATTCGTTACCCTTTCCGACGCTTTAGCTCCTGCCAGTTTTAAGACATTAGTGTTTTCTGGCACTGCATCTAAAATGTGACTACCTTTCTTTTCAGGCACTGTATTTATAATTTGACTAGCTTTATTTTCTGGTGTTTTTTCTATTATATGACTATCACTTTGTTCTGATGTTGTATCTATTAAGTGACTATCTCTCTGTTCTAGTGTTGTATCTATTATGTCTCGATCTCTCTGTTCTGGTGTTGTATCTATATCATTACTATCTGTCTGTTCTGGTATTGTATCTTTATCATAACTATCTCTCTGTTCTGGTGTTGTATCTTTATCATAACTATCTCTCTGTTCTGGTGTTGTATCTATATCATGACTATCTCTCTTTTCTTGTGTTGTATCTATTATGTGACTATCTCTCACTTCTGGTGCTGTATCTTTAATGTGACTATGTCCTTGTTTGTACTCTGTTTGGATTTCCGCTCTTCTCAATTCATCTGGCAACAAATCTGTTTCACTGTAATTAGCTTCCCAATATTCATCATTATGCTTGCATTTCAAATGTTTACGCAAATGCCAAAACTGGGAGAAGGCAAGGTTGCAGTGAGTACAAGAGTATGTTTCTGAAATGAGAAAGACATGAATGAAGTAAGACAGTCTTTCTAATTTCATTCATTCACAACACTCTGTCATCACGTCTTTCTAATTTCATTCATTCACAACACTGTCATCATGTCTTTTTAATTTCATTCACTCACAACACTCGGTCATTATGTCTTTCTAATTTCATTCATTCACAACATTCTGTCATCACGGCTTTCTAATTTCATTCACACTCAACACTGTAATGCCTGTGTTAGTTCACTACTTCTGCCATTGCTCTCTTATCACAGACTTATACTTTCACAGGTATCTGAGTGGCAGAGTAGTTTCAGCACCTGTTTCTCAAAGCAAAGAGACCAGTGGCCGGAGCTGAAACTAGGTCATGTCATGGTCCAGTCTCATCATCAGGTGCCATCTTCACATCAAAGGTTGGCTGCAATGGATCTCCAACGTATTATGTCTCTTGTCTTGATGGTGCACTGTGACAGACTCTTTCATGTCCATCTCCTGATGTTATCTTCCCACTTATAGTACTGACTTCCTCTTGCACGTTTGCCTTCAACTCTGCCTATAGTCTATCCAGCTATAAAAAAATGAGCACTTGACTTTGTACTGTCACCACTATTCTAACATCAGAATATTAGTATGGAAACTAAACGACAGCTGATCAATGGTATATTCTTACTAACTGTCACAGTAGAGATATTCGCTGAAATATTTAGTTGGTTACGCTGTAGAGTGGCAACAGCGTTGAATGGAAAACCGGTTTGGTCGGTTGGGGCCAGAACGGAAGAGGATGTAGAATTGTTGGCGCAACTGAGTCTAGGAGATGTCAGCGGTCCTGTATGGACGCTTGCCCCTTTGTCAGCAGTTTTGCTGGGATTACATGAATGCCATTCTTGTTCATTGCTTGCCGATTGTTTCAGGTTTTCAGGATTATTGATAGATTACTAGAATGGTGATGTGATTTCTAGTGGTTCTTTCCTGGATATTATTTACGGTAGAATCTTGCAATTATGTATTGCCTTGTTTCAGTATTGGTATTCGCATGTGAGCGATAGTCAGTGTGAAGTCGCTGGTTAGATTATGTCGGTGACTGTTTTGCTATTATGTTGAGCTGGTGATTTTGGCAAGTAGTTTGGCATTTTCATTACATTGTGTATTGCATTTCATGTGTATTGCTAGCCGTGTGTGGCTCATATGTGTGCACAGTACTTATTAAAGGGGTATTACCTGATTTAGGTGTTACTGGATTATTCATGTCAGCTACTGTGTACTGTGGTCGTACCTTTGAGACAGCGAGCGAAGTGTCTAGTGTGAGTGTGCCTTAAATCCATAGTACCAGTAGGGGGTTTGTTCACACAGCACAAGTAGCCTGGTGTGCTCTGTGGGTGTGCTGTGTAGCATTATATATATATCCTATTCTGACATCTTGGGTAACTCGTCGTGTTTAGGCGTGGAGCCTGTATGACTTAATAGTTTAGTTCCCAACTAGCTGGCAGTATTGTGTCATATTATTTGATAGTACAGCCTTAGAGCCTGCATTGGTGTTGATCGGGCCATTATGGTGCACACAGTATTCTAGAAGGTGGTAGGCTACTGTGTTGGCGCCTTCATATTTTTTCGTCAACCTTTGGGAGTGAGTTGTTTTCGTCCGTCCAGTGAAAGGTTAGTGTGTGTGTCGGTCTGTTAGTGTCTTGTTTACGGTCGTTTGACCTGACCTCGATTACGGGCTCTGACCTATTTTCAGCGTCCAGTAATGGCTATTTGTCAGTTGATTTTTGCAGTCTATTGTTGATGAAATATTGTACTGTTCAGTTCCAAGTTCTTTGTTATTGTATCTTGGCAGGTCTAAGTACGAGTGTCAAAGTATTAGACTAGTGGTACAGGGTGCGTCAGACGGGTCAGTTTGACATATCTCCGAGTCTTTTTGGTGGTTGGCAACAGTGATCCAGGTGGAGCAGCGGAGCTTGGGGTGTTGGTACCATTTAGATAGGGCCCAGACGGCATGTGGAGATGTCAGATGGGAAATAGTTTGGTCAACCTCAGTATAGGGTGGAAGGAGATGGTGGTTAGGTGTTTGTAGTTGATAGGAGGTTGATACCTCAAGTCATCGTGATGAGCTTCTGGTCCTGTCATTGCTTCTCAGACGTGCCCAACCAGGGGTGAAGGTCACTGCTTCTCAGATGTGCCCAACCAGGGGTGAAGGTCCTGGCTACTCAGATGTGCCCAACCAGGGGTGAAGTCTTGTGTGTTTGTGCCCTGCCGACCTACCGGGCGGGTCCAGTAGATGTCACCGTGTAGGCTGCTGTGATCTGGGAAGTGTGGATACTGTGTGATTAACTTTTGCTATAACACATATATAGAACAGTGCCAAGGAACTTACTCGCGTTTCTTTTCGATGTATAGACGGTTGATAGTAGCTGTGCAGCTGATCTTTGTAGAAGTAGACTTTGTGCTGTGTGAGCACCGTAGAGAACAGTATATTCATCAAGGAAAGTATTTGACACTCAGACTTGCATAGTAAACTGTTTCCTGGACTGAGATTCTTGTGGATTTTACGTTGTCTAGTGTGGAGTTTCGTTTGTTCTGTGATCATCATTCATCATCAGTGCTGAGGATTCTCCATACTCAAGCGCCGTTGGAGCTTCAGATAAGTTAGTGTTTGTCTGCTTTTGTATAATATATTATATTGATATTTTCTTGTTTTTTCTGTGAATTCAATTTTCTTGTCTGTCCTGCTATCTGTTATTAGTTATCATTTAGCTTAATCTGTATTCTAATATAGTGCTGATTCTTTATTTACTTCTTGGTTTGTTATTGTTTTCTTTCCTTTTGTTTTGTCTTTTCCTTATTGTACGAAGACGTAGTCTGTATGTAGGTATGTTAATTGTTAGTTAAAGCTGATCTTGCTGTGTTTTCTTTGTAGTCAGGAAATATTTGGATTGTATATTTTGGATACATTATAATATAATTTTACTGTTAGTTTTCTTTCACTGAAGTGAAGATAGTGCTTGGTGGAAGAGATAGCTTCCAGCACCTCATTGTTGAGTGTGGTTTTCGTGGAGTCTTTGGTGTTATAGTGTGTTGGTGTGTTCAAGGGAGGAAGGGTGGCGAGTTTAATCCAGTCTTGGCCTCTCTTGTGGAAAAGATTGGATTAGACCGATTCTTGTAGGGTGTGGCTGTGTTTGTTTTGTGGTGGAGTCTGGCAGATGGGATTTCCTGTGACTGCCCTGCTTAACATTCCAAGCCCTGTTGGTGTTAGCTGTGTTTGTGGTGTGTGTATTTATAGTGTCGTGTACATTTAGTAATTCTTTTGTGGTGTTTAAGTGGTGTTTTCTCTTGTCTCATCTTACTATCTTGTAAATACGTTTACAGGTATCCCTTGTTTTCGTTCGTGCTCAGTCACTCATTGTAGATATTAATCTACCTCTTCTCTTCATGTTCTATCATCTATTTCCTCGTGACTGGAATTTTGTTTTCGTAATGTGATGTATGTGTTTCTTTCATCTGTGTAGTCCTCATTTGTGCCACATGTAGTACTTGCTTAACAGAGATAATAATAATAATAATAAATTCTTTAAGCACCAAACACGGCGCATAAGGCAGAAACCAGTGCTCTCCAGGTTGTTCGTTGTGACGCCACTCCTCTTAGCTCTTGCACATTATTTAGGCCCAACGTTCTTCCTTCTCTTATTATTGTTCTTCTGAGTGTTTCTTTTGGTCTTCCTTTTTTCCTCTTACCCTCAGGAACCCAAGTGAGCGCCTGTAGTGGTATTCTGTTGTTTTGCATTCGTAGGACATGACCGATATATGACCATCGTCTTTTCCTTATATAGTCGGAGACATATTTCTGCCTAGAGTCTTCTCTTATTTGTCGATTAGTCTTGAATTCTTTGCAACTGATGTTCATGAGTTTTCTAAGACATTTGTTCTCGATGTATTCAGCTTGTTCTCCAATGATTTTGTTATTTTCCAACTCTCACAGCCGTATGTTAACACTGAGATAACATTTGAATTAAACAGACGAAGCTTGGTATGTATATTCAATGATCGTAATTTCCAAATGTTAGATAATCTATTGAAGGCGCTAGCTGCCAAAGCAATTCTAGTATGGATTTCTCTTGTTGTGTCACCATCCTGAGTCATTTTACTGCCTAAATAATTGAAACTTTCAACTTTCTGTAGTTTTTCCCCGTTCAAGATGATATCAAAGGTCTCGCTAGAAAAGTTCATAGCTTTAGTTTTAGAGGCATTTATTTGGAGACCTATTTTATCCGAGAGATGACACAAATTATTTATTGCTTCTTGGGATTGTCTTGGTGTTGAACTTAAGAATGCTACATCATCTGCGAAATCCAGGTCCCCCAGGAATTTTCCATTTGTCCATTTTATACCTAATTGTTCATTGTGGGTATAGTTTCTCATAACCCAATCAATAGCTATTCCAAAAAGTAGTGGTGACATAATACAGCCTTGTTTCACCCCTGTTTCTACTGTAAACCATTCTGTATTCCCTTTATTTGTTCTAACACAACATCTTGCATTGTCATATAGCGCTTTGATTATATTCACATATTTTGTTGGAAAACCATAGATTGTAAGTATCTTCCACAATGATGGGCGGTGTAGACTATCAAAGGCTTTTTTGAAAATCGACGAAGGTGATAATAGTGGCGATTGCCTTTCCACTGATTCTTCTATAATTGTTCTTAGTGTGAATATTTGATCAATACATGATCGTTTCGGCCTGAAACCCGCTTGTTCTTCTCTGATCTTTTCGTCAGCATGCAATTTAAGTCTTTCTAACATCATGCAACATAATAATTTTCCAGGTACTGATAATAGAGATATACCACGCCAGTTATTACAGTCTGATAGATCACCTTTCTTCGGTAACTTTACAATAATACTGTCTTTCCATTGTTGTGGTGGTTGTTCTTCTCTCCATACTTCATTTATAATATCTAAAATTCTCAAGAGGTTGTTGAGATTATAGAGAGATTATAGAGTTCAGTAATAAGTGAGGTGTTATTTGAGTATAGCACCAGTGTGGGTGCCAGTAACGGATTTTGAAGTAATACCTATTTTGAACTGAGTTTATATAGTGGTGTCAAGGTATCAGGAAGTTGTTATTATACAACTGTCGACTATTGTAAGTTTGGTTGAGGATATAATAGAGAATAAGTGGTCAGAAAGACCAAATTTTCCAATTGGTGACACCATAGCCAAGGGGCTAAGTGAGACTTTATTGATACTATAAGGTAAAGGTGAATAATAAGTATACAATAAACTATGAGGTGATATTTACTTTCATGCATATATATATGTGTAGATTGAAGAAGTGATATCATTATTTACTACTGTTATTACTGAATATTATTGTAAGCAGAAATTTATCTGCTGACTTAAGTGGAATATATACAGTTGAGTAATTGTATTGTAAAGATTTATACCAAAGTTAATAGTGAGCATTCTAAGTGTACACCATGGATCTACAGGCTTTCATTCAGATTGGGAAAGACTGTGGCTATACTGGCAGAGAACTAAGTGATTATGCCAAGACTGAATTTTATTCAGTTGAGAACCAAAAAGCTTTTCAGGAGAAAGAGGAAAAAGAAAGAATTGAAAAACAGAATGCTCTAAGAGATGCTCGAGCTGAAGAGTTAGAGCTAAAAAGGAAAGAATTCGAGTTACAAGAAAGGAAGATGAGGGAAGATAAAGAATTACAAGAAAAGAAGATGAAAGAAGATAAAGAATTACAAGAAAAGATGATGAGAGAAGATAGAGAGTTACAGTTGGAGAAGGAGAGAATGAGAATAGCTCTGGAAGAGAAAATGATGGAGAAGGAGATACAATTGAAGAAGTTAGAAGTGGGTGCGAGTGGTCAGAACTCAACTTCTGGTGGGGCTCATCGTCCTTTTAGGCTGCGTCTACCAAATTTCAATGATAAAATTGATAGTTTAGATTTCTTCCTTGAAAGATTTGAGGCCGAATGTGTGGCCTATAAGGCTGATAGGGATCAGTGGCCATCTCTTTTATCGACACTGCTAGTGGGGCCCGCGATGGAGACTTTTTATAGCCTCCCTGTAGAGGAAAGGGCCGATTACGACAATGTGAAGGAGAGATTGCTCCGGAAGTTCCGTCTGACTGCTGACGGCTACCGGACGCGTTTTAAAAACGCGATGCCTAGTGCAGACCAAGACTTCGAGGATTTTATCTCGAAGATCAAACTTCTGCTGAATAGATGGATCGAAATGGAGGGGATAACAAAGGACTTTAATGGCTTGCTAGACTTAATGCTACGAGACAAAGTTTTGTCCTCGTGTTCCAGTGAGTTGGTGGCGTTTTTCCAGCAACATCAACCAAAGGACATTGAGTCCATGGCCCAATTGGGGCACCATTATGTCCTGGCCCATCCGGGCAAACCTATTCAGAAGTCGGGTCTGACAGAAGACTTAGTTGCCAGTGTCGGCAAAGTGCAGCGCCATCCTTGGCGAAATCAGTCAATCAATGCAGACAGGAATCAAGAGCAAAAGTATGAGGAGCCCTCGAGCCCTTATCAACCACGTAGAGGTAACTATGGGAATTTTCGTTCTCATAGGAATGGTAGGCCGAGGTGGCAGAACCGGCAATATGATAGTTATAGCGACAGAGAGGTTCGTCAAGCGCGAAAGCAGGTACGCTTTGAGGACTCGCGTGACGAAGACCGATTTTGGTATAAAACCAAACATCACAAGCAGAGGAGTGGTTCCTCAGAGAGTCGTTCTTCTGACTCTGATGCGGGGTCTTCGTCATCGAAGGGCTCCAGCAAAAGTACACGCGAGGAGAAGAAGAAAGAGCGTCTGTGTACCAATTGTGGTGGCAAAGGTCATTGTGCTGACGTATGCACTACCCCGATTGAACATGCGAATTCCGCGTTTGTGTTGGACACAATCAACGATGAGGACTGTGACGGGTGTCGCTCTCTGTTCCATGCGAATGAGAGGATAGTTCTGCAATGTGGTCAAGAGGCACCTTTTTTGTCAGCAGTTCATGAGACTGGCAAGGTGGATCTCCACAAAGGCATGGTGGAGAGGAAACCAGTCTCCGTGTTGAGGGACACGGGGTGCACGACAATTGGGGTGCGTCGATCGTGCATCGACGACTCCTGCCTTACAGGCAAAACTGTAAAGTGCACCACGTTCGGGGGCAAAGTAGAGTCTTACCCCCAAGCATGTATCAATGTGGACACTCCGTTCATAGCAGGTAGAGTAAACGCGTTCGTTCTCGAGGATCCTATTGCCGATCTAATCGATGGTAATGTACGGGGAGTTCATAAAGCCAAGGGTGCGGCTGAAGCAGAGGCTCAGCATCACCAAACTCCTAAGGGGGAGGACCAAAAGGTACATCGTAGACGCGATTCGCGGAAAGTGTCAAAGGAACAGAGTAGAAGCAGTAGGTACTTATACGAGGGCCCGAACGCTAATAATCGCACAGTTTGGGTGCGTAACGTTCCCCAGAATACTAGTTGGCGCACTCTTAGGAGAGTATTTGATGAAGTCGCGCAGGTTAGATTTGTGGAAGTAGTCCCGTTGCGCGACAAGACCAAAATGGCACAATGACTTTTGCAAATAGTTAGGGTGCGCGTAAGGCAGTTAGGCAGAAGCATATTTTCTTGATTCATAACCATCTGCAGATGGTTCAGCAATAGCTAGGTTTAGGTTTTGGGTTCGTGTTCAGTGAGATGTTTCGGTTGACGCGAACCGAACCTTAGAGTCTGACCTACGCCCCCAGTTCTATTCTGATAGGAATATCTGAGGAGTTTGTAAATTTGTAAACATGTTGAGATTCCTCGCAATCCATGTTTATGCTATATTATGTCATACTGTACAGTTATAGATTGTGGGACAGGTATAATCTGAGGGACCTTTATAGTCTGTGGGACAGTTATAGTCTGTGGGAAAGTTATAGTTTGTGGGAAAGTTATAGTCTGTGGGACAGTTATAGTCTGTGGGACAGTTATAGTCTGTGGGACAGTTATAGTCTGTGGGACAGTTATAGTCTGTGGGACAAGTACATCTGAAGAGAGTACTTATTAGAAGCTATGTAAGAAATGTATTATGACTATTAGAATTGGTATGTTATGATGATGTATTATAGTATACAATGTATGTATTATGCTGCCATAAAGGCAATATCTATGAAGTTGTACTCAATGTGTAGATATACCATATTATCTTAGACCTACAGCTATATTGTGAGAAAATGATTCCTGATACGACGACATGATGTTTGATTGGTGACAATTAGTTATACAGATTTGGTGAAACATTCATTGTGTTTAGACTACTCCAAGATTAGTCAGTCGTTGTTATTTTTCACGACTGCCAGTACCTGGTGTTGATTTGTACATGTTTCCTTGTATTTAGTCTAGTGAGTGAGAAGGCATGTATGACAATAGTATTGGACAACTCTGGCATTCTTTATCTACATGAGGAGGTGCTATCTCGGCATGTTGTTCGCCCTTACTCCAGAGGGGGTTGGGCGTGTCTCCTCCGTTGGAAGAAAACTTAGTTTTCTTTCTTAAGGGGGGGGGGGGGGGGGGGGGGGGAGGGGGTGTCACAGTAGAGATATTCGCTGAAATATTTAGTTGGTTACGCTGTAGAGTGGCAACAGCGTTGAATGGAAAACCGGTTTGGTCGGTTGGGGCCAGAACGGAAGAGGATGTAGAATTTTTGGCGCGATTGAGTCTAGGAGATGTCAGCGGTCCTGTACGGACACTTGCCCCTTTGTCAGCGGTTTTGCTGGGATTACATGAATGCCATTCTTGTTCATTGCTTGCCGATTGTTTCAGGTGTTCAGGATTATTGATAGATTACTAGAATGGTGATGTGATTTCTAGTGGTTCTTTCCTGGATATTATTTACGGTAGAATCTTGCAATTATGTATTGCCTTGTTTCAGTATTGGACTTCGCCTGTGAGCGATAGTCAGTGTGTAGTCGCCGGTTAGATTATGTCGGTGACTGTTTTGCTATTATGTTGAGCTGGTGATTTTGGCAAGTAGTTTGGCATTTCCATTACATTGTGTATTGCGTTTCATGTGTATTGCTGGCCGTGTGTGGCTCATATGTGTGCACAGTACTTATTAAAGGGGTATTACCTGATTTAGGTGTTATTGGATTATTCATGTCAGCTACTGTGTACTGTGGTCGTACCTTTGAGACAGCGAGCGAAGTGTCTAGTGTGAGTGTGCCTTAAATCCATAGTACCAGTAGGGGGTTTGTTCACACAGCACAAGTAGCCTGGTGTGCTCTGTGGGTGTGCTGGGTAACATTATATATATATATTTCCTATTCTGACACTTCTTCTTCTTCTTTGATCCTTAGCCGCCGACTGTCAAAGCAGTCAGTGGCCATTACGCCTGGTGGCGTCTTGTAGGGCAACAACAAATTGATTCCACTTTGATCGGTCGGCGGCCATCCTTCGTACACTATTCTGACACTAACTCTTCGCTATCAGTGTCAAACACAGTCCCTGACCAAAGTATAGAAGAGGAAAATCATATTGTGCGAGATTAGATGCTTAAAAAAACAAACTAATGTCACCAGGAGAGACAGAATGGAAAATGAGGAAGTTAGGAAAAAATGAAGGAACTACATCCTGCATTAAGTATATAGAGACAGAAAATGAAGTCATCTGGCCATCTCATCCGAATGGAGCCCGAAAAATGAGCACTACATGCCTACAATAGTAATAGTTCTGATTTCAGGACACGATGAATACCAAGAGGCAGATGGATAGACAACGTCAAAGAAATGCTATGACAACATGGGCTTACCGCAGCCAATGTGACAAACTTTGGCTCAAGAACGTCAGCTTCAGCTCGCCACTATGCTTCAGAACAACAGTGGTGTGATGGTATTGCCTCCCCTGCTTTGCAGTAGTGGTCCAACAGTAGCCAAAACTCAAGAGTATCGAATATGGGCTTCAAAGGTGTCTACCTTTGCACAAGATTACTCTTGGCAGATTTGTAAATAGCAGGGTAATGACGCTTCTATCTCGATTGGGTGTTCACAAGATATTTAGATAAGCGAAAGCAATGCTGCACTGGCTGAGCACGTTAATTCTAGAATCTGCCGACAACTTTTGTGAAGAATTAAGCGATGATTAATCTTAGCTCATTCAAGCCCCGACCTCTGATTTGCTCAGTGGAATTCTTATTATTCTGGTATAGCTCTGTTTAGAGTGTGTTTAGTAAACTGACTGAGACAAACATGCACTACATTTAAAATGATTAAATCGCAGTTAAATTTGTAACATTACAAATAACAAAATTTAATAATCACTTAAGTTTTAACAGTTTGAAAATAATTGAATAGTTTAAAAGAAAGGGTTCGTCATTGATAGTAGGTTCTATTAAAAAAATTCACTTTTGCAGCTTATATATTGCACTTAGCTGTGCCGACGGTCAAGATAATATGGGCCTAACACCATATTCCCAATATGCCTCAATGGGCGTGTAACGGGTTCCTTTACCTTTTTTTTTTTTTTTTTTTTTTTAGCTGCCAGTGGATGTTTCTGATCCTGCTGGGTTGGTTCTTGATGGACTAATCACTGATAATGCTCGTCGCTGGTCAAAGATGTAGGGTGCAGCTCATTCCCAGGAGTGTCAGGGAGTCTACAAAGTTGGCCCTTTAAAGCTTAGGCCACTTGTTCCAGAGATAGTACCCTTCCACTGGTACCACCACCAACAACTATGGTAATAGACTAGAAACGAAACGCTCTACTAAGTATTGCGTTTCTCGACACATACTTATGTGTCCCCTTTCCTATTCCACTATCCCATTTAACTCAGAATTTACCCTTGATGAGAATTAACTTTAATCCCTCGAGAGAAAAACTTTCTTTACATTTAAACCGAATAGTTTTTATAGTTACTTTACATTTAAATGAAAAGGTTAATAGTACAGATAGAATGTGTTTACATTTCTACTGATTGAAAAGTGTTCACATTATAAACTGAATTTGCTTTTATTTATGTTAACACTGATTTGATAAGTCTGAAACTCGAAGTATTATAATTAAAATGTACATCATTTCTTTCATCTTTCCCTCCCTGCTCCATATGGAACTTAGGACTACTGATGCAATTAGTTCTCCTTAAGAAACTAGCAATAAAGCAGTCACCAGCCCGTGCAGTGATGGTTCATGAAATCATCATTCTATGCGCTGAGGTTGCCAGCTTCAAATGACTGGGATATCTACTAGCGATTTTCACATATTAATATATACATATTAGTTCACATGATAGTAATGAAAATATAGAATGTAAAATGACAACTTACGCCAATCCTGGCTCACAGACTTTTTGCTCAGATGAATGAAGTTAAGGCATTAGCCAATGCCTTTTTACACATGTATTTGGGGTAATTAATTTTAACTTTAATTCCCTCTCTGACTCCGTGTTGTTCAGTTTCCTCAGATATTCCAGATTTCCTTATTTAAAATGACAGAGATTTCCTGGGCTGTTTTGTAAGTCCTGATAAATTCTCCAATAAAAAGGTCCAGTTTGATATAAAAAGGTCCGGTCTGATAAAATGACATTCTGAATTCTAGGCTTCACTCTGGCAAGGTCTGGTTGTGTCGTTTTGGCAAGCGATCCTCACAGTAAAGTTTACTGACTGAAGCGTCAGGTTATATTCACTGTCCTTCCCCGCTCTGTTTGTTGTGGAGCTACTCAAAAGCTCAAATCATTTCAAACGTGCTGGTTGGGGGGTGGGGGCGCGATTTCAAAATATTCCTGACATGGAAAAATGTTGAAAATAATTCAGAGGTCACCTCTCCCAAATATGGCATGAAAATATCCGATCCCTTGTGTACCAACTCACAATCATATCGGTAAACTCATACGACGTGTATTTCAATGTAACAAAGTATTACTATCTAAAGTAATCTTGTCATAGCAAGTCAGACAGGAAGCGTTTAGGTATCGTTGTCTGTCCAAAATGTGTTGCACAGACGAGTAATCTTGTTATCTCTTGCTTAAGCACACAACTCTACACGAAAACTAAGCAGTCAAATATGGGTTTACCTGCGCATAATCTTAGCAAAGCTGTGCCGCGCCTAGCAAATGTGAGGTATACAGCAACACGGAGTGTCAAATGTTTTGACAATATCAAATATCTGCAGCTTAGCAGAGAAAAAAAAGGGTGTGACCCGGAAAAATCGCAATAAAAGCAGTACAACAAATGTAACTGATTACTGCTGTAGTGAAAGAGAAGAGGTCGCCTCAAAATCCATCTCGTGACACACCCCCTCTCCTAAGAGATTTGTAGAACATCTAGCTTTAGGGCAGTCACTTCTCCGTGGGCTCTACTGTGTACTCGGTTCTCTCTCTCAGAGTTGTCCTCTCTTCCCTTATCTCGGTGGTGAGTGACTGAGTTTCTCGCTTGGCAGTGTGTGCAGTTTTGAATGTACTGATGCACATCTGACCACCGTCTAGGCCAAAAGTTCAGGGATACCTTTTTTCCTAGGGCATATGAACATTTAACGGGGTGGGGCATGGTGGAATGCATTTCCTGCATTAGGCAGGTGCGATATGGGAGTGGGACAACTAATTGTCTCTTGTTCCCTACCCGTCTATAAACCAAACTTTTCTCCCTGGGGAGTATGTGAGTAATTACCATACAACTTTGAAAAGCACGGCTTTAGGGTTTGATCAGCCCTTTGTGCCTGCTTCAGCTCCAAAATATTCGGGCTGGTTAGAGATGACAACTCATGGGCCGCTGGGGCATGTCCTGTGTTCTCTCTCTGTTGTGTTGGCCTAGAGTCACGTGAGGAATCTGCAAGAAACACATATTTCCTCCCTAAAATGAGAGGGTAGACTAAATCATCTAAAACTGCGGCATTGATTTTCCCCCCGACATATCGGGTTGAGACATCAATTTCCACAACCGGAAGCATTGGCTTTATACTCTTCCGGGACCACTGTATTTCTACAGTTTCACCAGTATATTGTTAGGCATTCACCAAAGATGGGGAAACTAGAGCGGAATATTCTAAGCCACTATCATATAAGCACCGTTTGGTGTGATTCCCAATGGTTACTTGCTCAGTAATAGAAAGGTAACTAGGATTTTGTTCATATGTCGAGGGGCTCAGTCATGGTTCCCTATCGGCCCCCTGATCAGGCAAGCAACATTATAAGGGCCTGTTTTTGGCCTTTTACAATCCGATGTAAAATGTGTATCGGTTTTGCGCGATTTAAAATATTGTCGTTCAGTTCCCTGGGCTGAATTGCTCTGTTTCTGCCTCTGGTGATCTTGTGGTTGTTGTTGCTGTTGGGGGGCTGTTTTGTTTGTTGTGTTGTCCGTACTTTTGGAGTAATCAACTGGGTGATCCTTTTGTTTCGGGTGACTATCGTGGTGGCCCCTTTAAGACGGATTCCCTTCCGACTGGGCGCTCTGGTACCGATCAGCAAACAGTACCACCTGATCAAGAGTTTCGGCCCCGTGCTCAGCCAGGAACCATCTCATGTCAAGGTTGAGTGAGTCCTTAAACTTCTCCATGACAATCATCTCCTTCAACCCTTCATAAGATTCATCGAAGGTGCTGAGAGATCCCCACTTCTCTAGGAACGTTTCTAGCCTGGTAGCAAATTGCCTAAACGATTCGTCTTTCTGCCTTTTAGCCTCACAGAGTTTATAACGAAAAGTCTCTGCATTAAGCATAAAATGCTGAAGTAGAGCTTTCAACATGTCGTAGTTGTTCTGTTCTTCCACGGGCATCTTGAGAAATACATCATAAGCAGATCCCCTCAGGCTCTGGGATAGCTTTATGTTGTATCTCTCCATCTCCAAGCCATATGTAGCTGCTAAGGATTCAAACCTAGAGAGGTAGATGTCTATTTCCTCTGAAGCCTCAGACTATACATCTAATTGGAAGGATATTGCACTAGGTGCTGCTGCCTGAGAAATGTTTCCCCCATCGCTACCTTGAGATCTGCAGACCCGCCATTGTTAGAACTAGAATCTATCCTTCATCCCTTGATTTCCAATTCCTTCAATCTAATGGCGCTGTTGGCCTGGTCCTTCTTTTCTTGGAATGCTCTCTCCTGTTCTTTTTTTGCTCTTTCAGCCCATTCTTTTTCCTTAGCGAATGATCTTTCAGCTTGTTCCTTTTCCTTAGCAAACACCCTTTCCTTTTCTCTCTCTGCGGCTTCGTGATCCCTTTGCTTTTCAGCCTTCTGCTCTTCAAAAGCTCTTTGCTTTTCTCTCTCTTCAGCTTGGGCTTTTTCATGCTCTCTGGCCATCCTTCGCTCTTCCCTTTCAGCCACTTTCTCTTTGCCGAGTGCGTACTTCTCTGCCTCCATCCTGTCTTTGTCCTCTTTATCTTTTTCTTTCTGTTTTCCCACCGAGTAAGAAAGTTCTTCAGTTGAAAACCTTAGTTCGCGGCTGTGATGGTATTGCCTCCCCTGCTTTGCAGTAGTGGTCCAACAGTGGACAAATCTCAAGAGTATCTATTGTAGGCTATAGAAATGTAGATAGAAGAGCAGTAAAGCTTCTATCACATGGGAGTCTTCACAAGATATTCAGATAAGCAAAAGCAATGCTGGCTGTCGCTAAGCACGTTAATTCTGTAATCTTCCAATACTTTTATGAAGAATTTAAGCAATGGTTATTCTAGCTCCTAAGCCCCCCACCCCTGATTTAATCAGTGGAATTATTATTTTAATATACATAGCTCTGTTTGACTGAGACAAACATGTAGTACATTTAAAAGGATTGAATCGAAGTTAAATTTGTAACATTACAAATAACAAAATTTAATAATCACTAAGTTTAACAGTAAAAAAAAATAATTTGAATATTTATGAAAAGGATTTCATCTCTTGAATGTGATTTAACTGAATAAAGGAGGTCACTTTTGGCTGTGGATATTTACTCTTAGCTGCCAATGGTATTTTCTTCTCCCTCTGGGTTAGTTCCTTTCCACTCTGCTCGCGCTCGTCTCTGGTCAAAATTCAGGTGCCGCACGTTCCTAGAATGTCAAGGAGTAACGGCCAAGTTGGTTTTGTGTCTGTCTATAAGACCCTCTTATGATGGTGTCCCCTACAATGTCAGTCCACTTCTATCTTCACTTGTTTCCAGAGATAGTACTTTCTGCTGGTACCACCAATAACAGGTAATAGAAATAGAAACGAAACACTCTTTTGAGTATAGCGTTTTCCCCGACACATTTATGTGCCCCCATCTTCTATTCTACCATCCCATGTCAGAATTTACCCTCGATGAGAATTAAATTTAATCCCTCAGAATAAAACTTCCTTTACATTTAAACTGAATAGCTTTACATTACATTTAAATGAAAAGGTTAAACGCACAGATATAATATGTTTAACATTTACATCTCCACTGTTTGAAAAGTGTTCACAATATAAATTCATTTATGTTCCATTTATATTTAATGGAAAAGTTTGAAACTTCTATTAATTTAAAATGAATATTTTCACATGGACATTACCGAATTGACAAACACACTGTGGCCGAATTAAATATTTTTCCATTTTTATCCTGTAGGTGTTTGCACAAAGTAAGCGGTAGTCTAGTTTTCATAATTGTTTACATATTTTTATGAATTACACGTCATTTTAAAGATAAATGAATGTACTATTACAATAAGCACCATTTGTAACTCTAATAGAGGTTGTTGCTATTTAACGGCCCTCCAATGGCCGAGGACTTGCAATATTTCACAATTATAACTGCTTGCGCCCCATCTCTATTTCAATCAATGTGCACACAGTTTTCACTCTTGTCCTCGTCACTAGATCTGTCAGTGAATTGTTAAAACAAGTTTCTAGCCTATTCAGCCGTTAGACGAGATGTACAAGCATTTTTTGTTGTCCTATCACTAGTTGCCACGGTAAACAGTTTTACACGATTTGGTAACTAACCCAAAACGCTGAAAAACATGAACATAATATCAATTTTCCAATGTTCTACAACAACCATGCTTTGGTAATTTGTTTTCCGGTAGCAACTTAAAATTTCGAACCAGATGAGAAAGTGTTTCAGTACATTTTTCATTCGTTTTATTACTAAAATTAGATCGACGCTTTGAGCGGCTTACGGTCCAAATGATAGGATTTCAAAAGCCGGTGCCACCGGTTTGCGGTAGTTAATGTGTTGAAGCTTGAAAACTTACATTAATTTTAAAGTGAATATGTTTATAGTAGGTACCACAAAGTGATTTTTGTTTGCACAGAAACACCAGAGAAAACAATGTACATTGAAAGCCCTTGGGAAACCATGAAATTTGGTACTTTATTTTTTTTAAATAGGACAACAAATAAAAAAGTTATAGCATTTTTAAAAGTGTGGGGAATTTGAAAAAATTGAAAAGTTACATCACACCAACTTCAGAGCACTGCCGCCTTCTTAAATATAATCTTACAACTTTCTCTGACAAACAGCATACAGTCTGCAATATACTGATCACACAAAGACAACTATAGGGTTACATCATGAATAATTATCAATATATTTGAGACCACAAATTGAAAATCTGCAAAACACATTACCGAAAAATATAGTTTTATGCATGAAAGTCAATATTCACATCATATTTCAAAAAGTATAAAAGATAGCTCTAAATTTGTACATATTAATTTGCATTCTACACAAATGCATCTCAATTTTTTTTTCAGAGGATTTGAACATCTGTTTGTTCTTGTTTAATTTTTTAAAATGTGTCCAGAGGCCAATTTGTCGCAGGGGAAGAAAAAAACGTGAAAATGAAGAAAAAAAATTTTTAAGATACTGTCCATATTTCATTTTTAAAATCATTTGTAGGCAATAATTAACAACATCTAAACATTAATTAACAACATCTAAACACTATTTTTTTGTTAAAACAACTGATTACTAGCATTTAAAAAGGCATTTTTAAACTGGAGGAGAAAGGTTTGAACATGTGGACATACAAAAAATAATTCATTCATTAATGTTTCCTAATCATCTTATAAACTTATTCACACTTATTGGGTTCTTCGTTGTCACTCTTGCATTCTCTACTTTTATTCTATCTGCTCCTCCCTCTTCTCCATTTCACTTTTTATCTGTTTGTAGTGTGTTACTTTGTGGTCTGTAGCTTTATGAAGGAAAAAAAAAAAAAACTACAAGCAGTCTACCTCAAGCCATGTTGCATTCCCATTATCCTTCAGATAATAAAGTTGTGCAAAGACTTTGTTTGTCAGTGTGACAGCTGGCATCTTTGGGCGGCAGCCCTTCTGTAGCGTAGTCCTGAACCACTATCTAATGGCAATTAACGAGAGCCTACCTATATAAAAATGTCAACAAATGTTTCGACCAATCGCTGCACGAGCTGAAAACCCGTCGCAGGAACTTTAGGCTGCAGGATAGCTAGATGAAATTTGTGCAAACGTGAATGTGTATTTGTGACTTCAGGCCAAAGGATAGGGTATGTCCCTCAGAACAGTGAGCACAGTAAGATAACAGGAATCATAAGCTTTCATTAGATACATGGATTTAAGTTGTAGAAGCATGGGCACAGGAGTTATGAGTGATTACATGCAGTAATAACTTAGAGCGAAGGCTGTTTTCCCTGGTTTGGACTGCGATTGCAAACGCTACAAGGGAGGCAGAAAAAGGATCGCTTGTTAAAATGGTAACGCCCAATCGGCCGGTTTAAACAAGACCTGGATGGAAGGAATCGGTTGTGAAACACTGGAAGAATAAATTATCGAAGTTTTGTAAGACTGACAGATCAGGGAGAAAGCGGTTGTTTTACAGAAATTTTGGTAAACATAAGCTGACCTGAGCAGCCAATGGAATCGCTTGTCTTCTGTTCGCCCGCCACTGTAATAAAAAGGACAATGCCACTATTAACACACAAATAGACCAAATAACATTATTGGTAGGTGACTCTAATGCACACCATGAGGCATGGGGTAACAACAGTAATGATCCAGCAGGAAAAAGACTGTTGGACTACATTGAAAGTGCTGAGCTAATCATACTAAATGATGGCTCAGTGACAAGGGTTAACCCATGCAACAGTGGAGGAGATACAGCAATAGACATAAGTATTTGTATTATAACACCAAACCTAGCCTCAGCTAAATGGGAAGTACTGAATGACTCCAGCTCAGACCACTTACCCATAGAAATAAACCTAAACGACAAATATAGAACTAGTCCAAGAAGCTCAAAACCTACATTCAACCTAAAAAAGGCAAACTGGGAGTCCTTCCAATTGGAGCTAAGTAAACTAAGCAAAGAACAAATTGAATCTAACAGTATAGATATATTTGCAGAAAAACTAACAAATGAGATTTTAAAAATAGCAATAAAATATATACCAAACAGGAATATGCCTGATCACTTAAAACCAACACAAAAAGGTATAAATAGGAAAAAAAACAAAGATAAAAATCCAGTACCATGGTGGACAGACAGATGTTCAGAACAACTGAAATTGAGGGAGAGGGCCCTGACAAAGTATAGAAAAGCCAAAACTGAAGAGAATTACACAAACTATTAAAAAATAAGAAATGAAACAAAAAAAATAATATTCAGAGCTAAAGAAAAGAGTTGGAGAACATTTTGTCAAACATTAAACCATAGGTCACAAGTAACTACAGTTTGGAGAAAACTAAAAGCAATTAAAGGAGGAAACCACAAGAAATTTAAAATCCCAACAATCAAAATACCAGAGAGCTGAAACAGATAGAGAAAAAGCCAACATACTAGCTAAATACTTCTATCAGGTTAGTTCAATAGACAGTCTAGATAAGGCAGAAATAAATAGGCGGAAAACACTGCTAGAAAAATTAAAAGAAGAAAATATGGATACCACACAGGATGCTAATTATTTAAATGCAGATATTACAGTAGATGAAATAGAAAGAGCTTTAGCAGGAAAAACCAATACCACCTCTGGGGAAGACATTCTGAGCTATGAAATCCTCAAAAAGGTACCAAATACAACTCTAAGGGTGATTGCATCCCTCTACAACAAAATCTGGCACACGGGAAAAATACCATGTTCATGGAAGACAGCAGTAGTCATCTCCATACTAAAGCCAGATAAGGAAACACATGATGTCAGCTCATACAGGCCCATATCGTTAACATTGCATCTAGGAAAAATTCTAGAAACAATAGTCAACAGCAGACTAAAATTTCATCTAGAAAAGCATAATTTGTACAGTCCAACCCAGGCAGGCTTTAGAAGCCAACATAGTACAATAGAGCAACTGTTGAGGCTGGAACATGATGTTAAAACAGGCTTCAAAAGGAATGAAAAGACAGTAGCAATATTCCTTGATGTAGCAAGAGCATATGATGAGTGTTGGAGGGAGGGTGCACTACATAAAATCAGGAAATTAGGTATAGTAGGCAGAACTTACAATTATTTAGAAAACTTCCTGCAGGATAGATACTTCACGGTACAAATAAACAATGATAGATCTGAGGTGTATGAACAACAGAATGGAATCCCCCAGGGATCAGTAATATCACCATCTATTTTTACGATTATGGTCAACGACCTAGGTGACGAGTTTAAAGACTTAAAAAACAACCTATCTCAGTTTGCAGATGACGCTGCGATATGGAGAACAGGAAGAAATCTCCCATTCCTCTATAAAACAGTACAAAAACAAATAGATAAAGTATCTGACTGGATGAACAAGTGGGGATTTAATCTAAACGTTAAAAAAACCATAGAAATGATTTTCAGTAGAGGGCGTGTAATTAAAAATAATATAATTGACATAAACATTAATGAGCAAAAAGTATGCACAGCAAAATCAACTAGATTTCTTGGTATGGTACTAGACCAGCAACTAAACTGGAACAAACACATAGACCTATTAGTGCAAAGCAGTAGGGGACTTATTAACATGCTAAGATATATGAAAGGAAGTGGTTGGGGCGCCTGCAATAAGACAATGTTAACCTTCTATAAATCATTTATTAGAGGCAAACTTGACTATGCCAGTGTTGTCTATGCATCAGCCGCCCCAAGCAATAAGAAAAAAACTAGACACAGTCCAAAACCAGGCACTGTCAATAATAGCAGGTGCCTCAAAGGGAACATCAGCAGAGGCACTAGAAGTAGCGCTAGGCATTATACCCCTGGAGCTAAGGAGAAAAGAACTGAGATTCAGCTACTGGGCAAGAGTGGCAAAAGATCCAACTCACCCAGCACACAAAACCTTTGATAGAGGTAACCAGTACATAGGCCACATTCCATTAAACCATAATAGATACCCGTCAGGGTGGAAAACAATGGATGAAGTGGATCAATACCCAGACCTATTTAATGCGATAAACAGTAGTGCTCAGTATAAAGCAAAGATCCCACCTTGGGAATTAAAAGTGCCAGAAACTGACTCCCACTTATCAAAGATCATAAACAAATCTAATGACATAATCTCAGCAAAAAGTAAAACACTAGAGTACATAGAACGGTATATAAATAATAGCCTAACTATATATACAGATGGGTCAAAAGATGAAGGACAATTAGGAGCAGGAATAGCAATACCAAAATTAAAAATTTATAAAAGATACGAGGGGCGTTCAGAAAGTAATGCACCACATCGTTTTTCTCAGCTAATAATGAAGATAGAAGCATGAAATTTTGCACACTTCAAATATGGCATGTGCCAATTGTGTGCATTAAATTGCCCCACAACCGGCCAAATAATACGGCTGCCCTAAACCGTTGAAATGGAGCGTGTTAGCAACTTGCGTTATAAACAGCGAATTGTGATAGAATTTCTCGTTGCAGAGAAGGAAACTGTTGTGAATATTCACAAGCGTCTATGTGATGTGTATGGAAGTTTTGCAGTCGACAGGAGTACAGTCAGTCGCTGGGTTCAGAGAATCAAAGAATCAGGAAGTGGAGATACGGAGCTGCTTGATCGGCCACGCTGTGGACGTCCTGCCACAGCCACCAACGCAGAAATGCACTGAGGGCATTATTCTTACTGATAGGCGAATCACTACTCAACAATTGGCCTTACAGCTGTCAGTCAGCATTGGTAGTGCAAATGCAGTTATAAAAACTTTCGGATTTTCTAAGGTTTGCGCAAGATGGGTTCCTCGAAGTCTCACAAATGACCACCGATTGCAAAGGAAAGCAATTTCTTCTGAATTGTTGGAGCATTTCAATGCTGATTGAGAGAACTTTTTGGCTAAGATCGTTACAGGTGACGAAACCTGGGCACATCATTTTGAACCTGAGACAAAAAGACAGTCAATGGAGTGGCATCATCCGCAATCACCAAGAAGAAAGAAATTCAAAACAATTCCTTCAGCTGGAAAGGTCATGATCACTGTCTTTTGGGACATTGAAGGTGTGATTCTTGTGGACGTTATGCCAAGAGGAGAGACAATCAATTCGCAAGCTTACATTAAGACATTGAAGAAACTCAATCAACGTTTTCGCAGAGTTCGGCCGCACAAGAATCCAGCAGACCTGCTTCTCCTTCACGACAATGCGCGCCCTCACACAAGTCTGGCAACACGGGAAGCAATCACCAAATTGGGTTGGACTGTACTACCCCATCCACCCTATAGTCCCGATTTAGCACCCTCTGATTTTCATCTATTTGGTCCACTTAAAGATGCACTCCGTGGGACAAGGTTTGAAGATGATGAAGGAGTGATTCATGCAGCGAAGAAATGGCTACATGATCAAGACAAAATTTGGTACGGGCTAGGAATACATGCACTTGTTTTGCACTGGCATAAAGCCGTACAAGTTGATGGGGATTATGTTGAATAATACCGATGTTTACATGACATATCCATATATATTGTATATAAATTTCATGCTTTTTGAATAAACAGCTCCTGAGAAAAACGATGTGGTGCATTACTTTCTGAACGCCCCTCGTACAAAGTAACAGGTAATACATCCATCTTTACAGCAGAATTAGTGGCAATCCTAAAAGCATTAGAAATAGCTGCAGAAAATCCACCAAAAAAAGTAACCATTCTCACAGATTCCCTATCATCAGTACTAGCTATCAGAAACAGAAATGAATGTAGCAGGCCAGATATTATAGAGGAAATACTACAGGTTAATACATATCTACAAACTATAGGATGCAGTGTAACACTAACATGGATACCATCACATGTGGGGATAGCAGGAAATGAGCTTGCAGACAAAGAAGCCAAAGGGGGGAGAACTAGCCATAACAAAATTGAAGTAGGCTTAGGGAAGTTTGAAATTAAGAGCTTAATTGCTCAAGAAATAACTAAAGAGTGGATAACAGCATGGGACCAAAGTAAAAAAAGCAAGACACTCATATAAAATCCTTAAAAAACCAAGCAAAAAATGTCAAATAAAAGATGAACTAAAAATACCAATTAATAAAAAATTGCTGAGGCTCAAGCTTGGAACTGGATATTTCATGATTGAGGAACCCACATGTGAAGAGTGTCAAGAACCAAACACAATTAGACACTTTCTGGTGGACTGCAAGAAATATGACCAACAGAGGCAAAACATTAAGACATACTGTAGTAACCACAAGGTAGAAATGAGTGTAGAAAATCTCATAGGCACAAAGACCCCTTCAGAAATGCAAAAGTTAATAAAACACTATATTACAAAAACTAAAGCTAACATATAAAAAACAAATAAGGATTTGAGCCAGTAGTCCAAACTGGTGAAAGACTCGCCCCAGATACATACAGATTAACTAAATAAACCATCCAGTGAAAATTAAAAACATACTAACTTAGAAAATAGCATATTATGGATTTTTTTTAAAAAACCATGTTGAACTATAACTACAAAAGGAAAAATACCGACTAGAGATAATATAGTATAAAATAAATACAAACAAAAACATATTACAATAAAGGAAACATGTCCTGATATAACCAACAACTCCATGTACATGGTAGATGGTTGAAAGAGGCGTGCTACAGATAAAAGTAGCAAACACATTAATAATAATAAAAAAAAAGAATATTTCTCTTATAATTAAATACCCAGACCTAAGGGTCTTTTATATTTGGACATGTGCCCTAATAGGTTGAACGAGGCGCACCTCGCCAAAACGAGGCAAAAGTTTTACATAAAAAAAAAAAAAAGAATATTTCTCTCGAACCACCATAAACAAATTCGTCAGAGGACAGATTGTCAGATTCTGCCACAGAGCTCCTTTACCATTTGCAAGTTATGCAGACTGCACTGGTTTATTAAAAGCCTGTTGAATCTGAGATTGTGGGTAAGAGAATTAAGTCATAATATGTATAATTACTCACTTACTTAGTCGTTCCCCTTCTACCGTGAGGTGTAGAGGTTTGGAAGAGAGAGCGCCAGACTATCCTATCGGCTGTCTTCCTCCTGGCCTGGTTCCATTCTAGTCCTCGGTCCTTCAAAGATTGTCTAATGTTGTCCTCCCAGCGGACTCTGGGTCATCCTGGAGGTCTGAGTCCCTGGCTCTTTGTTTCCCATGCTTGTCATGGTAGCCGATCTTCTCCCATTCTGCAGACATGGCCAAACCATCTTAGTTGGGACTGTTCTACTTGGGTCTGCAGGGGGTGGGATTTTAGGCCTTGACGTATCGTCTGGTTGCGGACCATGTCTCTTCTTGTTACTTCAACCACCTTCCTCAGATACCCCATTTCTGAGGTTTGGATCTATATAATAATAATAATATTAATTACTAGTGGTTAATGGAAGTGATTTTGTGTGTAAATCTATTTGTGTGATTCATAGAAGGAAAGCTGTTTTGTGCTGTATAAATTATGTTCGACATTAAAGCAAAGGCCGGACAGAATGAGGGTTGTTAGTTTCAGAAGCTTTTAAAGCCTTTTCTGATTGCTGGACTGGACAATACTATCAGGAATAAGTAAAAAAGGGAAGATTGTAATTTAATGTATTGTTTGAGTAGGCCTATACACTCAACACTCACCACAAGGCCTATGCAATTTTAGTGATGTAAATCATGGACATATTAGGAAAGTGTGTGTGTTGTAATGTTGAGTTATATTATTGCATAAACCTATTTGTCACTGACTGAGTCTACCTTTCCTGTGTTACCATCACTTATTCTGAACTGCCTCACTAATCTACGATCTGGGTATGAGGATTTTAGAGCCAGATGCTATGTAGGACCTATTACATTTCAGGTCAGAGGTATCCTGTCACTCATCTTGTTAGCAGAGACGAACATTGGTGTTGTACCTAGCGGTGTAGGATTTGAACAAGCACCCCGTACCTACATCAGTTAAAAGAGTGGGGACCCTCAGTGTTGGGCTTCTCCATCTTATATTCCTGCTTCAAGTGAAAAGGCGGAAGCGAAGAAGTTAAGTCCCATTAGACAAGACTGACTCGCAGAGCATTGGCGTACCACACCCATTTTAGCATTGTAGTGATGAAAACAGTGATGATTAAATTAGTCTGAAAACAATATAGACTTTAGTCAGAGTGACAGTTTGCAAAAGCTACATAACATAGAAATATTTGGAATTCAAGTGATCTCAGTAACATTGTAGTCAGTGTGACATTTTCAAAAGCTACATAACATAGAAATATTTTGAATTCAAGTGATCTCAGTAACATTGTAGTCAGTGTGACATTTTCAAAAGCTACATAACATAGAAATATTTTGAATTCAAGTGATCTCAGTAACATTGTAGTCAGAGTGACAGTTTTCAAAAGCTACATAACATAGAAATACTTTGAAGGTAAATTCAAGTGATCTCAGTAACAGTGAAGTCATTGTGACAGTTTCAATATCTACCACCCTATTACTGAAAATAAATTCAAGTACCATCATTAACATTGGTTCCAGAGGATTAGTTGAACTAAGACTATTTTCATAACTAGGGAGCCTTAGCATCAAGGAAAAGACTTTATTTTTAGTGATTGACCTTTAATTGGTGTACATACAAGCAACATCATCAGTGGGTTTTTTAAATTTTAGGTTTTGTGTTTACACAAACAAAACTAAAAAGATGACTGTACATAAATAAAAATTGAGAAATTGTAGTACACTGTTTTGATTACTTTATGTCAACTTTGAATTCATTTTACTTTGAATTTAATTAATTCCCCTAGATACTATAACAGCCCATAGGTATAATTCTGAGAGTGGCACCATAGAATTCTGGTACTGAATATTACTATCTCGGCCAGAAATTCTTTACAGCCTGACTTTAAACCTATGAACTCTATACACCATTGCTCTTTTCTGAGAATGGGGTATTTATTATAAGGCCAGACTCTTCTCTGGCAACTATCCTAGTATCACCTGATACACCTTGTTGTCTTATTCTTCATAAATTAAGGAACCTCTCGCGAAACCTTCCCAGTCATTAAAAATGTTTTTTTTATAGCATTGTAGTACGAGTCATCTGCAACAGTAAAATTCCAGAAGTGAATTTTCTTTACATGTACCATATAGAGCATTACATGTACTGTTATTATTATATATACTAAAGCACATTAAAAACGCACCACCTGTATAATCCAGGAACAGGGTGTGAAATGTAAATATAAGTGTTAACATGTTTACATATTTGGAATCTTTATTCATTTTCCTATGAATCCATTTGAATTAAACAGACGAAGCTTGGTATGTATATTCAATGATCGTAATTTCCAAATGTTAGATAATCTATTGAAGGCGCTAGCTGCCAAAGCAATTCTAGTATGGATTTCTCTTGTTGTGTCACCATCCTGAGTCATTTTACTGCCTAAATAATTGAAACTTTCAACTTTCTGTAGTTTTTCCCCATTCAAGATGATATCAAAGGTCTCGTTAGAAAAGTTCATAGCTTTAGTTTTAGAGGCATTTATTTGGAGACCAATTTTAACCGAGAGATGACACAAATTATTTATTGCTTCTTGGGATTGTCTTGGTGTTGAACTTAAGAATGCTACATCATCTGCGAAATCCAGGTCCCCCAGGAATTTTCCATTTGTCCATTTTATACCCAATTGTTCATTGTGGGTATAGTTTTTCATAACCCAATCAATAGCTATTCCAAAAAGTAGTGGTGACATAATACAGCCTTGTTTCACCCCTGTTTCTACTGTAAACCATTCTGTATTCCCTTTATTTGTTCTAACACAACATCTTGCATTGTCATATAGCGCTTTGATTATATTCACATATTTTGTTGGAAAACCATAGATTGTAAGTATCTTCCACAATGATGGGCGGTGTAGACTATCAAAGGCTTTTTGAAAATCGACGAAGGTGATAATAAGTGGCGATTGCCTTTCCACTGATTCTTCTATAATTGTTCTTAGTGTGAATATTTGATCAATACATGATCGTTTCGGCCTGAAACCCGCTTGTTCTTCTCTGATCTTTTCGTCAGCATGCAATTTAAGTCTTTCTAACATCATGCAACATAATAATTTTCCAGGTACTGATAATAGAGATATACCACGCCAGTTATTACAGTCTGATAGATCACCTTTCTTCGGTAACTTTACAATAATACTGTCTTTCCATTGTTGTGGTGGTTGTTCTTCTCTCCATACTTCATTTATAATATCTAAAATTCTCAAGAGGTTGTTGTCATTAACAAATGTTATCTCAGTGTTAACATACGGCTGTGAGAGTTGGAAAATAACAAAATCATTGGAGAACAAGCTGAATACATTCGAGAACAAATGTCTTAGAAAACTCATGAACATCAGTTGGAAAGAATTCAAGACTAATCGACAAATAAGAGAAGACTCTAGGCAGAAATATGTCTCCGACTATATAAGGAAAAGACGATGGTCATATATCGGTCATGTCCTACGAATGCAAAACAACAGAATACCACTACAGGCGCTCACTTGGGTTCCTGAGGGTAAGCGGAAAAAAGGAAGACCAAAAGAAACACTCAGAAGAACAATAATAAGAGAAGGAAGAACGTTGGGCCTAAATAATGTGCAAGAGCTAAGAGGAGTGGCGTCACAACGAACAACCTGGAGAGCACTGGTTTCTGCCTTATGCGCCGTGTTTGGCGCTTAAAGAATTTATTATTATTATTATGAATCCATGCTGGTCATTAATTTGTACATTTGATTGTTATGAAATTCACTGCATTCTGTGCAGGCAAGGAAGAAAACCAAAAATGCAACCAATAAAAAAATTCATTCACACTATCTTCAGTATCTGGTATGTCCACCGTGTGCTTGCAAACAAGCTTGGCAGTGGCTCTGCATGGAAAGCACAAGTCTCTGAAGGAAATTCCGGGGAATCAAGTCCCATTCACGTGTAAGAGCAGCTTCGAGCTGTTGCAGATTAGCTGGAGAACCTTGCCTGTAGACTCTGCATCCAAGCTCGTCCCACAGATGTTCTATAGGGAACATGTCTGGTGATAGGGCAGGCCAATCAATCGTCACAATGTTCTGCTGCTGTAGATATTGCTGCGTAATGCATGCGGTGTGCGCACGTGCGTTATCCAGCTGGAGAAGCTGCAAGTCTGGATAATTTGTGAACGCAGGAGCAACCAATGCATCCAGAACCTCATCTCAATATGTCACAGCATTAACATTTCCACGGAAGACGTGAAGAGGCAAGCGATGGTGAAAACTGAATCCTCCCCAAATGTGAATACTGCCATCTCCAAATCGGTTGTGCTGACGAACACAGCAATCTGCAAAGCGCTCTCCACACCGTTGCCAAATCCGCATACGTCCATCAGCAAAGGATATGTTGAATCTGCTCTCGTCTGTGAATAGGACAGCATTCCACTGCAGTCTAGTCCATCTGACATGTTGCTCTGCCCATTGCAGGCACTGCTGACGATGTCTGCGAGTCAAGTTTGGCCCAACATAAGGTCGTCTTGCAGTAAGGCCTGTATCTCTGAGTCGTCGTATGACTGTCATTCGAGAGACTTGCCCACATCTACCCACTATTGCTCTTGCTGTTTGACTTGCCGGGAGAGAACGATTCCTTAGGTGACTCAGCACAATATGACAATCTTGCGCAGGGGTAGTAACTCGTGGTTGGCCACTCCGAAGTCTATCCTGGGCACTGCCAGTGGTTCCGTAATGTTCACTGAGACATACAATAGTGCTGTGGTGGCAATTCATCCTTCTGGCAATGGCCCACAAGCTCATTCCGGTCTCCAACGTACCAATGGCTCGTTGGCGGTGGTTTTCAGATAGTTGTGGTATTTCAAGCACATGTACTGGGTGTTTGTCTCAACAGCCTTTCTATACCGAGTATACTGCCACAACACGTACACATTTTCAGGGTCATAGCTGTTGGGAATCGTGTTGCACGTGTAACTTTCATTGTTTTCATGTAGTCTGAACACAAACCCGTGGGTTGAATCATGCACTTTCCATTTCAGCAGCCATTCGCTCTCTACCTCATGACAAACACGGGAAAAATCCATTCCCACACTTTTTTTTCCAGCTTCTCGGCATCAGTATATATAATAGTGGTGCGTTTTTAATGTGCTTCAGTATATATGCATGTATTGCATTGAAAATCAGGACTAACCTTAAAAAGTGCACAGCCTGCTTAAATTAAAATGTATATTAATTAACATGAATACGTGAGTCTGAACTATTTAAAGTGCATTTCATGAAAGCTGTTTATATATATTTATGTTCGACGTAAGACTATCAACTAGTGCCTGCTAGTCCGGACATTTCAGTACACCGTCAGCTACTTTAGTTATGGTATTTTACGGTTTCCTAGCCTTGACTCAATATGTCGGCCATTGGCATTGGGCCTTGCGATATCATTCGCTTTTGAGATCATAATTCACCCTATTATGTTGCAAAAGAAACCTTCATTTAATTACAAATTAATCAAAACATGCATTTCTTATTCAAATTGGTAACTTTCTTAGCTTTTCAAGCTCTTGAAAAAATTAGATTGATGTGCGAATGTCTGAAGTGGTGATAACACATTCAATCCACGCTGTTACACAAACTGTGCGATCGTGTTAAATTGCTAAATATTAAAACTATTGTAAATTTTACATTTGAAGTTCAAAACATTGTTAATAAGTGATGTACTTACGTGTAGTGAACCTCAAATCAGAAGATGTGATGTTTGAACATGAGCCAATATAAGTGGCGTCCCGATCTTGATCGACATTGGGAGTTATCACGGCCCATGGAACAGCCTCGCTCTCCATCCTTCGCTAAAATCCTAGGCCTAACTTGAGCGATATAGAACTTAATCAAAGTCAATTCTCTCAACCGCCAAATATCAGAAGTCTTTAAAATTTCACACGAATAAAGAAAAATGGCTCCCAAATCTTCTCATACCTTGCAAAGAATTATAACACCATTTAAAATGTCAAATTTGGTAAAATTTCAACTTCACTTCGAGATATCGACGTTTTACACTTTGTTTTCTACAGTTTGCAATATATGAAACTAAAGATACACTTTTCTCCCTAAAAGTTGTGAAAACTGTGCAAATTATGGTTTGGCAGTCGAGAGACCCTCATTTGAATGAAGCGGGGTGAGACGAAAACGTTCGGAGTCCGCAGCGCGTCGGGGCAAACTACGCGTAACGTTGCTGTTTGTTTTTATTAGTAAAAAAAAATACTTCAATAGCTTTTATTTTTTTTTAATTAATACACTTCAAAAGAGAAGTAGATAAAGAGCAACGTGATATAAATTTTATTACAATCCGCTTAATAGCAAAGGGACAGTGACGACTTAAACTTGACGAATTTCCCTCAGTTTTCTCCACTTTTGTCCGTTTTCAACAGCATGAAGCGGGCACTTTGTGGTACCTATTTAGAGGGACATTTACACTGCTTTGAAAATGTAAGTATTATACTTAGAATGTACATTATTTCTTTCATCTTTCCCTCCCTGCTCCATACGGAAACTGGAACTACTTTATGCTTTTAGTTCTCTTTACGAAACTATCAATAAAGCAATCACCAAGATTAATTATTGCTTAATTCTTCACAAAAGTTCTCAGCAGATTCTAGAATAAATGTGCTCAGCCAATGCAGCATTGTTTTCGCTTATCTGAATATCTTGTGAAGTTCCATTGAGATAGAGGCGTCATTACCCTTCTATTTACAAATCTGCCAAGAGTAATCTTGTGCGAAGGTAGACACCTTTGAAGCCCATATTAGATACTCTTAAGTTTTGGCCACTGTTGGACCACTACTGCAAAGCAGGGGAGGCAATACCGTCAAACGTGGGCGACACGCTCCGGGATTGACTATAAGACTTGTCTAGTAATTCCCCAAGACGACTGACATAAATTTCTGATTAGTGAAGGAATATTGTCAAGAGTAAATAACAGTAACAGTAACTGTGTAAAGAATAATTTCGCAGTTTTATCTCACTGTGAATTGCATGATCGCCAAGACAACACCAGACCTCGCCAGAGTGAAGAATAGATTCATGATTCCTATTTGTTAACCAGACCTTTTATTGGAGAACCAAATAAGACTTATAAAGCACAGGAACTCTTTACATTTTAATAAGGAACACCGGGACTAGGAAACTGAAGAAACACAGAGTCAGAGGGGGGAATATATGGTCAAAATTAAAGACATCCCAGACACTTGTAAGAGTGCAATTCGTCTCTTTTATTCATCTGAGAAAACAAGTCTGTAGCCAGGATTGACGTAAGTTGTGATTTGCATTTCATATTTTATTACTAACATGTGAACTAACATATATATGTGATGTGTGTCATCTTATTAAAAGTTCCAGAGAAGGTCTACATGGCCAAAGTAGACACTAGGGGTAGTCACACAACACAAATCATCATAACTTCAGTGAGCTGACAAACACCTCCTTCACAATTCACAAATATGCAGTTTATTATACTTGACACAAAGCTCCATGAAATCAGTTCTCGCTCAAAGGCAAATGCAGTAATAAGTAGTTGTCCAGTCCGTTCACTATCAAACCCTGGTCAATGGCAATCATCCAAACTTTATTTATCACAGTCCAATGGACCTCACCCATGTGTTACCAGGGCCCGAAAGGGAAGCAAAGAATAGTAACACTGTTCCCTGCCATGCATGTCATAGAAAGCGACTAAGGAGGGTTGGGAATGGGGCTGGTTACCCCATCCTGTAAAAAATTTAAACCACAAAAAACTTCAACAAATATGGACAAGTCAATTAAGGAAAATAAAACACAGCCATCCAAAACAGGGGAAGGTCCTCTCGCAGGGAGGCATATGATGCAACACAGAGAAAGCCGAAAGGAGTCTGTGTTGCTGACTAACCTTCTTTCTTCTAGGAGAACTTCCAGATTTGGCACCTGGAATGTTCGGACATTAAACGAACAAGGGAAAGTGGCACAAGTAGCAGCAGAAATGAGGGAATATAAAATCGAGGTTCTGGGACTGTGTGAAACAAAGTGGAAGGGGGTAGACAGGAAGAAACTCATCACAGGTGAATTGGTGCTATCCTCAGGACATGAAGACGAAAGTTCACACCACAGTGAAGGGGTAGCTCTTATGTTATCTAAAGAAGCACAGAAAGCACTCTTTGAATGGGAAGCTGTTGGACCCAGAATAATAACAGCTACTTTTAAAACAGCTAAAATGAAAATACATGTAAATGTCATCCAATGTTATGCACCAACTAATGACAAAGAAGAGTCTGTGAAAGAAGCATTTTATACTAGACTACAGGAAATTATGGATAAAGTGAAAAGAAGAGACATCACAATTTTGATGGGTGACATGAATGCAAAGATAGGTATAGTCAACACCGGATTGGAAGAAGTCATGGGAAAACATGGGCTAGGAATAATGAATGAAAATGGGGAACTATTCTCAAACTTCTGTGCTTCAAATCTATAGGAGGAAGCATGTTTCCACATAAGAGAATACACAAGGCAACATGGATATCACCAGACCATAGAACAGAAAATCAGATTGATCATATATGCATAAACAAGAAGTTTAGATCATCATTGCAGGATGTAAAGGTATATACAGGAGCAGATGTGGCATCAGATCACCACCTTCTGATAGCCAAAGTAAAAATGAAACTCAAGAGATATGCAACAATGCAAAATTATAGACAACAATTTAATGTAGGACATCTAAGAAATCAAGAAACAAGAGACAAATTTGCGGTCACAGTATTCAACAAATTCCAAGTGCTCCAACAGCTGGAAGATGTAGAGAATACAGAAGACTATTGGCAGCAGGTCAAAACTGTATGGAATGAGACATGTGAAGAAATACTGGGGAAAAGAGAACAACAACAAAAAGCATGGATAACAACAGAAACCATCAATAAGATAAAAGACAGAAAAAACAAGAAAGCAGATTTAAACACAAGCAAAACCAGAAGTTTCAAAGCCAAGGCTCAAGAAGTGTACACAGAAGCAAACAAAGAAGTAAAAAGAGGTATCAAAAGAGACAAGAGGAAGTATATTGAGGAGTTGGCAAGAGAGGCAGAAGATGTTGCAGCCAAAGGAAATATGAGAGAACTGTATAGCAGCACAAAGAATCTAACAGGGAAATACTAGCAAATAAGTTGCCTCATAAAAGACAAGAATGGAAAACTGCTCAGCAATATACAAGAGCAAATGAAGAGGTGGACAGAATATTTTGAGAACCTTCTCAATAGACCAGCTCCACAAAACCCCCTGGACATCCAGCCAGCAGAAGAAGAGCTACAAATTAATGGTGAAAGACCAATGAAAGAAGAAATAAAGAAAGCCATAAAGCTTGGAAAGTCTGGGAAAAGGAAGAGATACCAGCAGAATGGAAGGAAGGATATCTGGTTAAGTTGCCTAAGAAGGGAAATTTACAAGAGTGCACAAATTATAGAGGAATAATGTTACTATCAGTGCCAGGAAAAGTATTAAACAGGATTATCCTTGAGAGATTAAAAGAGTCCATAGACAAGAAACTGAGAGATGAACAAGCAGGTTTTCGACAAAACAGATCATGTACAGACCAGATAGCCACTTTGAGAATAATAGTCGAACAAAGTCTGGAATGGAATTCACCACTATACATCGGATTTGTGGACTATGAAAAGGCATTTGACAGTGTAGACAGAGAATCACTTTGGAAATTGATGAGGCATTATGGAGTTCCCCTGAAGATCATTAATTTAATAAAGAAAACATGAAGACATGACATGCAGAGTTCTTCACGAAGGACAGCTTACAGAACCGTTTGGGATAAGAACAGGAGTGTGACAGGGATGCCTCTTGTCTCCATTTCTTTTCTTACTAGCAACAGACTGGGTTATGAGATCATCGACAACACACAACAGAAATGGAATCCAGTGGACTCTGACTAAGCAGTTGGATGATCTGGATTTTGCTGATGACTGGCTCTTCTGTCCCATAACCGTAATCAGATGCAGGACAAATTGAAAACACTCGATGAGAGGTCACAGCAATTGGGTCTAAAAATACACAGGGAATAGACAAAAATAATGAAAATAAATGCAGGTAATAATAACAGGGTTGAACTTGAAGAAACACTAATACAAGATGTAGAATCGTACACATATCTTGGCAGCAATACAGACAAAGTTGGAGGGACAGACAGTGATATCAAAATAAGAATACAAAAGACAAGAGGAGCTTTCATTGCATTAGGAAATATATGGAGATCAAGAGAAATCGGATCCAACACGAAAAAAAAGAATCTTCAACTCAAATGTGAAGTCAGTCCTATTGTATGGCTCTGAGACATGGAAAACAACAAAGACAACAACCAAAAAGCTACAGACTTTCATAAATGGATGCTTGCGTAGAATAAAAGGATTAAAATGGTATGACAAGGTTACCAACGTGGAAGTGAGGACAAGAACTAGACAAGTGCCAGTGGAACAAGAGATGAGAAGAGGATGGCGATGGATTGGACACACACTGAGGAGACCTGTTAATAGCATTACAAGGCAGTCCTTGTTCTGGAACCCCCAGGGCAAGAGAGGCAGAGGTAGACCAAGAAGCACATGGAGAAGAGAGCTGGAAACAGAGGTGAAAATGATGAGGAAAACGTGGAGAAAGAGCTTGAAATGATGGCACGTGACAGGAGGACTTGGCATGTGTTTGTTGAAGGGCTATGCTCCTTTGAGAGTGGAGGGTTATGAATGAATGAATGGACCTCTTCATGAATAGATATACATTTCCTGAATATAATAAACCAGGGATACCTCAACTAAGTATATTGATGTCCTGGTGATGGAATGATGCAGGAAAAACACAGTATACTGCTCACTTTCAAACACAAGCCGCATCTTTTCTTGCAGACGATCACCTCACTTCTGCTTCAAAATGTTCACATCTGCCTCTACACCATATCGGCATGACGTCACTTCCTTTATTAATAAGTAAGTCCATATAAAATTATCTGAAAAGGAGCCCTGTCGAGCCAACTATTATACCAACATAATCGTTATGAATTTTAATCATAACAATATGTATATATTACCATGTGAAGTTTAATGTGTGAAAAATCACAATGAAATGAGTACAACAAATGTAACTAATTATTGCCGTAGTGAAAGAGATCGAGATAGGTCGCCTCAAAATCCATCTCGTGACAAGTGGAATGAAAAAAAGGTAAACAGTAGACGCTGCTCTTAAGTGAAGGCAGCCAGCAAAGGAACTGGCTACACTATCTCATGAAGCTGAGAACCAGTATAAGTAAAGTCTCTAATTCGTAAACCCACTGTGGCAGTATCTACTATGAGACTGCCTTTACACTTTCACACATGCACTACACATTATCATTTGATTTATTCTTTACTTCAGCTAGAACAATTAAGATATAAATGTACACTGTATATCTACAGTTCACACACTTACTGTCATTTTCTGTGTCTGAACCAAGTTGTTTCACATTCTTCCTTCTTTGCACTTTTTTGCCAGGTTTGTTACATTTTTTAACCTGGATACCCAAGTCTTTTGCATAACTGTCACCATAGTATACCTGAAATAATATTACTTAAATAAAGTGACCACCAAACTAGCCTGTGTTTGAGTGGATCCATCACAAATATCAAACACTATCATCAGAAGAGCATATAATGCACATACTGAATTAAAGTGAGAGACCAGCAAAATGAGTTACATATGCTTCTCATTTGTTCAAAGAAGAAAAAAAAAGAAAACTACAAATGCAAAATGTACAAAACAGTGGCTTTTATTTAAAAGTATGTCAAATTTTGTATATGGTTTGAAAGAATTTGAAGAATCTGATCATAAATTAATTAATAAAAAACTAATTAAATTGTTACGTAGAAAGGGGCAATAACTACAAGTTGGAATTGCGATGGGATGTACCATCTCTCCGATACTATTCGTGTTGGCTATGCAGGTAATCCTCAAAGCGGCTGAAGGAGTTGCGATAGGTCCAAAGCTCAGTGGAATGTGTCACATGCCACCGCTCAAAGCATTCATGGATGACACAACAATTCTGACATTAGATGAACCCCAGGCCCGTAGAATGTTAGCACGCCTGGATGAACTAGTCAGCTGGTGCAGAATGAGCTTCAAACCTAACAAGTCAAGAAGCCTATCAGTTAGGAAAGGGAAGATAGCTGAGGAGACATGGTTTCTAACCAAAGAATCCCTAATGTCATTGAGGAACCTGTTAAAAGTCTTGGCAGGGTGTCCGATGTTGGCGGTTCAACAGACAATAGAAATGGCAAACAGAAGACTACAGATCATAGACCAAAGCAGACTCCTAGGAAAGTTCAAACTGTGACGCCTCCAGTTCATGTTGATAACTAAATTTGTGTGGCCACTGCTTTATATATGAAATAAGCACCAGTACAGTGGAAGCCATAGAGCAAAAGGTCAACAAGTCCATGAGGAAATGGCTGGAGTAAAACCAGGTTTGTCAAACATAGCACTGCTCTGCAAAGAGGCAAAGCTTGTGTTTCTTTTAAAGTCAGCTGTTGAAGAGTACAAAGTAAAAAAAAGCAAGGCTCGCAATGATGCTGCGTGAGTCAGCAGATGATGTGGTTAAGTCCATTCAGCCCACACTGAAAATGGGAAGGAAGTGGAAAGTGGATGAAGCTGTTAATGCTGCACTATTGGTTACTTTCACAATTGCTTCCAGCTGGCAGAAAGTAGTGGATTTTAAAGCTGCAACCAAGCCGGAGTGGGTTCAATTCTCTGCACAAGACAACAGGAGGCTGACACTTGGGAGTCATGATCCCCAAGTGGGTCCACCCCCCTTAGAGTGTAAAGAAGAGTAAGGGGCCAAAATACTTGATTGATGAACATTTGTTGTGCTAATTCATTACCAATATAAAATTCATTATTATTAACGAAACATAATTACTCATGACGTGATGAGCAATCAATTCTGCACACTGAGCAGTCTCTGGAGAACGCCCAGAAGTTGTGTTTCATTTCTTCTTTGAAAAAACAGGACATCGTTTTTTTTTCACACATGCATTTGAGAGCGTTGTTAAATGCTGGTTTTTCCATGTTTGTGTTGAGACATTCTTCACTCATAAATAAACTAAGTAATCATTAGAGACAGCATCTAGATCTAGAGTGTGTTTAGGTCCAAGATTTCCTTCTAAGTTACAAATTTCAACTTAATTCTACTTTGTTGACAAGTCTCTTTTGTTTGATCTGTCGTCAGTATCATTACTACCTTCACTAAATACAATTTTGTCAGTGCAGCCATCATGAGTCTAAACTGAATTCTAATTCATATCCACATCTGATTCAGTGGAATCCTCATCGTTTTAATCAAGTAGAATGTCATTTCTCAGCTTCTGAAGCAAAGATTCCACCATCTGCAAAGCCATGGCTTAAAAAAAAATAATAATAAATCACACACACACACAAAATCGAAATATCGATAGATTAAAAAATAATTTCAGAAAAAGGAAGCTTTGTTTGTTACCGGAAATCTACATATAACTCAGGGATCATTTATAGCAAGATCTCGTTGTACTATGGCAATGAATGACAACAGTTTCACAGGTGGTACTGGCCATTTTGGATGGGACCTTAAACAACTCTATCAGTGCTCAAATCTCCTCCCTTAGATCATACTGGGAGGATCTTAGCATAGTGCAAAAACCTTGTAGCACTGGCTAGAATCACGATGTGTGCGTACAAGAATCACACATTCTATAAATATTTTTGTGGTGGGCAGTGTAGCAAAATTTGTCTCCAATACGGTTGTAATGATTACTGCAAAGCAACGGTGTCTAAAAATTTCACAATCAGAACACGGTGTGTGAGAAGGGTCACAATGCTTAACAATATGGCCACCTTGTTCTTAAAGTGATCTGTGTTTTAGTTCCAACTACTGAATGGTGGTAGAATGACCAGGATGGACGAATAGCAGAAAGACTTATATGTTTTAATTCTGGAAGTTTGCCTCTATATTCACATATATGTACGCTTATTATGGCTGGAATGGTTTTGGAATGAAGATATTATAAGTTGAATGCATAAAATTGTGAGTTGAAAGAGGTCACTACACACTTTCGAGCAATGTAGGAAAATGTTAAATGGTTGGACAAATTAAAAAGTTAGATGGAATGGTAGCTCTGGCCTGTCTGGTTCTAACGAGACCTAAATTGACAGAATTGGATGGACAGAAGACTAGAACGACGAACAAAGAGGTGGAACAGTTTATACAGAAGTCAAAATTTCATTCATCTTGCTAACAAATTAAGCAGACCTAACACGCCTGTGACCTCAGGCTCTCTGAGAGGTACGCATTGGCCAATAAAAAGGGGGAGCGCAATTTGAACAAGGGACACTGAAAAGTTTTGAAACAGACTGGACGAAGGACAGAGTTTACCACTACGACTTTGCCATCTGCAGCCTGCCAAGCTACTAATACCCAGTGTGATTTCTGAAGTTTCAGGGTAAGCTGAATTATAAAAACTATCATGTATTTATTTCAGTTATTGCAAATTATTATGTGATGTATATTATTTGTGTGTAGATGCTAGGACTTGCAACAGTTTCTTTAAATGTGTACTTGATGAGAAGGATCAAGAATATGCAGGAAAAATATGAGGCCTGTGATTAATATTTGGAAGGATCAATCTGTGAAATATTTAAGGATGTACAGGAGTGGATAAAACAAGATGATTGTTAGTACATATAACTAATTGAAATGTTTATGCTAGTACTGTGTCACTGAAATGATGTCCTTGCTTACTATGACTTTATAACCTGGACATCTGATGACTGACTGGTCTGACATCTGGGCTTGTCATATACAAATCTAGCCAGATACTAGCCAAGGCCAATATATTGTTTCAGGTTCATTTGACAATTCAATCCAAACTGTCAAGTATCAGAAGCAAGTGTATGTTCATCAGCGGTAATCCCAAATAAGTGAAGGAACCTAAAGTGTGAACTACAGCTGGTTCTTGGTACCCCTACTTTTGGGTCTGCCAAGACTGATAACCTCCAGTGACAGTACAGTGTCCTCAGTATCCAGAATCCCAGATAAGTGGTTCTATAAGAGAACTGACAGAAGCTTATATGAAACACCAGCTAAAACAGCTGTCATATGGTATTTCAAGTAGCAAGTCAGATGATGACAATCTTGTGATAACGTCAAAGGACTTAAAGAACAGTAATACTAGAACAGTACAGCAAGTGTTCATTAACTTTACTAACCAAGAGAACAGTAATCCAGATCCTGAATTGAAAAGGACAGTACTACTTAAAGTGGCAAGTGATTTTTTTTTTTGGGTAACTATTTCTAGTACTCTAGATAAGAGATACAATCCCCAGAGCTATGCCAGTGGGAGATTTACTCCTGGTAGGTTTAACCAAGCTGGACTGGTCTGCGTGGGTAGGGGTCAGACAAAAGCTGGTACTCTGGTCCTCCAGGTTGGGGGTTTTAGCACAGGGCCGACACCCCTGTCTATGTAAAAAAAATCGCACGTTACGGAAACAACAATAAATGGAAAAACTTTGCTGCGGGACGGACATCCGGAGTCTCAGGCTCGTATGACTGACAGTGGTGAAAGCCAAAAGGAAGCCACTGGCATGAAAACGGATGCCCCGACCGCAAAACACGAAACCAGAATTGGTTTTTGGAACGTCAGAACTATGAATGAGGCAGGAAAGCTGAGATAAATCACAGCAGAGATGAGGAACTACAAGATACATATCCTGGGAATAAGCGAGAGCAGATGGACAGGTAGGGGAGAATAAAAACAGCTACAGGGGAAACAGTACTTTATTCTGGCAGAGAGGATGGTCAGCACAACGAAGGTGTAGCCATTATCCTGAAGAAAGGAATGGAAAGGTCTTTACTGAAATGGAAACCCATCAACAACAGACTGATAAGAGCAAGACTAAGAGGGAGGTTCACCAACACCACAGTTATACAGTGCTATGCACCAACAAACGACAGCGATGAAGAGATCAAGGACGAGTTCTATCAACAGGTACAAAAAGAAATGGAAACTACACGCAGGTACAATCTCATTTTGGTAATGGGAGACCTAAATGCGAAAGTGGGAGCACACAATAATTATAACGAAAGAGTAATGGGGAAATGCGGCAGTGGAACAGCAAATGAGAATGGGGACAAATTAATAAGCTTCTGCAGTATTAACAACCTGGTCATTGGAGGAACACTTTTTCCACACAAGGAAGTGCACAAGTTAACATGGGAATCACCAAACGGACGAGACAGAAACCAGATAGATCACATAATGATCAATGGCAGATGGAGACATGCACTACAAGATGTGAAAGTAAGAAGAGGCGCAGATGTGGGAAGTGATCATCACCTAGTAGTAATTGTCGTGAGAAATTCTAAATCCACATATTTAAATTAAAAAGTAAATGTAAAGCCTAACGAATTAATTCAATAAAAGGAAAGAAGAATGGTAAAGAACAGTGCGGTCACAAAAGCGTACGCCTGTGTTATAGAACGTCATACTAGTTAAACAAGAAAACCCCTTTTTATGCTCCGTCTGCATAATTGTAACGCTTTCACGTTTGCTAGTAAAGCCTACTGCATCAAATACACGCGTTTCAAAAAAATAAAAATAAAACTAGTACTATGTTTCTTAGAAAACCTTGAGATACACACACTGCGTAATGACCTAGATTTAATATTCCATTCATGTCATTTTATGCACTACGTAAACGAAAAGACAGACGGGCTTAGGAGAGAGAGAGAGAGAGAGAGAGAGAGAGAGATGTACGGAGGAACACATGCAAGGCTACCATGCCGTCTCGCGATTTAAAAGTGAACGCAAATCACACGCGAAAGGCATGCAGGCCTGATTTTTTTTCTTCAAATAAACAGTAACAACAAACACTACCAATACGAGGTAAGGTTTTAAAAAACATGGTTAATGCTTATTAGGAAACATGACATTCTACTGTCTTACGTCTGAAATCCTGACTTCATACTGACAGAACAGTCAAAAAGGCAGGACAGGTGGCGGTTCAAAACATAAAAAAAATAAAAATACACGACTATCCTAGAAAATACATATTTTGAACGCAGCCACTTAGCTCCATTAAACTTATATATTTGGGTACCTTAGGACTTGCTGACAAAGAATATGTTAGGTGTTAAGCAATTAGTCTAATAATTAACAAATTATAGCCAAAATACTATAGGGTGTTGTCTGACAACACAGGATTATATTTGCTCATAATGGCGTGTTTGGACACTGCTTTAGAGAAAATGAGGCCACCACGTTAAATCCGATTTGATTGGCTAGAATAATATGTAAGGCTAAACATGATTAGTCGACTGCAAATACTATTTTTAGTTGTTAATAGAAACGGTAGGAAGGGTACATTTTTTCAAAAGCTTTTGTAAACATGGTCTCATTGGCTAGACCATTTGATATAGTCAATTAGGAGCGTCTGTTCAGTGCCACTTTCTGAAAATTAACTTTGATGAAGCAAGTGCGTTGAGAACCAGCTCATATTTTTCTAATAAAAGCCTGGGACAGAGGCAGATCGGAATTGTGCCATAACTTATCGCCAGTTAACGTATTTGTTTAATATTTCCTTGAATTTGGGTAAGCTAGACATATTTGATATCTTTTAGATGAAAATTGAATGTGAATTGATATTTATGTCTGTGTGTGTGTGGTTCAGTAACAAAACAAGAGGAAAAACCTAGATATTGCTCCACCATGAACAAAACTTGTCAGAGAGGAGTATAACTGCATGGGATTGCCAAATAGTACTATGACACCTATCTTATTGAATAGAAGGAAATAATGCTGGAATTGCAGAGGCGTTGTAACCATTAGGGAGAGGAATACTGGTGTATATTGTTTCATGAGAAGCTAGCAGTTGGCCTACAGCGTTGAACTCTGTGTTTGTTATGTATTGTGCTTCAGTGTGGAAATAGATTATAAATTAGTTCTGAAATAGGAGGTACAACCTTCTTGTTTCAGGGACTGTGGTACTAAAGTATTAAAGCAGCACCTGGTATGAGTTTTGCTGAATCCAGAGGCTGGTAGCATACTCCTTGGTCAAGATAGAGACCAGTGTTGTTTCTCAAGAATACGGTGAAGCAAGCGAGCAGAGGAGTCAGTTATCCAGCTGCCCACCCAGAAGTTAAGATTTCGTTGGCCAGAGCAGCTCAATCTTGTGTATACCCCCCTCTAAAATTGACTGTATATTAAATCAAGAGGGACACTTATTTGTTTCAAATAAAAGAAACTGTGAACCTTTCAAATATTATTTCCACCAGAAACAAACACTTGAAGTCATGATGACAAACAACAACCTAGCGTGAAAAGCCAGTATTACCTCATAGTACTACATCACAACTTACACACATATTGTAATAATAATAATATGTCAATACAAAGATCCTATCTATAAATTTTGTACAAACAACTTGTGATTACATTTGATTGTGATTCCTGGTTCACTTTGTAGTTGAATCAGGATATCTATTATTGAAAGGAATTAATACATATTTTTAAAGTTAACACTTGACTTATTAAGATAGTCTTATAGAGTGTTCTATGTATGTGAGTGTCACAGTGTTGTAAAGTATTGTGGATTAAATTAAATTGTTTATCTGTCTGTTGGTTGTTGTGAACATACACTTCATCACTATCATAACCCTAGACATTCAACATAGTCATCACAATATTCCAGAATAATTCTGACTGAGGTCTATATGTGGTAGCAAAGTAAGGTCATCTGTAATACACCACACTCATTAGATACAGATACCTTCACAGCTGATCTCAGTCAGTACACTAAGTCCCCTATAAATATTTATATCATCCCACTTTACCACATATATTGGGGTCCTGTACGGGATTTTGAATCTTCTCCTATTATATATATTGGGGGGTAATTCACTTCAGGGAATAATAATAAAAAAATTAAAAGGTATCCTTGGGTGAAAATAAATAAGGTTGAGATCTCAGTGCTTGTGGTTGTCCTTAGATAATTAGTTATAGATTGACTTGTTTAGGTTAGACATTGTATAAATTTGCCTGTTAGACAATGGCCGACCTGGCAAAATTTCAATCTGCTGCTGTGCAGACTGCTAAAGAATTGGGAATGGAGGGGCAAATTATGATTGCTTATGTCACTACTGAATGTGACAAATTTATTGAACGGGAAGAAAAAAGATTAGAAAAAGAAGCTGAAAAAAAGTTAGAGGCTGAAAAGGAAATTAAGAAGTTACAATTAGAGGCTGAGGCTAAGAGGTTGCAGATTGAGGCTGACAAAGAGGCTAGGGCATTGGAGGCTGAGGCTAAGAAGTTCCAATTGGAGGCAGAAGAAAAAAGATTGACTGCAGAAAGGGAAGCAGAAGAAAAAAGATTGACTGCAGAAAGGGAAGCAGAAGAAAGAAGGCAGGCTGCACAGAGGGAAGCAGAAAAGGAGGAGAAGAGATTACAAAGGGAATATGAGTTACGACTAAGGGAGTTTGAGTTTCAAAGCCATGCTCCTGAAAATGGTGCCAGTCCCTTTACCTCTGATGCCTCTGCTAGTCAGGGAGCCTCAACCTCAGCTATGAACTTTCATTTAGATCATTTTGTTGAGAGAGAAGATGATATCGAGAGCTATCTAAATAGATATGAACTATTAGCTACCACGTATGGGTTAGAGAGAGAAAGGTGGAGCTTAAAGTTATCTCAAGGGCTTCGTGGTACGGCTTATGAAGTTTTCGCCAAAATGAGCAGAGATGATCAAGAAAATTATGACATGCTAAAGCAGGCTCTTTTGTTAAGATATGAAAAGAATGCAGAATTTTATAGAAAAAAATTTAGGAATGCTAAACTATTGTCAGGTGAAACCTATCACCAGTTCTCTGCACGGTTAGAGACATACTTGGAGAAATGGACTTCTCTGGGGGAAAACCCAAGATCTTAAGGAAATGATCCTTATAGAACAACTAAGAGAGTCCATGGCTCCAGACCTGAGAAAGTTTCTCATGGAACAAGGTGCAGAGAGGCTGGGTGAGTTACTAAATGTCGCTGAAAGGTATCAAGCAGCCCAGGCAGAGGTACCAAGTAATAAAAAGAAACAGGTAGATAATTTTAAGGCACCACAGAACTTTAATAAATTTGATCCTAGAGATCAGAACAAAGGTAAGCACCAGTTTGATAGGCCACGGTACGACAATAAAAATAAAACCCCACAATTCGATGAAAGGAAATATGATGAAAGAAAATCTTTCAACCAAGGAAGGAGATGGTGTAAAAATTGTCAGATGGACAATCATGATACTGACTGTTGTAGAAGGAAACCTGTGTATATGGCCACACTTCAGGTCAGGTCGACCTCTAGAAAGGAGGAGGATATTCTGATAGATACCATTCCAGATGAGATGAGGAAGGCACAGGCTGGGGATAAGACCCTCAAGCCTTGTTTTAGGAAACTGTCCAATTGTCACACACCTCCAGGAAAAGAAGACTTCTATATGAAGAACAAACTGATATACCGGAAGACTGGAACTAGATCCAAAGGTCAGGGACAGCTGGTACTTCCAAAAAGGTATAGGGCAGACTTAATAAGGAGCTTACATGTGAGAAAAGATGGGGACCATGAAAAAATAGGTACCATCATCCAAAAGGTAGCTCAAAATTATTATTGGCCCAAGGCAAGGTGGGACATTGAGAATTTTGTGGAAAGGTGTAGCATAGCACATGAGGGAACACCCACAAGTGGGAACATTGATCAGGACCTGGACACGCCACGGGGCAAACTTAGGCCTGACAATACAAAGAAAAATAAATTTGCTAAAGTGGACCAAGTGGAATGGGAAGCCCCTTTTCACGGACAATCTTCAATTGACTGTTTTACTATGGCCACTATGCAGCGAGTGCAAAAAGATGTCTTACTCCAGGATAAGCCGAAAATCCCTCAATCGGACTTAAACAAACTGGAGGAAGAAGATGTAGAGAAGAAATCTCTCATCAAGAATTCTAAGTGGGGAGAAAGCCCCAAGAAAAGAATTGGTAGCGGTCGATTTGTGAATGATGATTCTGGGAAGAAAAATCATCACTACAGAGCTTCGAGTGGAAAGGACCTGACATGTGCCAGGAAAAATAAGTTTTCGAATTTAAAAGTCCATATGTAGCTCTGTTAAGAACGTGGACTGATGAAAAGGCAGAGGAAAATATTACATCCTCTTACCAATATGTGAATGAGCTGACCACTCGTTTAAAAACTGGCTGGAAACTTGCCAATGAAAATTTGAGACAAGCCAGGAAAAAACATGCTGCCTATTACAACAGGAAAGCTAAAGACAGAGATTTGGCTGTGGGAGAGAAGGTACTGCTTCTTCTACCCGGTAGTCAGAATAAATTACAAATTGGATGGCAAGGTCCATATACAGTTCTAGAGAAGGTGTCTAGAACAAATTATAAGATAGATAAGAAGGGGAAAGAAAAAATCTATCATGTGAATCTCCTGAAGAAATATTTGGAAAGAGAAAATCAGGAAGAGACACACTTGTTGACCTTGTCCATTGCCATGGAGATGAAAAAGGAACCACTTTCATCATTTGAATATCCATTACATCCCTGTGAGACAGCGGCACAGGTGAAAATCAGTACACATTTAATGAAAAATCAGGAGAGAGTGCAACAGGTTCTAGATGATCATACAGAGGTGTTAACGGACCGACCGGGGCATACAAACTTATTGGAATATGATATGAAACTGATAGACCCCAAACCTGTCTGTATGAAAGCCTATTCGATTCCGTTTGCTAAGGAGAAAGCCTTGAAGGAAGAGATAGACTATTTGTTGAAGGAGGGAATAATTTCACACAGTGAATCTTCGTATAGTTCCAGTGTGGTACTCTTAAGGAAACCCTCTGGAGAACATAGACTCTGTATAGATTACAGGAGACTGAATGCTATCACAGAAGGTCAGGTGGATCCATTGCCGGATACAAATCAGTTGTTTGCCAGGCTAAATAAAGCTAAATATTTCTCAAAAGTGGATCTGAGTAAAGGATACTATCAGATTCCAGTAAAGCCTGAGGTTAGACCATACCTAGCTTTTAGTACCTCAGAGGGACACTATGAGTTTAACAGATTGCCATTTGGATTGAAGAACGCGCCCTGTGTCTTCTCTAGAATGATGAGAAAATTGTTGGATCCTCTGAATAATCCATGCATCACAAATTTCATGGATGATATCCTTATAGCAACAGAAACATTTGAGGAACACATTGACTCTCTGAACATGATGTTTAATCGACTTAGAGAAGCGAATTTAACAGCCCGACCAACCAAATGTTGCGTTGGATGTAAAGAATTAGAATTCTTGGGACACACAGTCCATCAGGGAAATATGACCCCTGACCCCAAGAATTTAGAGAAACTAAAGAAAGCCCCGAGGCCACAAACCAAGAAAGATGTGAGATCCTTTGTCTCATTGTGTGGTTTCTACCAAAAGTATATCAAGAACTTTAATTCCATATGTGCACCGTTAACTGATTTGACACGCAAAGGAAATCCAGATCAAATTACATGGACAGCACAATGTGAATTGGCATACCAGGAATTGAAGGAAAAGCTCACAAGCAAACCTATTTTGAAATTACCTGACTTGAGTCAAGAATTCATTGTAAGAACGGATGCTAGTAATATCGGGTTAGGTGCGACCCTGTTACAGAAATCAGATGCACTGGATGGGGAATTAACCCCAGTGGCATATGCTAGCAGAAAGTTGAATAAAGCTGAAACCAATTATTCAACTAGCGAAAAAGAATGTCTTGCAGTAATATGGGCGATCAAGAAATTCAATATTTATCTGTATGGGAAGGCATTTAAGTTGCAAACGGATCACAAACCCTTGTCGTTTTTAGCGCAGGCTAGGCATGAAAATTCGAGGTTACTCAGATGGTCCTTACTTTTGCAGCCATTCCAGTTCAGCATAGAGTATATTTCTGGAAAAACTAACTTGGGTGCGGATTTTCTAAGCCGCCATCCGTGTGACGAGAATCACCGTAAGCACCAGGAATAATAATAAATTTCTCTATGTGTATATAGAATTATAGACTGACATATAAGGTCTGTTTTAAGTGGGGAGAATTTGTCGTGAGAAATTCTAAATCCACATATTTAAATTAAAAAGTAAATGTAAAGCCTAACGAATTAATTCAATAAAAGGAAAGAAGAATGGTAAAGAACAGTGCGGTCACAATAGCTTACGCCTGTGTTATAGAACGTCATACTAGTTAAACAAGAAAACCCCTTTTTATGCTCCGTCTGCATAATTGTAACGCTTTCATGTTTGATAGTAAAGCCTACTGCATCAAATACATGCGTTTCAAAAAAATAAAACTAGTACTATGTTTCTTAGAAAACCTTGAGATACACACACTGCGTAATGACCTAGATTTAATATTCCATTCATGTCATTTTATGCACTACGTAAACGAAAAGACAGACGGGCTAAGGAGAGAGAGAGAGAGAGATGTACGGAGGAACGCATGCAAGGCTACCACGCCGTCTCACGATTAAAAAGTGAACGCAAATCACACGCGAAAGGCATGCAGGCCTGATTTTTTTTTCACATAGACAGTGATAACAAACACTAACGATACGAGGTAAGGTTTTAAAAAACATGGTTAATGCTTATTAGGAAACATGACATTCTACTGTCTTACGTCTGAAATTCTGACTTCATACTGACAGAACAGTCGAAAAGGCAGGACAGGTGGCGGTTCAAAACATAAAAAATAAAAAAAATAAAAATATTTATATCATCCCACTTTACCACAGTAATAATAATAAATTCTTTAAGCACCAAACACGGCGCATAAGGCAGAAACCAGTGCTCTCCAGGTTGTTCGTTGTGACGCCACTCCTCTTAACTCTTGCACATTATTTAGGCCCAACGTTCTTCCTTCTCTTATTATTGTTCTTCTGAGTGTTTCTTTTGGTCTTCCTTTTTTCCTCTTACCCTCAGGAACCCAAGTGAGCGCCTGTAGTGGTATTCTGTTGTTTTGCATTCGTAGGACGTGACCGATATATGACCATCGTCTTTTCCTTATATAGTCGGAGACATATTTCTGCCTAGAGTCTTCTCTTATTTGTCGATTAGTCTTGAATTCTTTCCAACTGATGTTCATGAGTTTTCTAAGACATTTGTTCTCGAATGTATTCAGCTTGTTCTCCAATGATTTTGTTATTTTCCAACTCTCACAGCCGTATGTTAACACTGAGATAACATTTGAATTAAACAGACGAAGCTTGGTATGTATATTCAATGATCGTAATTTCCAAATGTTAGATAATCTATTGAAGGCGCTAGCTGCCAAAGCAATTCTAGTATGGATTTCTCTTGTTGTGTCACCATCCTGAGTCATTTTACTGCCTAAATAATTGAAACTTTCAACTTTCTGTAGTTTTTCCCCGTTCAAGATGATATCAAAGGTCTCGTTAGAAAAGTTCATAGCTTTAGTTTTAGAGGCATTTATTTGGAGACCTATTTTATCCGAGAGATGACACAAATTATTTATTGCTTCTTGGGATTGTCTTGGTGTTGAACTTAAGAATGCTACATCATCTGCGAAATCCAGGTCCCCCAGGAATTTTCCATTTGTCCATTTTATACCTAATTGTTCATTGTGGGTATAGTTTCTCATAACCCAATCAATAGCTATTCCAAAAAGTAGTGGTGACATAATACAGCCTTGTTTCACCCCTGTTTCTACTGTAAACCATTCTGTATTCCCTTTATTTGTTCTAACACAACATCTTGCATTGTCATATAGCGCTTTGATTATATTCACATATTTTGTTGGAAAACCATAGATTGTAAGTATCTTCCACAATGATGGGCGGTGTAGACTATCAAAGGCTTTTTGAAAATCGACGAAGGTGATAATAAGTGGCGATTGCCTTTCCACTGATTCTTCTATAATTGTTCTTAGTGTGAATATTTGATCAATACATGATCGTTTCGGCCTGAAACCCGCTTGTTCTTCTCTGATCTATTCGTCAGCATGCAATTTAAGTCTTTCTAACATCATGCAACATAATAATTTTCCAGGTACTGATAGTAGAGATATACCACGCTAGTTATTACAGTCTGATAGATCACCTTTCTTCAGTAACTTTACAATAATACTGTCTTTCCATTGTTGTGGTGGTTGTTCTTCTCTCCATACTTCATTTATAATATCTAAAATTCTCAAGAGGTTGTTGTCATTAACTGCTTTAATCATTTCCCCTGAAATTTCGTCAACTCCAGCAGCTTAAAAATTTTTTAATCTTTTAACGGCTTGTTTGATCTCGTCCAGCGTGAATTCATCGCAAGTTATTGGCAAGGTGGTTGTGGGTGTTTCATTATTAAAATCAGGTGTTACTGTTGGTGGTGGTCTGTTTAGTACCTCCATGAAGTGCTCAGCCCATCTCTTCATTTGTTCTTTTTCTGTTGGTATTGAATTCCCTAATTTACCTTTAACAGGTGTTTCCATAGCCGTAGGCTGGTGACATAGTTGTTTTGTAATTTGATAAAGGCACCTACTATTACCAGTCCTTGCAGCATTTTCAGCTTCTACGGCCAGTTCATTGATGAAATGTCTTTTATCTCTTCGAGTTTTTGTCTTCACTTCTTTATTTAACAAGTTATAAGTTAGTTTGCAAGATTCAACTGCATTATGTGTACTTGCCGCTAGTAGTTTAAGTTTTGCTGTTTTCCTTTCTTGTATTTTATCCCAAGTATCTTCTCTCATCAATTTTTTTCTTTTTATGTACTAGGTATCCGGTGGTCGCTACAGCTGCTTCTGTCATTGCTGTTCTCAGTTGTTCCCATTTAGTATCGATTGTCTTGGTGGTGATATCGTTGTCAATTTTGCCTAAAGCATCGAAATAATTGTTCATTTTGACATTATATTCCTCCTTTACCTAGTAGTAGCAAGACTGAAAGTGAAACTCAGAGCTGCTGGACCAGTTGCAGTCAAACAGAAAAGATACAACATCACGAAACTGAAGGATCCCCTCACCAGAAAAGCTTTCGTGGTCGACGTAAAGAGAAGATATGAGATTATCAAAAGCCAGGAAAGAACAGAGACCGATGATGTTGACCAGAGATTCAACACCATCTCAACAATATACAAGGAAAGCAGCAAGTCATGCTTGGGATTCCAGGAAAGAAAGAGCCAAGACTGGATAACACCAGATACGCTAAACACCATAGCGAAGAGAAAGGAAATAAAAAGAAAGAAAACAGAAGCTAAGTCTCCCAGATTAAAGGCAATATATAGTGAACAGTACAGTCAGCTGGACAAGGAAGTTAAACGTCAAACCCGTGCTAACAAAAGGACATTTCTGGATGACCTTGCAAGACAGGCAGAAGAGGCAGCACTGAGAAATGAACAAAGCACAGTATACAAAATAACTAAAATCATCAGTGGAAAACGAGGTGCAAACAATATTACATTAGTAAGAGATAAGCAAGGAAATCTCATCACAATAGTAGAGGGACAGGAAACAAGATGGGCAGAGCATTTCAGAGAAACTCTGAATTTGGAACCACCAGAGACACAGTTGAATGTTCCTGAGGCTGAAAATGATCTAGACGTTAATACAGACATTCCATGAAAAGAAGAAATCATCACAGCAATCAAAGGGTTAAAGAATGGAAAAGCTCCTGGTCATGATAACTTAAATGCAGAGCTATTTAAGACAGCCCAGAGCTAGCAGCAGAACTATTAGAACCACTATTTGCACAAGTCTGGAAAACAGGGACAACACCAACAGAGTGGAGAAAAGGAATAATTGTCAAATTGCCCAAGAAGGGAGATCTTGCAGACTGCAATAATTGGAGAGGAATAACTCTTCTCTCAGTTCCCAGCAAAATACTAGGCAGGATTATTATACAGAGAATCTCAAAAGCAGTAGACCACAAACTGAGGAAAGAACAAGCAGGATTTAGAAAGAACAGAAGATGTGTAGATCATATATTTACCCTCAGGAAATTATAGAGCAGTGCTCAGAATGGCAAAGACAGTTGTACATTAATTTCGTTGATTTTGAAAAGGCTTTTGACAGTATACATAGGGACAGTTTATGGAAAATACTGAGGGCTTATGGAATTCCAAGCTGCATAGTGTCAATCATAAAAAGCCTCTATGCCAACTTTACGTGCAGCATTGGGCAGAGCAACCTAACCTTTAAAGTGAAGACAGGAGTACGACAGGGATGCCCCTTATCAACCACTCTATTTTTAACAGTCATAGACTGGGTGATGCGCCAGACAACAGAGGGCAATCCAAGAGGAATAAGATGGACTACATTTTCTACATTGGAAGATCTGGAATATGCAGATGACATTGCACTGCTAGCACATTCACATCAACACATCCAGGAAAAAAACGGATAGACTTAATAAGTATAGCCAGCAGGTGGGCTTGAACATCAACCTAAAGAAGACAGAGATCATGACGCTCAATGTGAGCAACCCTGAGCCCATATCAGTAAGGAATCAGCAACTGGAACAGACAGATGCCTTCACATACCTAGGATGCATAGTAACACCAGATGGCGGAGCAAGCAAAGACATCAACAACAGAATGAACAAAGCAAGAACAGCCTTTTTTAGTCTAAACAACATCTGGAAGTCCTCTCAGTACAGCACAAGCACAAAATTAGGATTATATCAGAGCTGTGTGCTTTCTGTGCTTCTCTATGGTGTGGAGAGCTGGAGAGTTACAGAGAAGGAAATGTCGAAATTGTCCTCTTTTCACACAACATGCCTAAAAAAAATTCACAGAATCTTTTGGCGGAATATCATCACCAACCAAGATCTGCTTACTCGGAGCAAGCAAGAGGACATGCACACCATCATAGCTGGCAGACGCTGGAGCTGAGTTGGCCATGTCCTCAGAAGAGACCCCGATGCCATCACAAGAACAGCTATGCTATGGACCCCTGAAGGAAAACGAAAGAGAGGCCGACCAAAAACAACTTGGCGGAGGACTGTGGAGGCTGAGATGCAAAGAATGAACCAGAGTTGGGGCACTGAACGAAGGATGGCCGCCGACCGAGCAAAGTGGAATCAATTTGTTGTTGCCCTACAAGACGCCACTAGGCGTAATGGCCACTGACTGCTTTGACGGTCGGCGGCTAAGGATCAAAGAAGAAAAAGAAGATAAGAGATAACATTAATTTTGTGAATAGTTTTATTTCTCTTTTCCAAACAGCAGAAAAAGAAAATCATTATAAATATTAAATGATTCATGGATTGTACCTGAGGACTTGTTTACTTTTTACCATTGTGTTTAAAGTTTTTATTCATTTCATTTATCCCCTAGCATTAATTTATCACCTTAAATCCTGGTACTATTTCTTACCATCTGGGCCAGTGATTTTCACAGTCTGACTATTCCTATGACAACTTTGCACTAGTGCTCATTTCTAAGACTGAGATATTATTTTTAAGACCAAAACTATTGACTGGCATTCTATCCTTGTATCATCTGATACACCTGGATATCTTTTACTATCAACTATTTAAACAAAAACCTCCCGTCACAGGCAGGTTTCCTAATTTTTTTTTTTTTTCAGGGCAGCAGCAGTGTGGCCTACTCATTACAATTTCCAATTGCCAAAGGATTTTAAATGTTGTCATGAAGTGGATTTAAGTATAGAGTTTGTCTGAGTATACAGACAAGACACTAGTATGAGAAAGTCTGAGAAGATAGATTTAGATGAGAATGACAGAGAATGTGGAAAGATGAGGCTGATAGCTACAAGGGTGAGAACTGAGATTTACTCTCCCTCGCCACTTCTGACCTAGTTAATTACTACAGACTCACCACCTCTGACTACCATACAGGAGATAAGGTTTAACTAAAGTCCACAGACACAACTATACAGACAATTATATATGTACAGTATAGTTAGATAGAAACTGATCCAGTATACATTTTTATAGTTTATTAAACAACAAAATCAAATAACACAGCAAAATTAATAAAACGTGCGAGTTCGCACCACCTGGAAAAAGGAAAGAACAATTTCAAATGAAAGACGAATAAAGAAATTCCCACCCTCTTTCTCTCTTGCCTAAAATACTGATAATAACCCAACTAACTAAGATAAACCAATATACCGGGAGGGGGTATCTAGGTAGAGCCACCACTCCCGACTACACTAAAGTTACTACTATCACTGTCCTGCTGACGATTCCTAAACTAACTGTCTACATAGCTTCCAAGCGCTTTAGGCGATATACATGCCACTAACTAACACCACTGGACTGCTACACTAGTAGACTTTTATAACATCGCTAGCTCAGAGGCTGTCCTCTAAGTATACTATATGACCCTACTGGTCCCAGCTATTTTCTCTCTCTCTCTCTCCACCTTGAGTCAGTGTCTCTCTGACACTACCGACTTCTGCTTGTGTGGCGTCTCCGTTACACCCCTCCTATCGTTAGCATTCAAAAAGGAATGATGACCCTATCTCCTGTTCCTGACTACTGCAACTGATGACTTTGGTATTTAGACTGCGGTACTTGACTCAGAATTTAGAGGCTTCACTGTTGATACAACTTCTTTCAACTGCCCAGTTACCCCTCTTCAGGTTTTGGGACACACGACTTTATTATGGTCGTGTAAAACACAAACACCAGGCAACTCGCCTATATGGGTTGTGATAAAGAGCTAAGAGCTCTTGATTTTTAAGAAACCCGTTCCGGCTGAAGAAGTGCTTCACTGCAAGAGAACGTTGTTCTATTAATGGAGCAGACATACTGGGTGCCGGTAATTTCAGCACCACCAGTTTTCTTCACCTCTGGCTAAGTCTCAAGCCTTCTACTCCTGAGAAAGCCCAATAACGTGGTGAGTTGTAGGGACTGGTTACAACTCTCCCTCTGTGCTGTGAAAATGCTGCGAACAAAAAGATAATCACTATACAAAACATACACAACCCTAACACATAACCACCATAATTAAATACATCTCCCATCTATCCCCTCTCAACTATGCACAGCGATAAACAATTATTTCCGCCCAATGGTCAGCCTACCATACACTTCCCTTCTCTTTTCTCTACCCCACTTCAACGCGGCCTGTTAGGTAAACCCCAGACACAGCTGACCAAAATCTTGTGTGCCGTCTGGCCCTTCAGCTGTCACAACATTCATTGAGGGAATTTCCCTGTACTAATTAATTCCTCGGCCCTACTTCTGATAAAAGAAGGACCCGAGAGGGTTTTTTTTAATTCATTAACACCAACATATATATATATATATAAACACCAACATATATATATATATATATATATATATATATATATATATATATATATATATATATATATATATATATATATATATATATATATATATATATATATATATATACACCATCTAGAAATATTAAATCCCCTCTCGACCCTTTGGCTTCTGACTACAAGAGGTTATAAATTTAACACCAGTAGTAAATGCACAAATTCCTGCACTCTCTCAGTAATATTACTTACATCCCTTACCCCCAGTGTCTTTCGACTACGTTACCAAAAATAGCACACTAGTTTTTTTTCGTACGCTTGCTAATACTCGAGGTGAAATCTCAGGTTATTATTATTTTAATGTATAACCTGACATTGATTTTACGTGAGTATCCCTTTTCTTGTACAGAGACAGGTGTCCCTCGCCATTCAGGCAGATACTCGCCGATTTCGGAGGTACCCATTAGAGCTGGGTCGGCTCAGGAACCGCCAATCCCTGGTCCTTCAAATGTCCTCGCCAGGTCTCGAGTTAATCCAGTCCAATTTCCCGGTCGACGAAAAATCCTCAAATGCCGTCGCCCAGGTTTGATCCTGAATCACCCGGTCGCCAGAGCGGTGTTGTAACCACTACACTAGCGCGGCTCACACACTAATAAAATACACAATTTACGCTCATGCATATATCCACTACACATTATCATAAATCAAAGAGGCGGGTTTTCTTCTTCTTTGATCCTTAGCCGCTGAGCGTCAAAGCAGTCAGTGGCCATCACGCCTAGTGGCGTCTTGTAGGGCAACAACAAATTTATTCCACTTTGCTCCGTCGGTGGCCATCCTTCGTACAGTGCCCCAACTCTGGTTCATTCTTTGCATCTCAGCCTCCACAGTCCTCCACCAAGTTGTTTTTGGTCGGCCTCTCTTTCATTTTCCTTCAGGGGTCCAAAGCATAGCTGTTCTTGTGATGGCATTGGGGTCTCTTCTGAGGACATGGCCAACCCAGCTCCAGCGTCTGCCAGCTATGATGGTGTGCATGTCCTCTTGCTTGCTCCGAGTAAGCAGATCTTGGTTGGTGATGATATTCAGCCAAAAGATTCTGTGAATTTTTCTTAGGCATGTTGTGTGAAAAGAGGACAATTTCGACATTTCCTTCTCTGTAACTCTCCAGCATTCCGCACCATAGAGACGCACAGAAAGCACACAACTCTGATATCTTAATTTTGCGCTTGTGCTGTATTGAGAGGACTTCCAGATGTTGTTTAGACTAAAAAAAGCTGTTCTCGCTTTGTTCATTCTGTTGTTGATGTCTTTGCTTGCTCCGCTGTCTGGTGTTACTATGCATCCGAGGTATGTGAAGGTGTCTGTCTGTTCCAGCCCACCTGCTGGCTATAAAGTCTATCCGTTTTTTCCTGGATGTGTTGATGTGAATGTGCTAGCAGTGCAATGTCATCTGCATATTCCAGATCTTCCAATGTAGAAAATGTAGTCCATCTTATTCCTCTTGGACTGCCCTCTGTTGTCTGGCGCATCACCCAGTCTATGACTGTTAAAAATAGAGTGGTTGATAAGGGGCATCCCTGTTGTACTCCTGTCTTCACCTCAAAGGTTAGGTTGCTCTGCCCAAAGCTACACGTAAAGTTGGCATAGAGGCTTTTTATGATTGACACTATGCAGCTTGGAATTCCATAAGCCCTCAGTATTTTCCATAAACTGTCCCTATGTATACTGTCAAATACATTTTCAAAATCAACGAAATTAATGTACAGCTGTCTTTGCCATTCTGAGCACTGCTCTATAATGTTCCTGAGGGTAAATACGAGTATGATCTACACATCTTCTGTTCTTTCTAAATCCTGCTTGTTCTTTCCTCAGTTTGTGGTCTACTGCTTTTGAAATTCTCTGTATAATTATCCTGCCTAGTATTTTGCTGGGAACTGAGAGAAGAGTGATTCCTCTCCAATTATTGCAGTCTGCAAGATCTCCCTTCTTGGGCAATTTGACAATTATTCCTTTGTTCCACTCTGTTGGTGTTGTCCCCGTTTTTCAGATTTGTGCAAATAGTGGTTCTAATAGTTCTGCTGCTAGCTCAGGGTCTGTCTTAAATAGCTCTGCATTTAAGTTATCATGCCCAGGAGCTCTTCCATTCTTTAACCCTTTGATTGCTGTGATGATTTCTTCTTTTCGTGGAATGTCTGTATTAACATCTAGATCGTTTTCAGCCTCAGGAACATTCAACTGTGTCTCTGGTGGTTCCTTCTTCAGAGTTTCTCTGAAATGCTCTGCCCATCTAGTTTCCCGTCCCTCTGCTGTCGTGATGAGATTTCCTTGCTTATCTCTTACTAATGTAATATTGTTTGCACCTCGTTTTCTGCTGATGAATTTGGTTATTTTGTATACTGTGCTTTGTTCATTTCTCAGTGCTGCCTCTTCTGCCTGTCTTGCAAGATTGTCTAGGAAACTCCTTTTGTTGGCTCGGGTTTGGCGTTTAACTTCCTTGTCCAGCTGACTGTACTGTTTGCTATATAGTTGCTTTAACCTGGGGGACTTCGCTTCTGTTTTCTTTCTTTTAATTTCCTTTCTCACCGTTATGGCGTTTAATGTTTCCGGTGTTATCCAGTCTTGCTTCTTCCTTTCCTGGAATCCCAAGCATGATTTGCTGCTTTCCTTATATATTGTTGAAATGGTGTTGAAATTCTGGTCTATACCATCAGTCAATGTCTTTTCCTGACTTTTGGCAAATTGATATCGTTTCTTTAAATCAGCCGCAAAAGCTTTTCTGGTAAGGGGGTCCTTCAATTTACTGATGTCAAACCTTTTCTGTGTAGTTACAGTTGGTCCAGCCATTCTTAGTTTCACTTTCAGTTTTGCTACTACTAAGTGGTGATCACTTCCCACATCTGCACCCCTTCTTACCCTCACGTCTTGCAATGCATGTCTCCATCTACAATTAATTATGATGTGGTCTATCTGGTTTCTGTCCCGACCATTTGGTGATTCCCATGTTAATTTGTGAATTTCCTTGTGTGGGAAAAGTGTTCCTCCAATGACCAGCTTGTTAATGCTACAGAAACTTATTAATTTATCCCCATTTTCGTTTGCTGTTCCGCTGCCGCATTTCCCCATTACTCTTTCATTATATGTATTGTGTGTTCCAACTTTCGCATTGAGGTCTCCCATTACTATGATAAGATCATATCTAGGTGTGTCTTCCATTTCTTTCTGCAGTTGTTGATAGAATTCATCCTTGACCTCATCATCGCTGTCATTCGTTAATGCGTTGCATTGTATTATTGTAGTGTTAGGGAATCTCCCTCTCAATCTTATTCTTATCAGTCTGTTGTTGATGGGTTTCCATTCCAGTAATATTCTTTCTATTCCTTTCTGTAGAATAATGGCTACACCTTCATTATGCTGTCCATCCTCTCTTCCAGAGTAAAGTACTGTTTCTCCTGTTGCTGTTTTAACTTTTCCTGCCCCTGTCCATCTGCTCTCGCTTATCCCTAGAATGTGTAATCTATAGTTTCTCATTTCTACTGTGACCTGTTTTAGATTATCCGTCTCATTCATTGTCCTGACATTCCAAAATCCTATTCTTGTTTCACGGTCAGGACGTCCGTTTTCATGTCAGTGGCTTCCTTTTGGCTTTCACCACTGACAGTCATACGAGCCTCAGACTCCGGATATCCATCCCGCAGTAAAGTTTGTTCATTTGTTGTTGTTTCCGTAACTTCATTTCTTTTTACATAGACAGGGGTGTCAGCCCTATGCTAAAACCCCCAACCTGGAGGACCAGGGTGTCTGCTTTAGTCTGACCCCTGCCCGCGCAAACTTGTCCAGCTTGGTTGAACCTTCCAGGAGTAAAACTCCCTCTGGCATAGCTCTGGGGGTAATCAGGGTACGCAAGCCGCCATACCTTGACAAGGTATTGACACCAGTGATGGCAGCGGGTTTTCTACAGACCTTCTATTAGATATTACAGAGCACAAGTTATCTAAGCATTATCCTCACACAGTTAATATCTCAATAGCATTTACACCCTCATAGAGACTGCTACTATTCACAGAAACTTTATATGCACCCCTTACATTTATATTATTTCTACAAAGATTGCAATTGATGGCACTTCACGCTAATAAAATTAAATTAACTCCCAGAAGAAAACTATACTTTACCGCGCTACGATCTATTATAAAACAAACTATCTACGACGCAATAAAGTTATGGACATACCCAATTACCGAGTTTCTCCCGCATGGAGCAGACAATTATGACGATGTTTTTCACGGCAGCAAAATTTCTTGAAACAGAGAGACCCTAACTGATTAAGACTCTGTTATTTATAACCGGAATACCCACGCTATGACCCCGCCATGAGTCATCGCGTGGCGTCCCTCTGGGCCCGTCCTAGACCAATAATATTGCTGCATTGTAATAACTCTGACCCCCGCCAATAATATCATAAGCAAACTCATGAGTCATGTTTATGAAGCTAATCGCGAAGAATTGTTTGCTCCCGCACGAAAAGAATTACATAACGTTAGATCAACTGAGCGTGCACGTACATGAATAAATTCATTGGATACAGCGCTGACCAGGGTTGTGCTTTTACACTCACCCCCGTTTTAACCATAGAACGTACAGGAGTACAGAATTATCTCCTAACCTCAGGAGAATTTGCTCAGCCTAATAGTAAGAATGCCTAATAAAATAAATGAACGCAATTATTTAGAGAGAAAAGAAGACTGGGGAAAAATTGAAAGGAAAAACCCCCGTAACCCCTCTTAAATGAACGCAAATATTACCTATAGAAAAAGATAATTACACTAGAGAAAAAGAATGGGGCCTGTTGAAAATAAAATCACAGTACTCCATCACAAATGTGCACAACTTGCACAAGGGACCTCCTATTTTTTCGCCTGTATCCAAAAAGACTAGGCATCTGATCTCACTAACCAGGAGATCTCGGGGTAGTATGACATCATTTAGGAACCACTGTTTCTGACAAAATCAATTATATGCCCTGTATTGGAAGTGAAACCAGTATCTTTAGAATTAGATGCGAATGCCATACCTCTTAGCCACTCCAACCCCTAATGAGACTAAGACAGAATAGAGCTACTGTACCGTCAGGCATGTTGTACAAGGTGACTAATATGAGGTTGTGCATGGAGATGGCAATCTTATCATGTCAAACTAACTGACACAGAAACCAATGCTGCAAGAGTGTGTGAATTTCTGATGCAGGCTTCGTGGTGGGGGTGGGGGGAAGAGGAATCACCTGCAGTAGTGGCTCAATGCCCTGTATGGAGTGCAATGGGAATTGATAATGATGATGACTTACAGGTTGTTCATCAAGCCCTTTGTCATGACACGGCTAGATACACATTGGAAATCGCAACAAACTTCTATAGGGAAGTCCCACTTAAACTAGCACAACATAAATTCTGTGATATTTTTATAATTAATTCCCCGAACAGAATAATTTTTTAGGGATTTGTGCAGAAACTACTAATACATGTAACTATGGCAGTGGGAGAGCATTATCCTTGATAACTGACGAGGAAATTATGATTTTGTCACTAAATTGGCACAAATTCGCAAAACAGCCTTGAAATCCCACAAAAGTTTTCAAGCAGGAAAGGCACAAAATGAATGAGCATTCGAGGGCAAGCAGGAAAGGAACAAAATGACTGGATGATCAGAGAAAAGGGTAGACCAGAGATGGGTACATAAAGAAGCCGCCTCTGACCCAATCTGTACTCCTTGAAATCACTTCAAGAGCTGAGAAGTTTATCCAGAGGGTTGAATCTTTCGTAGAACCACTGTTCTTAGGGTTCAAACTGGTGGTGAGAAGCGTGACAACAATTTTTCCTTGGAAACTGTGCACTGTCAACAGTGGACCAAAACTGTCAACTAGTATAAGCATATTGTCTTCAAGGTCCAGACGTAACAACCAAGGGAAGGCAACTACAACCATCTGCTATGCAAGTTAAGTTTGTTGTTCGTCCATCACGTATGATGAAGACCACTCTGTTCATCCAATTGTTAGGAATATGTTAGGATAGTCTATGAGTACGAAGGTGACTGATGAGCCCGATGCGGGCCTGGAAAGATCTCGGACAGTGTGGGCAGGGAATGTTTGCTTCATGTGAAGGTTTTATTACACGGTCTTTTCTAGCTTGTCTCCGCTGCTGCTCTTCTGGATGACTCGCATGCCACTGCACCTTTACGAAGAGATGTGCGCCAAGCAGTTCGGTCTTGCGCAGCAGCTTCCCATGAGTCAGGGTTTATGTCAAAGGTTTTTAATGAAGACTTAAGTGTGTCTTTGAAGCGCTTCTTTTGGCTCCCATGGGAGCGTTTACCCTTCTGCATCTCACCATAAAAGAGTATCTTTGGCAGTCGATGGTCTGGCATGCAGACTACATGACCTGCCCAGCAAATCTGTGACTGCATCAAAATAGTATCGATGCTAGGGATACCAGCTCTGTCATCAATGGCGGTATCTGGGATCTTGTCTTGCCATTTGATGTTCATTACCTTCCTGAGACGGACTGTATGGAAGTGGTTTAGCTTCTTTACGTGGCGCCTGTATACAGTTCATGTTTCACATGCATAAAGCAGCACTGGAAGCACCGCAGCTCTGTACACCTTCAGCTTTGTCTGTAGGCTAATGCCACTTCGATGCCAAATGTTGGTGTATAGTCTGCCAAATGTGCTGCTGGCTATGGAGATCCTGGTGTTCACCTCATCAATGACGATGTTCTGGGATAGTGTGCTACTAAGGTATGTGAATCTGTTCACAACATTCAGTTTCTCACCATTTACCTTGTACCTTGATGATTGGCTCAGAATAAATTGTGCCAGGAGCTGGTTGGTACATGATTTCTGATTTCTTTGTGTTGATGGTAAGCCCAAAGTTGGAACAGGCTTCGGAGAATCTATCCACACTATGCTGCAGATCAGCCTCTGAGGCAGCATTGAGGGCACAATCGTCAGCAAACAGAAGATCCCTGATGGTGTGTGATTTGACCTTGGTTTTTGCTTGAAGCCTCCTAAGGTTAAACAATTTTCCATCAATACGATATCTGATATCGATTCCTGTGTCCCCGTCTCTGAAAGCATCAGTCAGCATTGCAGAAAACATGATACTGAACAGAGTCGGTGCAAGTACACACCCTTGTTTAACTCCATTTGAGACGAGGAAAGGCTCCGATAGCTCACCGTTTTCCTGAACTCTAGCCTGCATTCCATCATGCAGTTGCTGCACTATTGTGATAAATTTCTTTGGGCAGCCGTATTTTGCCATGATCTTCCATAGACCCTCTCTATTACCGTGTCGAACGCCTTTGTCAAGTCGATGAAAGCTGTGTACAGGTCACAGTGCTGTTCTTGGCATTTTTCTTGTAGCTGTCTTGCAGCAAACACCATATCGGTGGTTCCACGTTCTTTCCGGAATCCACACTGAATTTCAGGTAGAAGACCTTTGTCAAGATGAGCCGTAAGGCAATTAAGAAGGATTTTGGCGAATATCTTCCCAGCGATTGATAATAGGGAGATGCCTCGATGATTGTTAGTCTTGGTGATTTCCTTTACGTTTATAAAGATGTATAATTGACGCATCTTTGAGATTGTGTGGGATGGTTTCATTCTGCCACATTTGCTGGAAGATCATGTGAAGTTTCTCTATCAGAACTGTACCGCCATCTTTATAGACCTCAACAGGAATTGAATTGGAGCCGGGGGCCTTTCCACTAGAAAGTTGACGAATCGCTTTTTGAGTTTCCTCCAGAGTTGCTAAATCATCTAGTGCTTCATTTATAGGAATTTGGGGCAGTCGGTTGATGGCTTCGTCATTAATAGATGATGGTTGGTTCAGAATATTATTAAAATGTTCGACCCAGCGTTGGATAATTTTTTCTTTGTCTGTAATTAGTGTTTTTCCATCTGCGTTAAGGAGGGGAAATGATCCTGATGATGTTGGACCATAGACCGCTTTGAGTGCATGGTAAAAATTTTTCAAGTCATGGCTACCAGCAAAGCCTTGGAGCTCATCTGCTTTATTACTCAGCCATGAATCCCGCATCTGGCGTAGTTTATGTTGGACGATTCTACGCATGTTGTTGAAAGCATCTTTCCTGGATGTAGATTTTGGATCATTTAAATATGCTTTATGGAGATGGTGTTTCTCAGTCAACATCTTCTTTATATCATCTGAGTTCTCATAAAACCGGTCATTTTGTTTCTTGATGGTGGGACCCAGGACCTCTGTAGCAGTGTTGTAGATCTGCTCACTTAGGGCTGCCCAATTTGTTTCCACGCTTTGGCCGTCTAACGAGATAGATTTGAGACGGTCTTCTAGGGTGTCAGTAAATGACTGTTTGATTTTTTTCTTCTTTAGTTTGGTGACATCCAGCCTTTTTTGAGTTTTCTTCCCCTGAGGGCACCTGGCTGGTTGGATACGAATTTTAAGTTTAGACACAATGAGGCGATGATCAGTCCAGCATTCAGCACCACACATGGACTTGGTCACCCGGACATCTTGCCTGTCCTTCTTCCTAACAATTACATAGTCAATTAGGTGCCAATGCTTTGAGTGAAGGTGCATCCAGGAGGTCCTGTTGCGGATAGGAAGTCGAAAAATGGTGTTGGTGACAAGGAGGTCATGTTCTGCGCAAGTCTGGAGGAGAAGAAGTCCATTGCTGTTACAGCGACCCACACCGAACTTTTCGATAGTGCCATTCCAGGAGATGTTATCTGAGCCTACTCTTGCATTAAAGTCACCAAGAATGATGAGCTTATCTGCTTTAGGAACTGATGCAATGACTGCATGTAGTTCTTCGTAAAACTTATCCTTGACGTCATCCTGGTTTGTCATAGTTGGTGCATACGTGCTAATGATGGTGGCATGTTTCCTTCCATTTTGGGGGCCCCGCTAACTTGCAGACAATTGCTGTGTTGATTGCAAATCCAACCCCTGCTTCTCGTCTTTCTTCAGTTCTTCTTCCGCTCCAATAGAATGTATAACTTGCACCCTTTTCGCAAAGTTGGCCCTTGCCTGTAAGTCGAGTTTCACTCAGTGCTGCTATGTCAATGTTGTATCTGGCCATTTCTCTCCCAATCAGTTTGCCTCTTGGGTCTGTTTGTGTTAAAGTCTTTGTCAAGGAGAGTGCGCACATTCCATGCGCCTAGAATGAGGGGGAACAATCTGTCCTTTCTTTTTCTTATGTGTCGCCCGCCGAAGTAGGTTACCCACCAACCGCGGTAAGCTGGTTAGGTAATGGTGGAGCAGGCAATGTTTAGGGCACCTTTTCTAGCCCCTTCCTCATGCCATGGAAGTGAGCATTGCTTTTCTAAAGAGGGCTGCCCAGTCACTCAGGGGGCTGCCAAATCCCACTGCTGCTCCGACCAGTGGAAGACGACCATATGGCCTGAGCCACATGTGTGTAGGTCTGCAACTACGAATGCCAGCGTACGTACGCCTGCCGCTTCGCTGCTCGCCCATCGCAACAGGACTTGTTGTGAGTGGATGGATGAGTGGATGAGAGAGTGACTTGCGCAGTGATTTGGTTTAAAGTGAGGAAGAGTTGCGCAATTCGTCGACCTCACTCTCTCACCTGGGTCCATCTTAATCCAGTGGCAAGACAAGTCAAGACGACTGGAGATGAAGTCATGTGCAGTGGATGACCAGGGTGTTCTACGTGCCTTGCCATTCTCCTTACGCTCCACAGCGCATGCTGGTAATCGCCGTTATGCCCGTTGAACCAACAGGTGGTTTCATCCGCGCAGTCTACCGAATCCAGTCTTCGCATGCATGGGTAGGCAGACCCTAACTCACTGAAGGTTTATAACCAGTCGGCTACCCTCACCTAGTTTAGCCGGCCTGTCAAAGCCGTTTCCCTGGGGGTGGCTGCTGTTGCATGCTGACAGCTACGAGTTAAGTTTAACATAGGGAAAACACAAACCAAGATGTCAAAACCACATAATGATGAAAAGGACTAATAGTGACATTATAAAAGGTAGGTAAAGGATCCCGTTAGACGCCCATTGAGAATATTGTGTTAGGCCCATATTTTCTTGACCATCGGCACACTAGGGGTGACGTGGTCAACATCACGCCGGCCATCTTAACCTTCCCAGAGTTGCTCTGGTACCCAGTTGGTGCTGGGTCGACCAAGGAGCCGTTTGCTGCCTAAAAAAATCCCACCTCATCTGGGGATTGAACCATTGACCACTGAGCTAGCAAGCCAGTGCACTAACCACTATGCTACCGCGGCTCCAATTATACTGTACAAGATTTGTATTTATGTACCAAAAGTACAAATCTTATAATACATCAGCAAACATTAAAGTGCAGCGATTTATTTTATAACTGCAGTTATTAAATTTCTTAACTTTCCAGTTATAATTTTGTTGTGTGGTTAAGACGAGTTATATTTAACTTGGTAGGAATAAATATGAGTTGCAATCACATACTAATATTAACACCCATGGACAACAGGATAGGTCTAGCGAGGTGACTTACCTGTCACTTCTCTTCTACAGTTACCATCTGAACTGTGAAGTTAACTACCTGTCTTGTGTCATTCCTACCTCTAGTTCACCAGTTCTATTCTCCAGTTCTTGGAACTAAATTTTCTATCCAACCTCCATCATGCCACAACTAGTTACTATCTCGCAACAATGGGGGGCTTGTCTGGGATCATCTATCTTGCCACACCCTTAGGATAAAAATGTATGTGCGTTGTTGTGACATCCATCTTTCTTTTGCCGCCTTCATTTCTTGGTAGCTTTTTGATCCGTTGTATTCATTCCCAGCGTGTCTTGGAAAATTTCTAATCTGGCAGGATCCCATTCCCCTCCAGGTGGCCACAGACCTCGTTACCTGGAATCTCAAGGCTCCAGTTTGAAATATTATCATTTGCTTAGAGCACTTTAAGGCATTATGTTCAGCTGTTATAATGCATACAAATGTCCCCCACTGTCAACTCACCAGCATCTCTGTTCCAGCCAAGATTTGCTTGTGAGCTCTATAATAGACTTCCCCTCTGTACTGGTAGGCTGTTACGCACTGCTCACCTTCATGCCTGGCACAGTTTACAAACCTCATCCAATTGGACTCACCAGGGTCTCTACCATCCACAAAGTGAGAAGTCTGGCCATCCTTCATAATCTGTTGATCAATGTGATGAATGTACTTATATGAGATTATTAACGTACATAGCAGAGGTGTCTCTAAAGTATTTAGCACCCAGGATGAATCCTACCTTTTGCACCCCCCTTCCCATAAAGAAACACACTTGTAAGTATATATTATCATAATAGTGCCCAATGTCACCCCTTTCCTGGCTGTCACCTGAGGCAGACACACCACCCCACACCCCCCCCCCACTTTAATAAGGCACTGGTTCATAGTACTAGTTTATTTCTCATTTATATGTTCATGTTAGCGAAAGAAGGTTCAATACATTCCATCTACGGTGTCTACGCCACATCCTTGGTATTTCGTGCAAGGATAAAGTGACAAACTTCAAGGTGCTGTCACGTGCCGGCCTTCAAAGCATGTATACACTACTTAGACAGTACAGACTAAGCTGGCTTGGCCATGTCCGCCGCATAGAAGATATCTTCTACTGACAACTGGCAGATGGCAAAAGAACATCCAGGCGATCGCAGCTGAGGTTCAAAGATGTGTGTAAGAGAGACATGAAGGAACTGGACATAAATCTAGCAGCCTGGGAGGATGAAGCTGCTATAATAGGGAGTTCGAGTGTTAGAAATCCGGTTTCAAACATTTGCATAAGGGAAAGTAATATAATGGTATTATAATAAATTATAATCAAAGGGTGGAAAATCCATGACTTATATGATTTATAAGCAAAGGGCGACAATCCAACAACAGTTGTGTTTTACAACCCTTGAGAAAAAGTTGTGTTTTAGTTTGGAGGTTTTTAGTTTGGAGTTCTGTTTTTGAAGTGAGTTCGGCTGCGAGACTGAAGTACACAGGTTTAAGTGAGTTGTTTTCAAGAAAACTTGATCTAGAATGTTCGGGAAATAGTTATCATTGAAAATTGTGGTACAAAATATAGTCAGTAGATTCGAGAACGCGTTAAGCTTAGGTTCAGTAGAATGGGCTCTCTCCCAAGTGTGTAATATTTTATATAGATGGCTGGCGCAATTGAGAGTTACTATCGAGGGATAAGTCCAAATGAGTTTGGCTTGCTTCTGTGGTCACAGAAAAGTTTTATAACTATCCCTCAGATGCTCAATCGCCTATATGTCACATATGCCAGTTTTTTGTGTGAAGTACTCTGAGGACAGATTGATAGTGTTGCCATTTCAAGAATATGTGTTTTTGCCAGACAACAGGTACGTTGAGTTTTTACCAACATATGATAAACTGTTTAGTACATGACAAGAACGACAGACAGGAGCTACTCCTGAGAAGTAGGAATTAATAAACCTTGGTGAATTTTCAACCCTGGTGGTCAGGCCAGTATCATCTACATACATGCCACACGCTATGGTTTACCCATAATCTGTACAAGGTGTTTGCATTTTCAGATGTGTACGGCCCGTACATACCGTCTGTACGGGTTTTTTCACCTAATTATTAAATATACATATAAATCGATTGTCTTGTGCCACTACCGTAACCATAATTTGCGTCATGAGATTCGGCAAGATTTTAAGCCAAGTGGATAAAAAAAAAAATCAACCAATGAAAATCAAGCTGCCTATTTTTCAATTGCTACTGTTCATTCACCATTTTTCGCTAAAGCTAGCACCAGGTTACTGATTATTTGAACGATTACGCGGCACTGAGTTCGTTTAGGATTAATTTCCAGTTTAGTATTGGTAAGTAATTCATTTAAAAAAAAAATATTACAATAACTAGGTACCACAAACTACCGCTTCACCGCAGTCGAAAAATTCTGTGAAGCGCAAGCGAGGCCCAGTTTGGGCCCTTATCAACCTTGCTCTGCCTAGTAATTAATTTGCCTTTTCTAAATAAAAATTATATCTTCTGGTTCCTTGATCTTTCTTCTGTCATAATATGTCAATTGTAACTTTCTGCGTGTCATTGAAATTGAGTGAGACAACAAAATAAAACACCATTAAAACCGCTCTTGCCGTGCGCTGGCTGACTGGCGCTCAAGAGAGCGAAATTCCCTGAAAGGACCCCACCTCATTCAAAGCGTCGGCGCTAGGTCCTCAAAAATGCTACACTAATACGGTTTTCACCAATGAGAAGAGCGAAAACTGAGGTTTATGCACATGTAACAAAACGCACAGATTGTTTATAGGAAGATATCGTAAATTCGAAGTGAATGAGAAAGTTTGGATTTTAATACACATCTGGGAGACCTACCTATACTTGTGTTACATCAAACAAACAAGCAACCATTCTGCTAAAATCGTATCTAAGTTTTAAACATCAGAGTTATTTGAGGAAAGAGCGAACGAACGTTAAAAGAGAGCACCTCCAACACATTTCGGTGTCGAAACACAATGGTGGATGTTCCATCTGACAATCCCGGACACGATGGGCCGGCTGTACGAAACACAGCACGAAATGACTCAGGCGCTGAACTGAAAGTTTCACAAATGGAAGTCGACGCAATATGTGTTCTGAGTAAGTTTTGAACTTTGTTTTATTTCTATTCATTTCAGACCTACTTTGTTTATTTGCAATATAGCAACGGCAAGTGACGGAGGGTGGATGTATTAGTAAAAGAACAGCCAAATGTGACTGCTCGATTCACACATTTAGACAGAAAGTTTTTCGTTTTTAAGCAATTTTGGGGGTGGGGTATTGTTGTTAATGTAGCTATTTGGTTGTTTTATCAGACCATCACCATTTTCTAAACATTCGGTATCAGAATTAAGGTCTAACAGTTTGTAAAGTCGCTGACCTCCTTTCGATAAAGTTATGGATGTCAAAGGTCATGTTTAGAATTTAGCTTGCTACACATTTGTGAACGTTAATTTTTTTTTAAAATTGCCTCTCTCGCTTAATTAACCTTTTTTTTCTCAATTATTTCAGAGGATGATCGTTATGATGCCTTGAGAGCATATTTTTCAATGACGGGAAGAGGCAGACGTCCGGCTCTGCCACCGATTTTTACTGTGACAAACAGACTATTGGCACAGTTCTGTCTTCTGAAGGACTTGGAAAATGCAACATGGGAGCTAGTACATCTTGTTGTGTAAAGTTTATATTATATAATATATATCATATTATTTCCTCTCATTCTCTGATGTTAAAAATCAGTAGGCTACTATGTAGATGAAGCTTTCCTAGAAGCCTCTACGGGTTTTGAGTTTATTTTACAATTACAAACATAAAAGACAAATGACATAATCCATGTAAAAGAGTGACTTAAAATCTACTGTATAATTAATATAATGATTTAAATGGTAAATGCAATAACAATTAATGCCGCAATAAATGCTTAATGATTATCAAAGGGAAAGAAGAAAATAATTTGGCCGACATTTTTTGTATTAATAATAAAGTAACACAATTATGCAATTTGTCCTCTTCCCGTCCCTCCCAACAAATTTCTCTCAGGTGACCTCTTGGTTTCTGACTGTGCTACCCGAACAGAATGTGAGTAAAGGACAGCTACAGTACAGGTGCCGGATGTCAGTACAACAAGCCAGTGCCCTGAGAGGAGATTCACTTGAGGACTTTCTGAACACACAATTATCTTTTGATGTGATACCAGAGCCACTTTCAAAACTTGGTCTAACAAGGACAATTCTACTTCAAAAGAAGCCTCATGAATTTTGTGTACAGGAAAAAGTTTATTTGTCAAGCAATGTTGTGATAGCTTTAAATTCATTCCGCATAAAGGAAAGCTTGCCAACAACTTTTGTATATAAATGGGTACAAAAACTGGGTGATCTTGACCTTTGTGAGTCTCAGATAAGAAATAAGGTCATTGGGATTTGTAGTAAATATGAAAAGCTTAAAAAGGGAAAGGGAGATGTCCTAGAAAACTTTCTTAATGAAGAAATCGTTACCCAAATCAAACCTCACGTTCTCATTACAAGCAAAAACCAAAATGAGGTCAGACAACACAAAGCAGTTGTGAAACTCCAAGGTGCGCTGGATGGAACAACAAAAGAAATTGAAAGCTTGAAGATGAGGATAGATATTTTAAGAGATGAAAGAGATTATTTGCAGAGGAGAAATGACTGAAAAGGACCAGAAAATAGCTTCGCTACAAAAACAAATCGGAGAATTGACAGCAAGTAATAAAGAATTGAGAATGGAACTAGATGAAACAAAAGCCTCAAAACTTTATAAGAAGAACCACCAACTTAAAAATGACCTCGAAGAAATGCGCAGTGAATACAGAACTCTGAAACTAGATGTTGACAGTTCAAGTGCTGATATAGAACAACTGACGAAGAGAATCTTTCAACTTGAGAAAGATTTGGCAGCAGCAAATGCAAAGAATGTGGAGATGGAAGATGATGTTAAAAGTCTGCTAGCTGAAAAAGATGAACTTCAAAGTATAATTTTGAGGCTAAATATTCAATTGAACACCGAGCAAACCCTCAAATCAAGATGGAAAAAGAAATGTGAAGAAGAAAGATCTGTTTCGTCATCACTTTTGGACACCATCTACGAAAAAGAGGAGGAGAATGAACTGAGAGAGTGTACCCATAATAAATTTAAACAGAACATAAGACTTGCCTACATGTCGTTACAAGGAGAGACAGACATTCCTGCTTGCAAGTGCTCCAAAGTTGTTGCGATTGTGAGCAAGCATATATTCGGCAGAGTTTAAAGAAGAAGACTTGCCATCCACGTCAATTACATTGAATATGGCTGACGAATGGCATCATGTCACAAAGCACCATATTGTTGAAGAAATAAAGAATAGCAGTCATTTCACACTTGCGACTGATGGGACCAGCAGGCAAAAGCAGCACTACATTGAACAGCATATCATCCTCAACTGTGGGAAAATGATGAGCATGGGCTTTTTTAAAGTCACAGTGGATGATGCCAAAACACTGTTAGAGCAGACTATTGAAATGATGGAGGAACTTGCGGAAGTTTACACTGACAATGGAGATTTCAAGGAAGATACAATGAAGGAATTTCCAAAATGAAATGCCTGATGTCAGACCGCGCTGCTAACATAAAATTATTTGACAAGAAAGTGGCAGATTTTAAGAAGGGATTTCTGGGAGAGGATGAGGCTGGCTGCTCAACCCACTTCCTTTTCTGCAATGCCCATTTTTTGTTGGGACTTAGCAGGGCTGCTGATGAAGCTGTGCAAGTCACTGAGGACAAGATAAAGAACATGACAAACTCATCACTAGGCAGGGACACACAAAAAGCATTCAATAGATTCTGTACTTCAAATGAGAATGCAGCTTGCAGACTGGTGAGGCTGGCGGCAGAAGTTTTGGGGCCAAGGGGTGATGAGCAGAGCGGATGCAGGGCAGAATGGCTTGCTTATTGTGAAACGATTGGGACCATTTCCAAATTTACAAGTTTTAGGGGTAATCGATTCAACAATCTGTTCGAAAGTGCCTCTGCTCTGATTTTCCATCTCGACCTCACAGACATCAAAGACAATGCTATCATCTCCATTGTAGGAGCTCTTGCCCTGTTTAATCTGGCTGTGACTGGACCATACTGGAAACTTATGAATAGTACCCTTCCATATGGATCTTTTCCTAAATATGTAAAAAAAGCTTCTTTCTACATTAGAAAGGTTTGCAGATGATGAAACAGTGTTATCTGATTGCTCAGTGAGTGTCTTTGAGGATTTTACTGTTGAAGATGCCTTCACTGTAGACTTTCTGCAATCTTCTGTGTGTTCAGCAGATGTCTCTGCACTCGCATTTCACAACATCGCCAAGAAGAGCTGTGATGTCCTTAGGCGCCAGCTTAATGATTTTCTTGAGGGAGGTGTGTTTGGCGGTGAGATAGAAGAGGAAGTGCAGAAAGTACTCGACACATGTCCACTGACAAATTTAGTTGGAGAGAGGCTGTTCGGAGACTTAGACTACAACATGTTAAAAAGGAGAAATGCTACAACGCACCACAGATCCACAATTAGCATGTGGAAACACAAAAAGACAGCCAAGTGGTTGGGGAAACAAAAGGGTGAGAGAACAAAAATCATGACAGCAGCCACAAAGAATGCGTCATTATTAAGAAAGAAACACAAGGAGTCAGAGAGGTTAGGTAGGGAGAAGATAAAGGAGAAATTAAAAGAAAATGATCGACAAAAGAAGGCAAAGGATATACAATTTATTGAGATGAAGACAACTATCCTTGATGCCATCATAGCCCAGGGGGGACCTTGTAAAACAAAGGCGGATGTGGATGCTCTGTTCAAGAAAGGCAATGCCAACGATCTCAAGATGCAGATAAGGTATAGAACAATTTTCTTGGAGAAAAAGCATCTTCGCCTCTCTGGTTCAGTCAGGATACTGTATTCAACCCTTTTACAAGATATTGATGAAGATTCAACTTCACCACCACCTCAGAAGAAATCTTGAAATGATGTAGCTGACCTCATGCTGACCTCAAGTGACAGTGAGTTGGACAAGGACTAATATGTAATGTTTCTTTGTTTCTAAAAATCAAATTTTAAGCAGTAAAGGTTGTATCAATCAAGAAAATAACCATCAATTTGAATTGTACAGCTCAAATTACATCAATACAGAGGTTTCCAGCTCTATAGCTGCAATATTTATGATTTTATGACAACATTTGGAATTTCGTGAGATTTTTCTTCCAAACTGCAAATTAAGCCTTTGATCCATTTTCACATAATGCAGTTTTATAGTATTCAGCATTTCATGAAGCTCAAAAAAATTAGGCATCAAGTATTTAATGCTCTCTTTAAGCTCAATAAATCTTATAGCTTTCCTATGTGTAGTTTTTGATTTATGAGTGCATGAAAATGCATATTTGCACTTTGCAAGCACAACAATGACACTTGAAATTGTATTTTTTGTCAATTTTGATGGACCATAATTCATTTAATTGATTTGTTGTACTTCCCATGTTTCTTTTCTGCAATAAGGACTTTGTACAAAAAGCATTATTGACTTGGTAAGTGTGCTGTAGTTATGATTGTGCAAAGTCAGGCAATTTGTTCGGTGCAAAGATGTTTGAAAAATTTTGTAATTCCCCATAATTCTGAAATGCTGTAACTCGGTTGTTTGATGTCCAATTTTTTAAATTTAAAAAGGAAATTTCATGGCTTAAAGAGATCCATTAAGATCTATAAACAAAGACATTGTAAAAACAAAATGAAAAATCAGTTTGTGGTACCTACAATAACATTGTTTAGATGAAATAAGATTTAACTGTCAGATAACTTAGGCCTATGATTTCTTTTCCCCTAAGGTTTAGCATAATTTATTATTTACGGCTGCTTAAAAAAAAAAAGGCTGATACCACTACATATTATTTGATTTCACTAAAACTTGTAGAAAGTGCGTAAGAAATGTAAATTTGAAAAATAATACAATACAAATTATGGGTAATATCGGAATGACGGTCGCCGAATGCTCCCCATGTATTTTCGTACCAGTTAGAGTTAGGATTAGGGTTACAGTTAGGGTTAGGGTTAACCCTAACCCTAAATCTAAATGGTACGAAAATGCGGAGCATTCGGCGACCATCATTCCGATATTACCAAATTATGAAACTGAAAAAAAAAAACCACATAAGCAAGCATACCTGTCAACTTGTACGAATTTTTCGTACAATGTACGGATTTTTAATACTTTTAGCAGTGTACGGCAGTACAGACTCGTTGTACGGATTTTTCTCCCCCTCCCAAAAAAAAAAAAGAAAAAAAAAATTAAAAAAAAAAAATTCTAAAAATATTTTCCAACCCAATTTTAAAAAAATTTTAAATCAGAAAATATTTTCTAGCCCAGGTTTTTTCTTTTAACCAATTTTTTTATTTTTAATTTCGGGAATCTCGGCGTCCGTATTTAAACTGAGGTCTCTCCCAGCAACCAATCAGATCCTTTTATACCCAACAATTTGGCAAAAACTTTGAATTCGGCCTCAAACACTTTCGGTTTTCAGCATGACATGATGTATTTTTAAAGTTACCTGTTATCAATGACCATGCTTGCTTGCCACCACACTTCAACGCCATTTATTTAAAAAAGCTAAGTACTTATAACTTGGTTAAATATTGCTGTTGTTTTGCTTTGTTGCAATTTAATCGCTGTCTTAATCTTTCCAGTTATATCTTGCCCTTCAATATATTTCCGATAAATTGTCATAATATTCAGTGTAGGCCCTACATAACTAGAAAAAAAAGTTTGTTTGCGTTGAGTAGGCCTACTTTATTCCAGTGCTCGAGATTCGCTGCTTTATTTTTTTAATAAAGTGGCAATCTGTTATCACTGGTCTAGGCTACAAAAAGCTTGCAGGTCATGGTAAGTTTCAGGTCGAATGGATTAAACTCTTCCCTGGCATTGTAGATGCATCCAAGTTAGGATCAACAACCAAGTCATCATTCAGTGACTGCTGACACTCCCTCACAGCAATGCTGACTGCGAAAGATCATTTTCAATGATGAAAAAAATCCACAAAGACTGCAGGAGGTCCATGAATGCGGACACACTTACTTCTATTTTACAGTGTAAGATTAACAATGATACATGCTGTGCAGACTTTAAGCCCACAAATGCAATTCTGCAAAGTGCTAAAAGTGCATGTGTTGATTATAATACAAAACACTGTACATTGAAAGAATAGTGTACCTCATGATCACTAAGTTTTTTATATGTAAAGAACAGCATGAGACTATTAGCATGTTTTATATCACAATAATTCAAATGCTAATAGATTTGTATATGTCATTTCTCATTTTAAAACTGTATTGCGTATAATTTATTAATATATTTTTTGCATAAGGATTTTTGGGTGTCTGTAAGGATTTTTTGGGTCCGGCGTACAGATTTTTGTCTCAGGAGGTTGACAGGTATGAGCAAGGCAAATTTGCATCTTAACTCGATCAGAGAAAAGTTTATTTGGAGTTACTTCTCTTCTTAGTTTTAATTTCGTTTCTTTGAAAAACAATGTGATTTTGCCTTGGGTGATCATCATTACGGTCATCCAATGATTTATATTTATTAAATAATTAATTACTATCAATGTTTGATTGACACTAAAATTCGTATGGGTAGGTCTATTTAAAACTACCAGTTGGGCTATAATGGCTTTTCCAATTTTGGAAGTTCGGTAGAGAATATATAATATTACGCCAGCGCTAGTTTATATTTTCATTGCTAGCTTTAGCAAAAAAATTATTAGATTTAAGATTCCTAAACCTAACCCATAATGCTTAATCATCATCATAACCCTCCACTCCCAAAGGAGCATAGGCCTTCAACAAACACATGACAAGTTCTCCTGTCACGTGCCATCATCTCAAGTTCTTTCCACGTTCTCCTCATCATTTTCACCTCTGTTTCCAGCTCTCTTCTCCATGTGCTTCTTGGTCTACCTCTGCTTCTCTTGCCTTGGGGGTTCCAGAACAAGGACTGCCTTGTAATGCTATCAACAGGTTTCTTCAGTGTGTGTCCTATCCATCGCCTTCTTCTCATCTCTTGTTCCACTGGCACACCCATTTATGAAAGTCTGCAGCTTTTTGGTTGTTGTCTTTGTTGTTCTCCATGTCTCAGAGCCATACAATAGGACTGACTTCACATTTGAGTTGAAGATTCTTATTTTCATGTTGGATCCGATTTCTCTTGATCTCCATATATTTCCCAATGCAATGAAAGCTCCTCTTGCCTTTTGTATTCTTATTTTGATATCGCTGTCTGTCCCTCCAACTTTGTCTATATTACTGCCAAGATATGTGTACGATTATACATCTTGTATTGGTGTTTCTTCAAGTTCAACCCTGTTATCATTACCTGCATTTATTCTCATTATTTTTGTCTTTTCCCTGTGTATTTTCAGACCCAATTGCTGTGACCTCTCATCGAGAGTTTTCAATTTGTCCTGCATCTGATTACGGTTATGGGACAGAAGAGCCAATTCATCAGCAAAATCCAGATCATCCAACTGCTTAGTCAGAGTCCACTGGATTCCATTTCTGTTGTGTGTTGTCGATGATCTCATAACCCAGTCTACTGCTAGTAAGAAAAGAAATGGAGACAAGAGGCATCCCTGTCGCACTCCTGTTCTTATCCCAAACGGTTCTGTAAGCTGTCCTTCGTGAAGAACTCTGCATGTCATGTCTTCATATGTTTTCTTTATTAAATTAATGAGCTTATTACTGGTCTCTTTAGGCCTATACTTTTTTAAAACACTATAGAAAACACAGCAAACTGTTCTTCATTTCAACTATAAATTGTATTAATTTTTTTCCAAGATTCTATTTCATTATATAATATTAAAATTACAAATTATAAATTTCAAATTGATTATTAATATTTGTATTTACTTTTTTCACAATAATAATTTTTTTTTTTTCTGTCTAGCAGGAAATATTGCATCCATCTAACAGAATGGCTGAGCCTAACATTAAAAAAAAAGGAGGTTAGAAGAAGATCAACGTCATGGGAAGTTTCAATCTGACTGGACAACCACATTCCCTGGGATTATTGAGAGATCCAAATTAGGCTCTTCACATGCATACTGTAGAATATGCAATAGAGATATTAAAGTGGTGGCGTCTGGCTTACACGATGTGAGGGAGCATTTCAAAACTAAACTGCATGAAAGGAACTATCAGCTGAAGAAAGGAAGTTCTATCAAGGCCTTCTTTACTCAGCCTCAACAAGAAGATGATAAAATAACGAGGGCTGAAGTTTTATTTGCAAATTTTATTGCTCAACACAACATAGCTGCTGGGAGCCGCGCTAGCGTAGTGGTTACAACACTGCTCTGGCGACCGGGTGATACAGGATTAAACCCGGGCGACAGCATTTGAGGATTTTTCGTCGACCGGGATTTGGACTGGATTAACTCGAGACCTGGCGAGGACATTTGAAGGAGTGTCGTCGACCAGGGACTGGCGGCTCCTGAGCCAACCCAGCTGCAATGGGTACCTCCGAAATCGGCGAGTATTTGCCTGAATGGCGAGGGACACCTGTCTCTGTACAAGAAATAAAGGGATACTCACGTAAAATCAATGTCAGGTTAGACATAAAATAATAACCTGAGATTTTGCCTCGAGTATTAGCGGGCGAACGAAAAAAAAAAAAAAAAGAAAAGAAAAAAAAACATAGCTGCTTCTATAGCTGACCATTTTTCAGACTTATCAGCTGAGATGTTTCCGGACAGTGCTATTGCCAAACGTTTCAGATGCAAGCGAACCAAAACAACAGCAATTATTAAAAACTGCTTGGCTCCATCTGCAACGGAGCCAGTCATTAAATTATGCAGGGAGACACCATTCTCCTTGATGATCGATGAGTCAAATGATACAAAAACTGACAAGCGTTTAGCTATAATGGTGAGGGTATTTGAAGATGGCATTGGACCTAGAACCAGGTTGCTGGGCATGCCGGTCGGTACTGGTGGAACAAGTGAAGCTATTTTCAGTGATATTGATGCTGTGTTCAGTGACTTACAAATCCCATGGATTAACTGTACAGGTTTTACAAGTGACAACTGCAATGTAATGATTGGCAAATCAAACTCTGTACTAACACGAATCAAGAGCAAGAACCCTGATGTGTTTAGTATAAGGTGTATTTGCCACCTTGCAAATCTTTGTGCCAAGGAAGGTATAAAGCAGCTGACTATTTCTGTTCATGACCTTTTGATAGATATCTTTTATCATTTTGAGCATAGCTCAAAACGGAAAAAAATCATACAGAGATACATATAATAGTTGAAACAACTCTTTACAGGAGTGGATGCACTAGACATACTAAAGCACTGCCAGACTCGCTGGCTTTCTTTGCAGAAAGTAGTGGACAGAATTTTAAATCAATATTCTGCTCTATCTTCATACTTCGAGAGCCACGACGATATGGAAAAACCAGATATGGAAAAACCATGTCGTGTCAAAAACATTCATCAGTTACTGAAATCACGACTGACCCAGATGACTCTACGTTTTCTCCAATTTGTGCTACCTCTGTTGACTGAATTTAACAAATTGTTTCACAGATGAGTCCCAAATAGGTGGTATGATGGATGAAATGGACCGTCTGCTACGAAAATTTATTGTCAAATTTGTAGAGATGAAATATGTAAAAGAGGTGAAAGATATAAGATTGTTAAAGTATGCTGAATGTGATCTACAGCTTGATGACCATACACTTGCTGTTGGTCTGTCCAACAGGACATTACAGGAAGAGTTAGATATAAGTTCTCAAGTGAGAAATTCATTTTTCAGAGATGTGAGGAACTTTTATGTTGCTGTTGTGAAAAAGATATTGGATAAATTTCCATTTGAAAATGAAGTCCTTAAGGATATCAAAATTCTTGATCCAGCCTTTAAAGACACAGTTCAATATACAGCAATCTGTACGCTGGCCAACACTTTTGCACCACATTTAGACCAAGAGGTGTTAAAGGATGAATTTGAAGATTATTGTTTGCTGCCTGATGAATGTATTTCAAGATTGGACGCTGGACAAAAAAGAAGCTTTTCTAGGTACTGGCTTGACGTAATCAACCTGAAAACTAGCACTGGTCGTACAAGATTTCCCAGTCTATCAGTCATAGTGAAACGCTTATTGTGCTTATTGACATTGCCTCACAGCAATGCTGACTGTGAGAGGTCTTTCTCTATGATGGAAAAGATACACATGGACTGCAGAAATAGACTAAATGATGATAGTCACAGCATTTCTACAATGCAAAATAAATTCTAACTCTTGTTGTTTAGGTTTTAAAGCAAGTGAAGACATGCTTAAAAAGGCAAAGGGCGCATGTCACTATGATGGTGCAGAACCATCTAATTGAATACATTTTTACATGAATTAACTCTTTTGTTACGTTTTTCAGTCTTTGTACAGGTTTTGCGGGTCTTTGTACAGGGCTTTTTTATTTTTTGTACAGGTTTTTCATCTCTGAGGTGTGGCATGTATGCATCTAAGATATGCCAAGTTTAAAGGAAAAACATCAGAACTTTTTTTTGTAAGACAATGTTGCCAATACTAAGAATTTTAGAGGGCAGAAAAATATTGACAGCTGTAGTTTTCCAAGTCATGACAATCAGAGCAAAATAGAGACAGCTAGTATTACTGAAGCAGCATGACTGAACGAGAGAGCGAGACATAGGTATAAATATTTGAATTGAATTCGTTGCTGTACCAAACTGTCAACCTTAGGTGAAGGTTGGGCTCATCATTTCACCTTCGCCACTTTATTTTAATGTAAATAAAGTTTCACCATTATTTGCTCCTGCTGTCCGAGTAAAGTCCTTCGTAAACTCGTAACATCATTCACCATTTTGTCAGTTGTGAACTGTTATCATTTATTGAGTGAAAGCAGAAGTATAACACCACCATACCTAAGTAAGCTGCCTACTGTTAGGGTAGTGATACGGACCCACTATACAATCACCATCATCATCAGCATATATGCCAACGGCCACACTGCCGATCACACCAAGTGGCGATGCTCCCTACTGCACCAAATCAGATTGGACAAAATGAAGCTCTCACAACAAGCAGAAGAGAAAAGACTACGCCGAAAGGAACACCAGGAAAAAGAGCAGCTGAGGGCTCTCACCTCTGGGGCGCATTCCCATAGTCAGTCATGACTGAAAGGGCTCTTGCTACTACTACTAGCGAAAGAAATGAGCAGGTACCAAATTCAAAACTGACTCATCTAAAATTAAAAGAAAAAGACCAGTAGATGTAAGATTACTGTGGGTCAAGATTACAACTTCTCAAAGTTGGTGAAGTTAGTGATATCAAAGTATAGATGGCAAGAGAGCTTTCATCGCAGTGAGGAAAATAGATAACAACCAAAAGAAGTTGCCCAACACAAAAATATACGTCTTTTCAAAGTAGAATGGCTCAGAAATTTGGTGCACAATAAAAGACAACTAACAAGTTGCAGACTTTTATAAAGGGATTATGCACAGAACAGAAGCATTAAACTAGTAACAGAATAACTGATGTGGCACTGAAAAAGCCAAATACCAATGAAACAAGAGATGAGTAAAAGACATATTTACTGAATAGGACAAACACTGACAGAACTGGCTAACAGCATTATTCTGGCTTCCCTAAGGTAACAGAAGATGGAGACCTAAAAATATATGGAAAAGAGAACTAGAAACAGACATAAGAAGAATTAAGAATTAATGGAAAGAACTTGGAACAACTAAAGACCTATGCTAAACAGAAAGCTGAAGGACAAAGAGAAGAAGATTACAACTTCTTTAAGGCAAACATTAAGATTAAATAAGTAAAGGTAATGCTGGGAATAACTACAGAGAGGCTGAGTTTTACAAATGTGCATCAAAGACATTGGATAAAGAGAATTATATGTACATCAGTTTTGATATGGAAAGAAAACAAATAACCAGACTTGCAGGGAAAAAAAGCTATATGTGCAGATTAGCGTCTTATTTAATTCTTTATCAGTTTTATTGTTGTATTAGTTGCCAAAGATAACACATAAATGTATTGTAGTAATTTCATAATATATAAACACATACAAACACACGTGTCAAGTATTTTCAGTTTATGTTCAACTTCAGTATCAAATAATTTTCAGTTTATGTTCATGTTCAACTTCAATATCAAATAATACTTATTAAGGGTCACAGCATAATATGAAAATTCCTAATCAAGAGTTTCACATCTAGACAGTGCTTTAAAGTAAGAAATTTACTGACATGAACAAAATGTTTCAGACTTTATTTATAGCCATTAGAGCTAATGACATCAGTGATAATTATTTACCTGCCAACTGTAACCTGACTTTTCAGCAATTTGCTTATGTATTTCTTTCTTCCCTCGGTAAGGTCCAAATCTAGTATGCAGAGTGAAGTCTTTGAGAGCAAAAACACCCAGCCCTGCCTTTGGAATCTTGGATTTCTTGATTACTAGGCCCTCTGGCAAAGTTCTTTTGCTGAACTCAGCAGAATCATTTAGGCCAGCTAGTGGTACCTTTCACATTTAAAAATACATTATGAGAGTTACTAAACTTTATAAAAACAGTTGCAGGGCATAATACAAACAATATGATTTTGATGAATAGTTTTATTACGAATAAACCCCAAAAATTTGTGTCAAACTAGAAAAGCTAGACACAGTGGATTTAGTTGATGAGTGGGAGTAGTCATATTCTGGCCGATCAAAAAGCAACAAAACTAGACCTACCGTAACATCTAATCACTAGTCCTAGGTAGAAGATGAAGCTAGGGATACTACTAAAACATTAAACAAGAGTAAACAAGTTTTTTTATGACGTTATTCTTCTTTATTTGTTTGAAAATTACGTAATGCACGATTGCATAACTTATTTTTTTCTTACAAGGGACCACAGTAAAAACTGGTGTGAATAACACTAAATGTATTAATTGTGGCCATAAGCAATGTTTTTTTTTACTTTGTATATGGATTAACTTGATGTTTGAAGACTAAAAAGACAGTTTTATTGTCAACAACAGAAATTTGTCTTTGGTAAGATCGTATTCTACAGTTAACTTTTTAGTGTTTTTTTAATTTTACATGCAAAATGTTTTAAGTATACCGAACACACTTGTGTTAATACTACCAAAGACATTATATATTACAATTCTCTATCCATGTCCCTACAGTTCGGTATATAATAAGTACATGTTCACAGAAAAAGATTAACATAAAATTTACACTAAAAGACAGTACACTTCACCGTTTGGAATTCTTCAAAAAATAATAATGGCACAGGGTGGAAAATAATCATGGAGTCAAAGAGTTAACTCTTAGTTCACGGCAAACCAATTAAAGTGGCATGTAATGGTGAAGTCTCAATAATTGAAGTTCAAGCAAAATCTACTGATATTCTTCCAGTCCAATATTTCTAATGTCTTTTCCAGTAACTCTCGTGTTCACATGTGCTAGAATTTTTTTTAATCAGTGATGTGGTGTTGGTTTCTTAATACAATAAACAACAACTACTTAAGTAAACAAACATTTTTCTGGCTGAAATGGGTGTTTGTCCAAATCATCATAAGCACAGTTTATCAGTTGAACAGGAATTGCAGCTTAACTCTTACAATCCGGCAAGCCCCGTGAAGTGGCGCGGGTTTAGTACCAATTTTACGGCTCGCCCCGTGAAGTGGCGCGCGACGGTAACGATAGCTAAACTAGCGCGTAAAAACGCGGTTTTAGCTCCCGTATTGTAAGAGTTAATCAATCCTAGACTGGAAATGGCAATAATAAGTTATCGATTATCGATATATCTTATTCAGTAGAATTTTGCAATAAATCAGATTCTGAGAACAAGGAGGCATATAAATCTTGTTATCCTCCACAGTTGGAATGGGCTCCTTAACATTAGGGGCTCGGCCTTTGTCTGTGCAAGATCTGGAATCATGGGGCAAGTCCTACAGCTTTCTGTGCAAAGTTGCTTCTCTGCAGGCTTTTCAGCATCATGTTCTTTCAGCCTGTCATTCACTGGCTGGTGTATGAGCCTTTTAAATATTTTAATACTCTGTAATCTTTTCTGTCATTCATGGATTGTAGTTTTATTTTGTTAATTTCATTAACCGGAGATGGCTTCAATGCTCTAGTAATGATTTGCTTAGCCTGGTTTTTGTATTCAGACTGTTCTGCAGTAGCTGGATTTTGAAGCAGTTGCTAAGAAAGAAATCCCCATACTCTTGTCGGTCTAACATTTTATGTACATAACCGTTTCAGCACCAACTAATGACAAAGAAGAGTCTGCAAAAGAAGCATTTTATACTAGACTGCAGGAAATTATGGAGAAAGTAAAAAAAAGAGACATCACAATTTTGATGGGTGACATGAATGCAAAGATAGGTACAGTCAACACCGGCTTTGAAGAAGTCATGGGCTAGGAATAATGAATGAAAATGGGGAACTAATCTCAAACTTATGTGCTTCATATCAACTGGCTATAGGAGGAAGCATGTTTCCACATAAGAGAATACACAAGGTGCCATGGATATCACCAGACCACAGAACAGAAAATCAGATTGATCATATATGCATAAACAAGAAGTTTAGATCATCATTGCAGGATGTAAAGGTATATAGAGGAGCAGATGTGGCATCAGATCACCACCTTCTGATAGCCAAAGTAAAAATGAAACTCAAGAGATATGCAACAATGCAAAGTTATAGACAACAATTTAATGTAGGACTTCTAAGAAATCAAGAAACAAGAGACAAATTTGTGGTCACAATATACAACAAATTCCAAGTGCTCCAACAGCTGGAAGATATAGTGAATACAGAAGACTATTGGCAGCAAATCAAAACTGTATGGAATGAGACTTGTGGAGAAATACTGGGGAAAAGAGAACGACAACAAAAAGCATGGATAACAACAGAAACCATCAATAAGATTAAAGACAGAAAAAACAAGAAAGCAGATTTAAACACAAGAAAAACCAGAAATTCCAAAGCCAAGGCTCAAGAAGTGTACACAGAAGCAAACAAAGAAGTAAAAAGAAGTATCAAAAGAGACAAGAGGAATGAACGAACAAAATCTTTATTTCATCAGGTTAAAGAAATAGGTATAATTGCCTTTTTACATTTCTGCCCAGCAATACAATTTTCAGTGTTTTACAAATTAAAACTAAAATATTAACAACTTCAGACAGGATTAATTAATATTATCATCACAATCAGAAACTGAGCATACACAAGTACATTTACTCATAGTCATTCACGCACATACAGAGGGATAGAGAGAGAGAAAGAGAGAGCAATAAAGCTTTAATATTAAAAATTCAATTTAAAATTGAAAAAAATTACAATGACAGTTAAATGCTCATGGAAACGTTGAAATAACTGAAACAGAATTGTTGTTAAATGTATGTACAAAATTTCATGACATGTGAATGCAGATGTCTTTTGAATGAGATGTAATTATCAGTTTTGACAGACTAGGGTAGGGAATTACATGCTAAAGCACCTGCATAACTAAAACAACTTTAAAAAAGAGGTCAGTTCGAGGTTTTGCAAGGTCCAAAAGTAGGTCGCCACGTATAAAATATGAGCAGTATTTATAGCGAAAGAACATCTGCAAGTATGAAGGCGTTCTGCTGTGTAAAATTTGATGCACAAACAGGAGGTCTTGGAAGAAGAATAATTTTTTAAGAGGAAGAACATTCAGCTGTGAAAATAGCTGAGCACTGGAAATATTATCATTCAGGCAAACAAGTCGTAGCGCCATTTTATGTAGGGATTCTAGGCATTTCAAAAATGACAAGCCACAGCGACTCCAGATATTTGAGCAATAAGAAAAACCAGAAATTCCAAAGCCAAGGCTCAAGAAGTGTACACCGAAGCAAACAAAGAAGTAAAAAGAAGTATCAAAAGAGACAAGAGGAAGTATACTGAGGAGTTGGCAAGAGAGGCAGAAGATGCTGCAGCCAAAGGAAATATGAGAGAACTTTATAACAGCACAAAGAAGCTAACAGGGAAGTACAAGTAAACAAGTTGTCTCATAAAAGACAAGAATGGAAAACTGCTCAGCTATATACAAGAGCAAATGAAGAGGTGGACAGAATATTTTGAGGACCTTCTAAATAGACCAGCTCCACAAAACCCTCCAGACATCCAGCCAGCAGAAGAAGAGCTACAAATTAACGGTGAAAGACCAACGAAGGAAGAACAAAGAAAGCCGTAAAGCTTCTAAGAGATGGAAAAGCAGCTGGACCAGATGGCATTAACGCTGAGGCCATCAAAGCAGATATCGACATGGCTACAGAGATGTTATATAAATTACTTGGTAAAGTCTGGGAAAAGGAAGAGATACCAGCAGAATGGAAGGAAGGATATATGGTTAAGTTGCCTAAGAAGGGAAATTTACAAGAGTGCACAAATTATAGAGGAATAATGTTACTATTAGTGCCAGGAAAAGTATTAAACAGGATTATCCTTGAGAGATTAAAAGAGTCCATAGACAAGAAACTGAGAAATGAACAAGCAGGTTTTCGACAAAACAGATCCTGTACAGACCAGATAGCCACTTTGAGAATAATAAGTTGAACAAAGTCCGGAATGGAATTCACCACTATACATTCGATTTGTGGACTACGAAAAGGCATTTGACAGTGTAGACAGAGAATCACTTTGGAAATTGATGAGGCATTATGGAGTTCCCCTGAAGATCATTAATTTAATAAAGAAAACATATGAAGACATGACATGCAGAGTTCTTCATGAAGGACAGCTTACAGAACCATTTGGGATAAGAACGGGAGTGCGACAGGGATGTGTAACATTAGATTTCTTGACCATAGGCCATACTGGCCACCGCTGTAACAAGAAGGTGTTGTTTATCATTGTAGAAATACTGGTGGGTGGACAGTTCGTTCTACTGTTGACTTTGCGTAATCGAATTGGACAGTTTGCAGATAGACGCGGATGAAGGCATTCAGCTAGGTCAGGCTTACACAGATGGCCGACAGGGTGTGTGTGTGTGTGTTGTCAAGAGACGCGAATGCGTGTAGTTCAGGATCAAACAGGCACGGGAAAGTCAATACTAGTCACACACATCAACACACATGTAGAAGTCAGTAAAGGGTATAACTTCTTCTCGTTCTACACTGTTTTAATAACGTAATACAGTCACAAGGACATTCTGACAAACAATGCTCAGGTACATGGTAACAATCCACTGTCACGAGTTACAAGGAAACACATCGTATGACTATATTCTCCACCTTCTCTTCTCCAGCGACACAATAGATGTTGTATACAATTTTCTGGCCCTAGGCACTAATAATAATCTTGCCGCCTTCCATGGCGCTATAACAGATGCCGTATAATGTTTTTCTGGGCCTAGGCACTAATAATATTCTTTTCGCCTTCCATGGCGCTCTAGCAGATGCCGTATAATGTTTTTCTGGGCCTAGGCACTAATAATATTCTTTTCTGTCCTTCCTCTGACCAAACACGGTAGGTGCATCTATATAACGATACCCATAATCTCCCGGACTCTCTTCCGCACTGGGAGAAAGTCACCTTAGCATCAGCCCACTAACTTAGGCTGATAGCATTAAATAATAAAGTACTTGGATGCACATATATATAGTTTAAAAGGGGGTATCTTTACCTTGACTGCCTTCAAGAATAACACCACAAAACACACGCCATCCTAGGCCTTCCAAAAATGTCAGAATTACATCAAAGGGGAAATCTCAATCCTTTCTCTAAACACACAAAGGACACTGTAATATGTTCACCGGGTCAGAGAAGAATCGCTGAACCCCCGTTCAGCTCCAAGATGCCTGGCCGACTCTCTCGAACAGCCTTTTCTCCGCGCCCAAATCCTAGCGCATGCGCAAATCAATCGCGCGACCTCAGTTCGTCTCACTACAGGAATGTTCTCGAAACTGTTCCAAGAAAATCTACGAAAAGAACCTTATATGGGCATATAGCTGAACACAAGTAAGACCAAGGGGATATAACCACTAAATCAACCTTATACCAGAGAATAAAACTACTGGTAAACTCCCTTTGACCACAAATATAAAAGGAAGTATAAAGAGGGCACATTACAACAAACTGACTCTTAAGGGGTTGAACTACAGTGAAAACTAACTTTTGTTCTAATAACATTTTCAAACTTTTTATGTGCTCAATAGACACAGTGTATGTCCATGAACCAAATTCTACAGTTTATTTTGTTAAAAAACATGTGGTTACCATGGTAACCAAAAAAAAAATCCGCCATATTGGATTTTCACCACTTTTCGAGAGCTAAAAACTTATGTTTCCCATTGACCAAACTTTACCAAATTGCACACACATGTTGTGACTGACAATTAAAACAATTTGTCAGGGGCTTTTTGTGATAAGTTTACAATTTTATTTTTAATGATTTAAAAAAAAATACACTATATTTGTATGAAAAACAATGAAAAAAAAATATTTTAAAAAATATATCAAAGCAAATTACCAAAATATCAAAAAAAGCCCCAGTCAATTTAAAGGTATATATATGTGCCAAATTTCCTAAAAAATAACATGCAAACTGCAGCTCCACCTCTTGCCTTTGTCTTGCCTAATTTTTCTTCTTTTTACAAATTTGTCAGCCTCATGTTTCTGGCTGTTGGCCAGACGTTTCCTCAGTCGCACCTGTCCAAGGCGTATTGAGTTTGTTCCAGATGCTTGACCACACAGCCTTTTTATTTCTGCACTGGCTGATGGACCAAAGTTGAACTCTCCAACGGCCACAAGGACACTGAATTTGGCTTTTTTTAATGACACAAATTTCCGCTTGCTGCAACGACTCCATATAACATTGTGTAGGCTTTCATTTGTATTTTGTGTTGCACCTAGCTGATACCGCTTCAGCAAATGCTGATCAGTAAGACGCTCATAAATAGGGGCTAAGTGCTTATGGAGCAGGTTGTAGTCTAGCGGAGTGTGAACCTTGGTCTCATGTGGTCCAGCAGCTTCTCCTTTGGCAATGGAAGCCTGATTGAAACACCAGGAGTCTTTGCCTGGCGGACACAAATTATGTTGGGGTTTGTCGTTTGTCGAATACCCATGGTAGAGAGAAGCCATGATGGCTTGTTTCATCTCTGGGGCTGTACTATGCTTGCGGATGGCCCTGGTGTAGTAAATACACAATTTTCGTATTGCATTTTAGACGACCACGGCTATTTCCCCCAAGGGTGACTTTTTGTTTCCTGCAGTCAGTAATCAGTGTCCTCAGTGCAGTGCCTAATCGCTTTGCAACATGGTTGACGCACTCTTCTTTGGTTATGTCAACTTCTGGTCCATACGGTTTGATGTCGCAGAGTCTGTTGTAGGCCTTGGAATCGCCATCTGATAGCAAAACAGTGTAGCGTAGCTTGTGATTTGCCACTGAACGAAGAAAGAGAACTTCACAGGCTTTTACCTCCATCATTCCGGCTGACCCTTCGTAATTACGGCAGCAGTCCTTCTGATGCTCTGCTTTCCATTTTTCAAATTTGTCAGGCTGATTTTTCAGTTGCCACTGTCCAGTATTCTCACAGGTGTGACAGAAGGAAGACATAACATGTGAATCGATGACCATGCCAGTCAAGATGTTGATAACACTGCCAACATCTATAAGTGACTTATGACCTCTAGTTAGCCATGTTGCATCAAAGCTGACAGCGATGTCAATGACTTCTTTTTTATTAATGGTACGATGCTGACTCTTAGCGTGTTCAGCTCGGACGATACTGACGGAACGTTGAAATACTGTAGAGTGCATGGTATCCAAATGATCAAAAATTTGATCTGCATATTTATGAAATGTTTTCTGGTGCAGGCCAGGGAGGTCTAGGTTCTCACAGAAGAGATTGAATGTATATGGGCCCATTCCAGACATGAGGGCACCAAGAACAGCAGATTTGTTGATTGCATGTCCACGAGGGCCGTGGCCTTCTGGTTCCCTCTCGGATGTGTACGTTCTAGAAATTGCCTTTTCACATGTGTGACACACAACTTCCAGGAAGAGAAAGAAACCCTTAGACTTGGTGTTGTCAGTTCTTGTTTGCAATGTGCTTTGCTTACACAAATTGCAACACACATTTTTAAGAAGGTTGTTGAAGAAAGAAATGTCCACAATGGTTTTATACGTAGGTTTAGGCTGAGCGCAGACAGTATTATGAGATGCAACATTCTTGCTCGTGCTCAAGTTAATTTTTATATCAGATCGACTTGGGCCAGGCACTACTGAATCTGCAATGTGAGCCATAGGCCTTTTGGATACTGGTATGCAGAAATTCCACGTTGTTTGTGAATCAGTTTGTGTAGGCCTATCATTCAACGCTGATTCTGTCTTACCTTCTGTGGTAACACTGCTAGAAATTACACACTGTCGACGCGACCTGGCAGCAGATATTTGCTTTGATCTCTTACCTATTCTTCCCATTTTGAAGTAAAAGAACACAATTCACTGAAATTTAAACAAGAGAAAAATATTTCACGCAAGCGTTTTTGTGTACAGGCGGAAATGGCTGTTGTTACTTCCACATTTGACCACGCAGCCAAAATGTTGTTATGACCAATCAAAACAGTTGTTTACTTTTGCGTCTTGAATGGGTCGGGAATGAGGGAATTAGGTCACCACGTGACAACTCCTTATAAGGAGGTTAGCGTAAAATTACGGAAATTTTCAAACACACGTTACACAGAGCTATGAGAAAAAAATAGATTCGAATTTGCTTTATTACGGCAGACAAAGAAATTCCCTGTGTATCGATACCAAAAAGTTCATAATAAGGACACCGTAACTAAGGTATTATTGAGCGACAAATCTTGCTTTTCGGCACAAATTTGCAAATCATAGCTTGGGGGTAGTACAGAAAATATGCTTTTTGATGCATCAAATGCATTTTTTATGTTATAAAACCTTGCTCATTTGATTCCTCGATGATTATTTAATAAAATAAGCTCAAAAGTAAAAAATCAATATTTTGTACGTAAAATCCAGTTTTCACTACCGGGGACCACCTTAACAGGATGCCTCGTGTCTCCATTTCTTTTCTTACTAGCAATAGACTGGGTTATGAGAACATCGACAACACACAACAGAAATGGAATCCAGTGGACTCTGACTAAGCAGTTGGATGATCTGGATTTTGCTGATGACTTGGCTCTTCTGTCCCATAAGCGTAATCAGATGCAGGACAAATTGAAAACACTCGATGAGAGGTCAAGCGATTGGGTCTGAAAATACACAGGGAAAAGACAAAAATAATGAGAATAAATGCATGTAATGATAACAGGGTTGAACTTGAAGAAACACAACTACAAGATGTAGAATTGTACACATATTTTGGTAGCAATATAGACAAAGTTGGAGAAATAGACAGTGATATCAAAATAAGAATACAAAAAGCAAGAGGAGCTTTCATTGCATTGAGAAATATATGGAGATCAAGAGAAATCAGATCCAACAAGAAAATAAGAATCTTCAACTCAAATGTGAAGTCAGTACTATTGTATGGCTCTGAAACATGGAGAACAACAAAGACAACAACCAAAAAGCTACAGACTTTCATAAATGGGTGCTTGCGTAGAATAGAAGGATTAAAATGGTATGACAAAGTTACCAACGTGGAACTGATGACAAGAACCAGAGAAGTGCCAGTGGAACAAGAGATGACAAGAAGATGATGGCGATGGATAGAACACACACTGAGGAAACCTGTTGATAGCATTACAAGGCAGTCCTTGTTCTGGAACTCCCAGTGCAAGAGAGGCAGAGGTAGACCAAGAAGCACATGGAGAAGAGAGCTGGAAACAGATGTGAAAATGATAAGGAAAACGTGGAAAGAACTTGAGATGATGGCACGTGACAGGAGGACTTGTCATGTGTTTGTTGAAGGCCTACGCTCCTTTGGGAGTGGAGGGTTATGAATATGAACCGTTTTAGCATTTGATGGCCTGCACTGCAAGCAGTTTCTGCTAATAATACGATGTAATCAATTACAGTGAATTAAAAGAAAAAACAAAGAAATTTATCAAAATATCACTGTTTAATTTTTACATTCTCAGAAGTTACATAAATCGTTACTAAAAAAACCCGTCAGCTGAGTACTTATAGTTAGTACTCGTATTGTTATAAGGATAATTTTCTTTCCAGTGTTTTTGCAGGCATGTATCAATTTGATTTATTCATTTTGTAAGACCAACAAGTGTTACTGAGGGAAAAAACACACACAGAATATGCAGTCATACCTGTAGTAGTAGCCACCTTCAGTCGGAACTATGGGAATGCACCTCTGAGGTGATAGCCCTCAGCTGTGTATTTTACCTGTTCATACTTGTGAAGTCATGTAATTATGGTAGAAAAGACTTCATAAAATGTTTAAAGGTATGTAGTCATAAATTGTTATAAAACAATAATGAATTAAGTGTTTTATATTCAAATGTTTCTAAGAAAGGTGAGCGAACTTATCACTGTAAGAATACTTTACCTCAGCATCATCAACACAGAAGAGAGGTCCATGTGCAGGACAATCCCCCTCATATTCCTGGTCGCATTCCTCACAGTCTAAATAAATGGATAAGATGCGATTACTGATATGTCAAATGGTATGAGATGTTCAGAAAATCCATTGTAACTGCTATATGTTGTCATGATTTATGAACAATTAAGATGGTATGTCAGTCATTCATTACCTGTCTGCTCCTGGTAGAACACAGACCATCAACAAATTCACAACCTTCTTACCCTGTGACATCCGCTCAAGGCCTTTCCATGACTTCTGTTTTGCTTTCACAGCTGTCTCCATGTGTTTTTCAGTCTCCTTTTATTTATCTTGCTTAGGGGATTCAGAAAAAAAGATTGTCTTGTAATGATATCAACTGGTTTCTTCAGTGTGTGTTATATCAATGTCAGCTTCTTTTTCACACATCTTGTTTTCACTGGATTCTGTCTGCCTGTAACAGCTCCACAATGACGATTTCAATCCTTTTATTCTGCTCAAGCATCCGTTTATGAAAGTCTCTAACTTCTTGGTTGTTATTATATTTTTGCCCTTCATGTTTCAGAGCCAAACAATAGGAGGACTGCCTTGACATGAAGTATGTTTTGTGTGGGAAAAATATAAACCTCTGCATTAAATTAGACACTATGGGTCCATATCCCAGAATGAGAGCACCCAAAATATTCCAAAAATCGAAAGTTTTTTGGGCAGTTTTGGACAATTTTCCAACTGTTTTTTAGGTGACTTTGGCTACTTTTGGTGATACCAGGAAACTGAAAAAATCTGATTTTCAGAACACAGCTGTCCCCGAGCATTTCAAATTCTGGGATACGGACCTGTAGTTGCTAAGAACTTTCTTCTACCTCCTCCACCTTTTAACTTCCCATGGAACATAGGCCTTTGACAAAATTATGCCAAATCCTGTCCCATGCCAATAGCTCAAGGTTTTTCCATGTTTTCTTCATCCCCTTCATGTCTGTCTCCAATTCTATTTTCCATGAGTTCATTGGTCTTCCCCTACATCTTTTACCCTGGGGACTCCAGAGTAAGGACTGCATGGCAATGCTATCATCAGGTATTTCTCAATATGTGTCCTATCCATCTCCAGCATCTTCTCATTTCTTCTTCCACTGCCTCTTGTCTAGTTCTTGTCATCAGTTCTACATTAGTGATCTTGTCATCAGTTCTTCATTAGTGATCTTATCATCAGTTCTACATTAGTGATCTTGTCATCAGTTCTACATTAGTGATCTTATCATACCACTTCAATCCTTCTATTCTACGCAAGCATGCATTTAAGAAAGTCGGTAACTTCTTGGTTTAAGAATCTTGCTAAAGGGAATAAAGATAACCGTTACTGTTAAAATAAAAAAGTAAAGTTCTCATCCAGTGTCCTTAATAATGCAACCAAAATGTTACAAACTTACAAAGAAAATCATCATCATCAAGAATAGCGAGGGACATGAAACTGGTCATTCTCTTTTTCCTGAATGGGTACACATGAACTTCCTCTTCCTCATACTTTTGGTCCGTTTGCTTTTTTCTTTTGTTTCTAAGAATTAAAAGAAATAGTAAACACCTGTAGCATTTATCAACGTCCCCAGAGAATTTAATTTAATTATTATGTATTTAAAAAGAGCAATTAATATTTTTTGTGTTAAGTAGTTAAAAATAAAACATTTTATTCTGAAAAGGGATCATTTTAAAAACAAGACAACTCTATTTTTAAAAAATCAACATTGTATTTTAAGTTTCCTCCATTTTTAATAAGATGAGTTAAGCTGTAATGTTTTGATACACTCGTGGCCCAGTTTCATTTGGAATTTTTGGCAGGTTAGACTTGATTAGCCCTAGGCTCTTCCCATTCTGCCTGCAGGTTTCTTTATCTTATTTGGTATATTACATTTGTTTTTCTTTTGTTGCTTTTTTCCAGGCTGTAAATTCTACGGTGTTTATTACAGCACTTCATAATGTCTGTAGTGCATATGGAGTAACTCTTTCCATGTTCTTTAACTGATTCCGTACGCAAGATCTAATAATAGATGCAAAGGCCGAACGCTGTAGACGTAAGATCTTTTAAAAGACGCTGATTTATTTCATTGTTTCTTTCTATTCTGATATTTTATACTGCCCGGAATTTATCTCGAACGGAAGTAAACACAAAACTGGGCAAATTTCAACAAGCTTCAACGTCTTTTATTTGCGTTTGAACGGATTTTTTCACATTTATCTTCATCTTTAATCGTGTTTTGTCGTATCGCCATAATGGCCGAAAAACACACAGGATATGTTACTAATATGTGAACAGTGAACAAACTGTGTGATCAACCATAACTTTCTTACTTTTTCTGTGTTTCTAAATGGATTACCTGCACAAAGAGAGCAGTGAAACTGTATTGTGATAACAATTTATGTTACAAGCCTTACGTAAGTCGAAAATTTTTGTTCAAAATTTCAAGTTATCTTTTTTCCGTGTACATGTTATCTGTTATAACATAAACATAACATAAAATTAGCTAGAAAGGCATATGGATTTATATTGTTCATCCAATGTACTTTAATTTGATATATAATATGTTATACTTAACTCATGATTAGACACACATTGTCAGTAAACGTAAATTATGTATGTGTAAATTTTTGGGGCTTAAAAATAATTCCGTCCAGAGCTGAAAATAATTACGTACGGAAAGAGTTAACACACTGTGGCCGAAAAAAATGTTTTTCCCACTGTCATCCTGTAGGTGTTTGCACAAAGTAAGCTGTAGTTTTCGTAATTGTTTACAGATTTTTATGAAATACGCGTCATTTTAAAGATATATGAATGTACTATTAAAATAAGCACCGTTTGTAACTCTAATAGAGGTTGTTGCTATTTAACAGCCCTCCGATGGTCGAGGACTTGCAATATTTTCACAATTATAACTGTTTGCGCCCCTTCTCTATTAAAATTACTATTTCACACAATGTGCACACCGTTTTCACTCTTGTCCTTGTCGCTAGATCTATTAGTCAATTGTTGCAACAAGTTTCTAGCTTATTCAGCCGTTAGAGGAGATGTAGACGCATTTTTTTGTGGTCCTATCACTAGTTGCCACGGTAAACAGTTTTACACGATTTGGTAACTAACGCAAAACGCTGAAATATATGAACATAATATAAATATTCCAGTGTTCTACAACAACCATGCTTTGGGAATTCGTTTTCCGGTGGCAACTTAAAATCTTGAACCAGATCAGAAAGTGTTTCAGTACATTTTTCATTCGTTTTATTACTAAAATTAGATTGACGCTCTGAGAGGCTTGCGGTCCAAATGATAGGATTTCAAAAGCCGGTGCCACCGGCTTGCAGTAGTTAATGTGTTAATATATTTCTCTTTACGCTTTAGGTTCTGAGGACACTGCATTAAGTAAAAAAAAAAACGTCTTTAGTCCTAACAGACCCTCCCCTAAATTTCTCAGTTTTTTTAAACAAAAGCTATTTGGCATTATTATTTTGTTAAATATACTGTAAAATGTAATGATTACTTTGTGTTTAAAGGCCACTGTTTACAATTATAGGGTTTTATTTAATAATTTCTAGACTTTAAAGCACAATAAAAAATTTTAACAGCAGTGAATACACATTAACAGAAGTTGTAGGAGTCGCAGTTCTGGATTACTTCATTGAAAAGAAATAGTTATGGATTACTTCATTGAAAAGGAATAGTTCTGGATTACTTCATTGAAAAGGAATAGTTCTGGATTACTTCATTGAAAAGGAACAGTTCTGAATTACTTCATTGAAAAGGAACAGTTCTGGATTACTTTATTGAAAAGGAGTTCTTGATTACTTCATTGAAAAGGAACAGTTTTGGATTACATCACTGAAAAGGAACAGTTCTGAATTACTTCACTGATAAGGAACAGTTCTGGATTACTTCATTGAAACGGAATAGTTCTGGATTACTTCACTGAAAAGAAACAGTTCTGAATTACTTCACTGAAAAGGAACAGTTCTGGATTACTTCATTGAAAAGGAACAGTTCTAATTAGGATGCCGTCGAATTACCACCTCTATCGACACCAGGTATTACAATGCAAGATGTGGGTGTCTTATCTGGTTTAGATTGTTGCTGTGTGTGTTGCAGTAGAACAGTTCACAGGGTACACCACAGGCAACATGACGTGTAGAGTCATAAAAATGGTAACTTCGCTTTAGGTTTATACCATTTATTGCACGCCACAAAACAGTCATGATACTTATGTTATCATCGGCATAGCACAACGAATGCAGCATTCAAACTCATGTTAACTGACAGTCATGTAGAAGTCAATACTCAATAGTTGTATGGAAAACAAATATCATAGCGAAGCTTGATAAATAATACATATAACTTCTGCAACCGTGGTCAGCTGCAGATCCTTAATGTTCATAGACAATAATAATTATTCCTTCCTGATGCTAGCAGATCAGATGTATACAATACGTCCGTTTACTGTCTGCACGTGAGTAGCATACATGGATTACAGGTCAGCTCGACCTTTATAACCTTCCTAAGTCTAACCATCTGACTTGGACGTGATCTCTGATATAACGAATCCTGGAACACAGACAATAGTCTTGTTGGTCTAGAGCGACCCATAGATATATAACTAGTTCAGGTATAAAGATACCGGTGACTTAATCCTAGTCAAAGTACCTCTCCATTTTGAATCACACAGGCGAGCAAAAAGGCGACAAAATGACGAACCTCTAGATGATAGCCTAAAGTTCGATACAAGAGGAATTACCTTATTTCGGAAAATCAACCATGAACATATGCCTCCAGGCAGGCTTGAATAATACGGGGAAATAGTCTAGTTAGCTAACTAACTCACAAAGACAATGTATTTCCCTCAGAGAATCACAAGACGCAGTCGCGTCCGCTCGCTAATCAGTCCATTTCTCAACTGCCCGACCTGGGCGGAACAACAAACGACAACCAAGTCGAGACATGCGCAGAGTGACAATCTCTGAGTCGCTGTTCACAATAAGACGATTCTAAGAACATTCGAGATAAAAGTCTTACACAGTCGCGCCTTTTATGGACATGAACAGAAGCGTTAAGAAAGGTTTCAAACATCTACAACAGTTGACTGATACTACCAAATAAGGAGATATGGTCACGCTTCGTTCAAGACATTATAGACCGAACGTGTCTCTATACAAGAGGAGGTAAACTCATAAAAAATAGCAGTATCGATATATCGGATTCTGTCCCTTTGACCATAAAATATATATAACATGCATTTCAGTCAAATAATGATCATACATACGAAAAACGATCATACAAAGACTTTGGAAAAAAGTAATTATTTGTGCGTAACATTACCGCACCCTCCCGGGAAAAAAAAAAATGAAACATTTTTTTTTTTTAAATCCTGGAGCCGGAAAAATCTAGGCTCCTAACGCACGTATGATGCGCGGATATACCTAACAAAATAGCTCAACACTTGGAGCGAAACTGAGATCATATCCCAGGTCCTTAGAGAAAAATTTATCTAAGTATACGCGTATATATCCCAGGAAGGTGCCACCAACACAAACCACAATGCTGGCAACATCATAATAAAAGTCAAATTATTCTCATACCAATATATGAAATCAAATATATTATTATGATATCATACAATGTGTTGCAAATAGCGGTGTAATATATTAATATACCGCACTATTTTATTACATTATGTAATGCATCAGTAACTAATAAGTAATACATGTGTTGATCTTCGTTGACATAAAACATTCAATAGAAGAAGATGTGGACATCATCCGCTCCCAATCTAGGACAGGACTTGATATACTCAAAGTTCCACAATGGACACAATCTCGCATCTTCAATGATGTGCTGCGAAAATATCAATAACACAAATCTTAAAGACAACTGGTAAATCTCTCAATACAATCCTGAAAATAATTTATTTAAATGTGGCCGAGTGATCTTTTGGCCCGTATATCACTAACTAAGCCTTCTTAGATAATTACATGGAACAATGTTATAAATTCCCCCTCAAAAAAGTGAGAAAAAAAAAATCTACTAACATGTCATTATAACATTGGACTGTATATCAGGAAATATATATATATGACAGAAGAATCATGTGGAATCGTGTGGGCATCTGGACAGAATGTCCGCCATTACATTATCCGAACCACGGATAGCTCGAACCGAGAAATGAAATGGTTGAAGAGCTATGGCATAACGAGTGGACCTCGAGCTCTTCAAGTTTTTGCTCTGAATAGCAGTAAGCGCTTTCTGGTCGGTTTCCACAATGAAATGTGCGCCTAGAAGAAATCTTTGTAACTTCAGAATAGACCATACCATAGCCAATAACTCACGGTCTAAAACCGAGTAATTCTTTTCTGCAGCATTTAATTTCCTAGAGATATACATCACCGGATGCAGAGTATCAGAATACTCCTGCATTAGTGCTGCCCCAATCCCAGTTGACGAGGCGTCACTTCGAAGAACAAAAGTCTTCTCAATAGTAGGTAACCTAAGAATAGGTGGAGATGAAAATAGGTCTTTAACCTGGTCCAATGAGGATTGACATTCTTTTGACCAGCGGATCAAATTAGGCGACCCTTTCTTCAATAAAGTAGAAAGCGGTGGGGTGCCATAATGGAGGACAGATTCGGAATGAATCGTCCGTAGAATTGGATCAAACCTAATAGACTCCTTACTTGTTTCTTTGTCTTAGGGACCGAAATGTTAAGTATTTTTGAAACATTGTGGTCCTCTGTCTTTAAAAGACCATGACCAACACGATGACCTAGGAAAGAAATCTCACTAAATCCTATAAAGGCTTTAGAGGGTTTTGCAGTCAAGTTATACTCGCGAAGAGTAGACAGTAATTCGTATAAACCCAAATAGTGATCTTCCCAGGAATCACTAAATAGACAGATATCATCTAGATATGCTATGACATCTGTACGATATGCGAGAATTCGCCGCATCATGCGTACGAATGTAGCAGGGGCGTTCATAAGACCAAAAGGCATGAAATTCCATTGGAATAAACCCCTAGGTGTAGAAAAAGCTGTAAAAGGTTTGGCACGTTCAGTTAGCGGGACTTGCCAATAACCTTTAGACAAATCTAGTTTGGTAAAGAATCTAGAATTAGAAAGTTTATTGAGTAGCTCTTCTAATGAAGGCATAGGTTCAGCGTCGAACTTCGTAACTTGGTTCAATTTGCGATAATCTACGCAAATGCGAATGTTATTATCCTTCTTTCGAACAATAACCATAGACGAAGAGTATGCTGAAGTGGATGGTTCAATGATTTCCAAACGTATCATTTCATCCAATTCTTTCTCGACTTGAGACTGGAAATGGATAGGTATTGGATAGGGTCTGACTCTGATAGGATTATGATCAGTTAGCACAATGTCATGTTCAATGACATGTGTGTGTCCCGGGATGTCTGTAAGAACATCCTGAAATGTTTGCAACATCGAAGAAACTTGTCGATGTTCCTCAGCGGAAAGATTTGGAGAAACGGTCACGTTTTTCCAAGATTCCGTAGAATAAAGTGGGACCATAGAAAGAGGAAGATTGACATCAGAAAAAGTAGTTTCCTCATCCTGTATAACTGACAGCGATGAGTATTGACCATGAGGTACTTGAGAATTGTCCGTTGCCTGGAAAATAGGCTGCAAATAGTCTGGTCTTTCATGAAATTCCGTGAGCATATTTATGTGGAAAGTTTTATGCTTTCCATCAATATCGACAACATAGTCGACATCAGAAATTTTGGAGACTATTGCATATGGACCTTTCCATGCAATTAGAAGTCTGTTCTCCCTTGAAGGAAGTAGAACGAGAGCTTTGTCACCTGGACAAAGTTGTCGTAGACATCTATTCTTATTCGCAAACTGCCTTGCCTTTTCTTTAGCAAATTCGGAAGACGAAGTTGCTAGTCTGCATGCCTCAATGATTTTTTTCCTAAGAGCAATGACGTACTCATAAGAAGACTGAGTCTCATCGCTAATATTATCGGCAGTGATTAGATCGTGAAGTAAAGACATAGGGCCGCGCGGTTGCGCGCCAAAGACAAGTTCAAAAGGGGAAAACCCCGTATGTTCATTGGGGACCTCTCTATACGCAAAGAGAGCCGCGGGTAAGACCCTGTCCCAATCCTGAGGATGATCCTCAGTTATTTTACCCAGTAAAGTTTTTAGAGTCCTATTTAAACGTTCGACCAACCCATTAGACATTGGGTGATAGATACTGCTGAGAGACCTTTTTATATGTAGCATAGACATTACCTGTGACATAGTGTCTGATATCAGTTGAGTGCCATGGTCTGACAATATTTCTCCGGGAAAACCCAAGCGAGAAAATATCAGCCAAAGAGCGTCTGCGATATCAGCAGTTGAGATGCTCTTGAGAGGTATTGCCTCTGGCCAACGTGTGCACATATCGACACATGTAAGAATAAATTGATGCCCTCTAGCCGACTTAATTCTAAAAGGACCGATAATATCTATTGCCATTTTTTGAAAAGGGCGAATTGGAATGTCAGCAGCCTGAATAGGCGCAGCATGTCGTGGTCCTTTAGATTTGACCTCCTGACATACTTTGCAAGAGCGACAGTACATTCGTATGTCCTTGCTCACAAATGGCCAAAAGAAAGCCGCAAGAACTCTCGACTTTGTACGGGAAAAACCCATATGTCCAGCACATTGCGAGTCATGAGCATGTTGCAATATTTGCACCCTCATGCTCTTAGGCACAAGAATTTGTGAATGAGTGGATGTAGTCGAGTCTTGTACCATACGTACAAGTACGCCGTTCTTCATAGAAATCCAAGATTTTCTATTAGTATTTTGATTAGGATCACCTTTTTTTGCTAGAATGAAGAATTTTTGTAACGACGGATCTTCTTCTTGCAATTTGATAAATGAGTCACGTGTAATAGTCAAGTGACTATTTTGTTCATTTACTTCATCATTATTAGTTAATGAAGTTTGAGGTGGATCCAGAGCATGTGCTCTTGTGACCACCGTATTGGTAGCTTCAATGTTTTGCTCTTCCCAAACAGCAATCTGCTGTGGGGTACATTCCCTAACTCCGTGAATACGACCAATAATAAGGTCCGCAATAGGGTTTGGAAGTAGACACGCGTGGACCTCTCCCGTGAAGAAAGGAGTAGCAATATGTATTATGGCAGTAGGATATTTTTCCAACGTGCCACCAAATGTGACACATTTGATGACCTTTCCTGTAGCACAGAATGGATCTACAAGAGATTGCCTAACCCCGACAGTAGTACATCCAGAATCAAACAACACCGAGACTGGATTACTATTTACAAGCCCCTTATGTAATATAAGAGAACCTCTCCCATCATGAGCAACATTAGCAGGAAGAGCGGGCAAAGGATGACCACAGCTTAGAGTACTAATGGTTTTCGGATCAAATAAAGTACTGCATTGGATACATTTATTTGCCCTACCAAAGTCAAAAGATGAGCATCCGATAGCATTATGGTCTTTATCATTATTAACCTGTTTATCTGCTCCCTGAGATTCTTGTTGAACAGAGTTTGTCTGTTGATATCTTTTTCTCTTCTGTTGCGATCTACCGCGACCATTATTGCCTCTGCAATTATCATTAAAGTCCCTACTGTAATTTTTATCCTGGTTTGCGTTCCAGTTTCCATAACTGTCATTACCATCTCTATGCTGTTGAGAACCTCTATTATCTTGGTATTGAGGTCTCTGCAAAAAATATTTTCCTCTATACCGATTACCTTTATGAAAATTTCTAAAGTTACCGGGAATAGAATACCGTGTAATATTAGGTTGTCTCCAGTTCTGGGAAGAAGAATCTCCCTGAAATTGATTACCATGGTTCTGGGCATAATTACGGTTACTCTTTTTATTGAAATTTTGCTGGCTACCCTGAAATTTACGCATAAAATTCGGGCCATAAGGTGCTGCCGAAGCAACTGGCAGACCTTCTTTTACCTTAGAGTTGCTAATGGTTATGTGAGGATGTGCAGTAACATACTGGCTACAGTATTCTTCCATTTCTTTTATATTTTTAGGCTTACGCTCATGAAGAAAAGAAAGAAAAGCTTCATTAACAGAAGACATAACCTTGTCTCTAAGAAGTAAGTCCATGAGGGCTTCAAATGTACTTTCTGTCTTAGAAAGCTCAACCCATCGTAAAAAAGTAAGACGTATGCCTGAGATGAATTCTGAGAATTCAACTCCAGTTTCTGGTAACATGTTTTTAAATTTTAGACGATATCCGTCTTCGTTAAGTTGGTACTTCTTTAACAATGCCGCCCTGACAACCTCATAGTTGTTCTTGTCAGGCACATCTACCATACCCAACAAAGTCAAAGCATCACCTCTAAGTATCTTGGACAGATGATAAACATATAATGTTTTATCTATATTATGCACCTTACATGCACTTTCAAATCTATCTAGATAAAATGTTATATCATCAATTGAAGCATTGAATGCTGGTAAATTAAGCTTGAAATCAACAGCATTAGACTTATTAGCAGATGATACCTTATTAGCATCATTAGCATTACTAGATAATTTCAACTTTTCTAACTCCAAAGCTAAGAGTTTTTCTTCATGTTCCATTTTTGCTTTTCTCTCATCAGACTCTCTTTGTAACCTTCTTTCTTCAGCCTCAGCCTGTTTTTCTAATCTTTTATTTTCAGCCTCTATTTCAAGTCTCTTATTTTCAGCTTCTTTTTCAAGTCTCTTATTTTCAGCTTCTTTTTCAAGTCTCTTATTTTCAGCTTCTTTTTCAAGTCTCTTATTTTCAAGCTCAGCCTGAAGTCTCTTCTCCTGAGATTCTGCTTCTCTTTTTTGTTTTTCCATTTCCATTTGTAATCTCTTTTCATCTACCTGCATCTGCAGTTTTAAATTTTCAGCATCTATTCTCTTTTGTTCAGTTAGTTCTTTCATTTTCTTTTCCTCCGACTTCAATGCCTTGGCATATTGAACAGTCGCAAATTCTTCTAATTTATCACCTGTCTTCCCAAGGGCTTTACCCTGCTCAATAAAGTACTCAAATGTAGACATGATGTCTAAAATGTGAGTACAGAACCTGAAATAATTAATTATCTTATTTCAATCTTAATAGCAACAAGACTTAATAAAGTGCTTGTATAATTACTATGTTCACTCCAATCTCTGTGGGAAACAAGACTTGACACCAATTTGTATTATCAGTTGTACAATAATATCACAAGTCACCTCTTAATTATCAGTGCACTACCCAAATCAGTGCATAACCATCAGTTATTTATCATAACTGCACTACAATAGTGCATAAGGAAAAAAACCACCAGCTAGTTATGATAAGTGCACTATAGATCAATAGTGCATGAGCATATATGTAACAATAGTGAAAGCTAACTATGCAAGAACTATGCAAACAATAACAAGACAATGTAAACAATAACAAAGTACCAACAATGTAAACAAAACAAAGATCAAAGTCAATGTAAACAATAACAAAGATCAGAGTCAATGTAAACAATAACAAAGATCAACGTCAATGTAAACAATAACAAAGATCAGAGTCAATGTAAACAATAACAAAGATCAAACAATACGAAAACATTCGCATAAGTCAAATAAATAAACAGCGAAACTAAAAAGAATATGATGACAGAATGCGAAGATATGACAAACAAATGACGCTACAGTATATACACAAAAATTTACGTGAAGAACTGAATAATAGAAAAGAGGAGACCTACAAATACAAACAATTGAAATCGAAACTAAAAAACAGAAAGAAAGAGAAAAACAAAAAAAAAATATACAAAAAAACGAAAATAAAGCACAACTCGTCACAACTAAACAGATATAGCAACGATTGTCGCTAGCAAATTTCACAATAGGAAATTCGCACAGTCCCTAACGAAAACGCTAACAGTAGAACCTCTGTGACGTGGTATCATCTACTGAAAGACACCGCCCAACCGAGAAAACCCGCTGAAATATAAACATATAAATACAAATCCAAATAACATATAACATGTAAACATATAAAGAGTGCGAAAAATGTGATAGACAGAAGGCTCAGTTAGAACATAAGGGCACAGTTCACAAACAAAACAGGCCACTTAACTTCTATGTATCCACAACGTCAGCACAGGTCAGAACAGGATGTGATCAGCATTCTTAGGACAATGATCCAACGTTGATCCATATCTGCTCTCGTAAACTGCCATGACGAAGGAAATGAGCTTCTAACAGGAAACAGCTTCTGACAGGAAACAGCTTCTGAACTTGACCTTCTGAATCTGCAACAGTAATTCTGAGACCGGAACAGTTGTTACGGCACTTGTCCTTCTTCTCAACAGATCAGGAAATCCATTCGCTCGGTACTTGTCCTTCTATTTGTAGACAAACTTCAATACCGCCGAGCAGCGCCGGGTAGTTTCAAAATATCAACAACTGTCAGTACTGCTGCGTCTTTCAAAAAATTTCATCAAAGGTGATGAATAGCAACTGCAATGTTGTCTTGTAGTCTGCTGATGATGTCTGGGTTTGTTGACCCCCTTGAGAGTTGGTACCAGAATAAACCAACTATTGGCCACCATGAATTGATAAGGGTGGAATTAGGATGCCGTCGAATTACCACCTCTATCGACACCAGGTATTACAATGCAAGATGTGGGTGTCTTATCTGGTTTAGATTGTTGCTGTGTGTGTTGCAGTAGAACAGTTCACAGGGTACACCACAGGCAACATGACGTGTAGAGTCATAAAAATGGTAACTTCGCTTTAGGTTTATACCATTTATTGCACGCCACAAAACAGTCATGATACTTATGTTATCATCGGCATAGCACAACGAATGCAGCATTCAAACTCATGTTAACTGACAGTCATGTAGAAGTCAATACTCAATAGTTGTATGGAAAACAAATATCATAGCGAAGCTTGATAAATAATACATATAACTTCTGCAACCGTGGTCAGCTGCAGATCCTTAATGTTCATAGACAATAATAATTATATTCCTTCCTGATGCTAGCAGATCAGATGTATACAATACGTCCGTTTACTGTCTGCACGTGAGTAGCATACATGGATTACAGGTCAGCTCGACCTTTATAACCTTCCTAAGTCTAACCATCTGACTTGGACGTGATCTCTGATATAACGAATCCTGGAACACAGACAATAGTCTTGTTGGTCTAGAGCGACCCATAGATATATAACTAGTTCAGGTATAAAGATACCGGTGACTTAATCCTAGTCAAAGTACCTCTCCATTTTGAATCACACAGGCGAGCAAAAAGGCGACAAAATGACGAACCTCTAGATGATAGCCTAAAGTTCGATACAAGAGGAATTACCTTATTTCGGAAAATCAACCATGAACATATGCCTCCAGGCAGGCTTGAATAATACGGGGAAATAGTCTAGTTAGCTAACTAACTCACAAAGACAATGTATTTCCCTCAGAGAATCACAAGACGCAGTCGCGTCCGCTCGCTAATCAGTCCATTTCTCAACTGCCCGACCTGGGCGGAACAACAAAACGACAACCAAGTCGAGACATGCGCAGAGTGACAATCTCTGAGTCGCTGTTCACAATAAGACGATTCTAAGAACATTCGAGATAAAAGTCTTACACAGTCGCGCCTTTTATGGACATGAACAGAAGCGTTAAGAAAGGTTTCAAACATCTACAACAGTTGACTGATACTACCAAATAAGGAGATATGGTCACGCTTCGTTCAAGACATTATAGACCGAACGTGTCTCTATACAAGAGGAGGTAAACTCATAAAAAATAGCAGTATCGATATATCGGGTTCTGTCCCTTTGACCATAAAATATATATAACATGCATTTCAGTCAAATAATGATCATACATACGAAAAACGATCATACAAAGACTTTGGAAAAAAGTAATTATTTGTGCGTAACATTACCGCACCCTCCCGGGAAAAAAAAAAATGAAACATTTTTTTTTTTAAATCCTGGAGCCGGAAAAATCTAGGCTCCTAACGCACGTATGATGCGCGGATATACCTAACAAAATAGCTCAACACTTGGAGCGAAACTGAGATCATATCCCAGGTCCTTAGAGAAAAATTTATCTAAGTATACGCGTATATATCCCAGGAAGGTGCCACCAACACAAACCACAATGCTGGCAACATCATAATAAAAGTCAAATTATTCTCATACCAATATATGAAATCAAATATATTATTATGATATCATACAATGTGTTGCAAATAGCGGTGTAATATATTAATATACCGCACTATTTTATTACATTATGTAATGCATCAGTAACTAATAAGTAATACATGTGTTGATCTTCGTTGACATAAAACATTCAATAGAAGAAGATGTGGACATCATCCGCTCCCAATCTAGGACAGGACTTGATATACTCAAAGTTCCACAATGGACACAATCTCGCATCTTCAATGATGTGCTGCGAAAATATCAATAACACAAATCTTAAAGACAACTGGTAAATCTCTCAATACAATCCTGAAAATAATTTATTTAAATGTGGCCGAGTGATCTTTTGGCCCGTATATCACTAACTAAGCCTTCTTAGATAATTACATGGAACAATGTTATAAATTCCCCCTCAAAAAAGTGAGAAAAAAAAAATCTACTAACATGTCATTATAACATTGGACTGTATATCAGGAAATATATATATATGACAGAAGAATCATGTGGAATCGTGTGGGCATCTGGACAGAATGTCCGCCATTACATTATCCGAACCACGGATAGCTCGAACCGAGAAATGAAATGGTTGAAGAGCTATGGCATAACGAGTGGACCTCGAGCTCTTCAAGTTTTTGCTCTGAATAGCAGTAAGCGCTTTCTGGTCGGTTTCCACAATGAAATGTGCGCCTAGAAGAAATCTTTGTAACTTCAGAATAGACCATACCATAGCCAATAACTCACGGTCTAAAACCGAGTAATTCTTTTCTGCAGCATTTAATTTCCTAGAGATATACATCACGGATGCAGAGTATCAGAATACTCCTGCATTAGTGCTGCCCCAATCCCAGTTGACGAGGCGTCACTTCGAAGAACAAAAGTCTTCTCAATAGTAGGTAACCTAAGAATAGGTGGAGATGAAAATAGGTCTTTAACCTGGTCCAATGAGGATTGACATTCTTTTGACCAGCGGATCAAATTAGGCGACCCTTTCTTCAATAAAGTAGAAAGCGGTGCCATAATGGAGGACAGATTCGGAATGAATCGTCCGTAGAATTGGATCAAACCTAATAGACTCCTTACTTGTTTCTTTGTCTTAGGGACCGAAATGTTAAGTATTTTTGAAACATTGTGGTCCTCTGTCTTTAAAAGACCATGACCAACACGATGACCTAGGAAAGAAATCTCACTAAATCCTATAAAGGCTTTAGAGGGTTTTGCAGTCAAGTTATACTCGCGAAGAGTAGACAGTAATTCGTATAAACCCAAATAGTGATCTTCCCAGGAATCACTAAATAGACAGATATCATCTAGATATGCTATGACATCTGTACGATATGCGAGAATTCGCCGCATCATGCGTACGAATGTAGCAGGGGCGTTCATAAGACCAAAAGGCATGAAATTCCATTGGAATAAACCCCTAGGTGTAGAAAAAGCTGTAAAAGGTTTGGCACGTTCAGTTAGCGGGACTTGCCAATAACCTTTAGACAAATCTAGTTTGGTAAAGAATCTAGAATTAGAAAGTTTATTGAGTAGTTCTTCTAATGAAGGCATAGGTTCAGCGTCGAACTTCGTAACTTGGTTCAATTTGCGATAATCTACGCAAATGCGAATGTTATTATCCTTCTTTCGAACAATAACCATAGACGAAGAGTATGCTGAAGTGGATGGTTCAATGATTTCCAAACGTATCATTTCATCCAATTCTTTCTCGACTTGAGACTGGAAATGGATAGGTATTGGATAGGGTCTGACTCTGATAGGATTATGATCAGTTAGCACAATGTCATGTTCAATGACATGTGTGTGTCCCGGGATGTCTGTAAGAACATCCTGAAATGTTTGCAACATCGAAGAAACTTGTCGATGTTCCTCAGCGGAAAGATTTGGAGAAACGGTCACGTTTTTCCAAGATTCCGTAGAATAAAGTGGGACCATAGAAAGAGGAAGATTGACATCAGAAAAAGTAGTTTCCTCATCCTGTATAACTGACAGCGATGAGTATTGACCATGAGGTACTTGAGAATTGTCCGTTGCCTGGAAAATAGGCTGCAAATAGTCTGGTCTTTCATGAAATTCCGTGAGCATATTTATGTGGAAAGTTTTATGCTTTCCATCAATATCGACAACATAGTCGACATCAGAAATTTTGGAGACTATTGCATATGGACCTTTCCATGCAATTAGAAGTCTGTTCTCCCTTGAAGGAAGTAGAACGAGAGCTTTGTCACCTGGACAAAGTTGTCGTAGACATCTATTCTTATTCGCAAACTGCCTTGCCTTTTCTTTAGCAAATTCGGAAGACGAAGTTGCTAGTCTGCATGCCTCAATGATTTTTTTCCTAAGAGCAATGACGTACTCATAAGAAGACTGAGTCTCATCGCTAATATTATCGGCAGTGATTAGATCGTGAAGTAAAGACATAGGGCCGCGCGGTTGCGCGCCAAAGACAAGTTCAAAAGGGGAAAACCCCGTATGTTCATTGGGGACCTCTCTATACGCAAAGAGAGCCGCGGGTAAGACCCTGTCCCAATCCTGAGGATGATCCTCAGTTATTTTACCCAGTAAAGTTTTTAGAGTCCTATTTAAACGTTCGACCAACCCATTAGACATTGGGTGATAGATACTGCTGAGAGACCTTTTTATATGTAGCATAGACATTACCTGTGACATAGTGTCTGATATCAGTTGAGTGCCATGGTCTGACAATATTTCTCCGGGAAAACCCAAGCGAGAAAATATCAGCCAAAGAGCGTCTGCGATATCAGCAGTTGAGATGCTCTTGAGAGGTATTGCCTCTGGCCAACGTGTGCACATATCGACACATGTAAGAATAAATTGATGCCCTCTAGCCGACTTAATTCTAAAAGGACCGATAATATCTATTGCCATTTTTTGAAAAGGGCAAATTGGAATGTCAGCAGCCTGAATAGGCGCAGCATGTCGTGGTCCTTTAGATTTGACCTCCTGACATACTTTGCAAGAGCGACAGTACATTCGTATGTCCTTGCTCACAAATGGCCAAAAGAAAGCCGCAAGAACTCTCGACTTTGTACGGGAAAAAACCCATATGTCCAGCACATTGCGAGTCATGAGCATGTTGCAATATTTGCACCCTCATGCTCTTAGGCACAAGAATTTGTGAATGAGTGGATGTAGTCGAGTCTTGTACCATACGTACAAGTACGCCGTTCTTCATAGAAATCCAAGATTTTCTATTAGTATTTTGATTAGGATCACCTTTTTTTGCTAGAATGAAGAATTTTTGTAACGACGGATCTTCTTCTTGCAATTTGATAAATGAGTCACGTGTAATAGTCAAGTGACTATTTTGTTCATTTACTTCATCATTATTAGTTAATGAAGTTTGAGGTGGATCCAGAGCATGTGCTCTTGTGACCACCGTATTGGTAGCTTCAATGTTTTGCTCTTCCCAAACAGCAATCTGCTGTGGGGTACATTCCCTAACTCCGTGAATACGACCAATAATAAGGTCCGCAATAGGGTTTGGAAGTAGACACGCGTGGACCTCTCCCGTGAAGAAAGGAGTAGCAATATGTATTATGGCAGTAGGATATTTTTCCAACGTGCCACCAAATGTGACACATTTGATGACCTTTCCTGTAGCACAGAATGGATCTACAAGAGATTGCCTAACCCCGACAGTAGTACATCCAGAATCAAACAACACCGAGACTGGATTACTATTTACAAGCCCCTTATGTAATATAAGAGAACCTCTCCCATCATGAGCAACATTAGCAGGAAGAGCGGGCAAAGGATGACCACAGCTTAAAGTACTAATGGTTTTCGGATCAAATAAAGTACTGCATTGGATACATTTATTTGCCCTACCAAAGTCAAAAGATGAGCATCCGATAGTATTATGGTTTTTATCATTATTAACCTGTTTATCTGCTCCCTGAGATTCTTGTTGAACAGAGTTTGTCTGTTGATATCTTTTTCTCTTCTGTTGCGATCTACCGCGACCATTATTGCCTCTGCAATTATCATTAAAGTCCCTACTGTAATTTTTATCCTGGTTTGCGTTCCAGTTTCCATAACTGTCATTACCATCTCTATGCTGTTGAGAACCTCTATTATCTTGGTATTGAGGTCTCTGCAAAAAAATATTTTCCTCTATACCGACTACCTTTATGAAAATTTCTAAAGTTACCGGGAATAGAATACCGTGTAATATTAGGTTGTCTCCAGTTCTGGGAAGAAGAATCTCCCTGAAATTGATTACCATGGTTCTGGGCATAATTACGGTTACTCTTTTTATTGAAATTTTGCTGGCTACCCTGAAATTTACGCATAAAATTCGGGCCATAAGGTGCTGCCGAAGCAACTGGCAGACCTTCTTTTACCTTAGAGTTGCTAATGGTTATGTGAGGATGTGCAGTAACATACTGGCTACAGTATTCTTCCATTTCTTTTATATTTTTAGGCTTACGCTCATGAAGAAAAGAAAGAAAAGCTTCATTAACAGAAGACATAACCTTGTCTCTAAGAAGTAAGTCCATGAGGGCTTCAAATGTACTTTCTGTCTTAGAAAGCTCAACCCATCGTAAAAAAGTAAGACGTATGCCTGAGATGAATTCTGAGAATTCAACTCCAGTTTCTGGTAACATGTTTTTAAACTTTAGACGATATCCGTCTTCGTTAAGTTGGTACTTCTTTAACAATGCCGCCCTGACAACCTCATAGTTGTTCTTGTCAGGCACATCTACCATACCCAACAAAGTCAAAGCATCACCTCTAAGTATCTTGGACAGATGATAAACATATAATGTTTTATCTATATTATGCACCTTACATGCACTTTCAAATCTATCTAGATAAAATGTTATATCATCAATTGAAGCATTGAATGCTGGTAAATTAAGCTACCTATGAGCGTATCTGCCTATCAGACTCTCTTTCCAATCCTTTGTCCATTATTTTGAATATTCTTTTGATTTCCATTTTGCCCAAACCAATGTTTATGCAATTTCGATCGCTTCTTCCCTTCTTTGCTTCATTCTCAGTCATCTCTTTTCCTTCTATTACCATGTGCAAAGGTATTCAAGCTAATAGTACTGTACAGTCTCTATTATTTAGATATGTACTAAGCTGCAATTTTCTTTAAGCTATGTGCGGTTTACTACATGTATCGTTTTGTTTCTTAACTTGTCTTTTGTGTTAAATTAATTAACCAGATATCTGCAGACATGTACATGTTCAAAAGTAGCAGCCAAAATCGTTCTGGACTTCAGGGCCCTGGTTTTTGGAATTTCAAATGTGTGTTACTGAGCTTATAATAATATAATTATAATCTATTAAATAGTGGTAAACTATTTTAAAATTAAATGTCTATCACATCTACACCAAAATTACCTGGAAAATATTAGGGATTTAAGAAGTGGTGTTTATTGCAATACCAAGTGAAAAGGCAGTCCCATAACAGATATATAGGACAGTTAAGTGTCAGACTTCAATGTACTGTCTTCTGTTTTATAAGGTGGGGTGACCAGTTTACTTCCTTGCTGTCTTCAACTTCCTTAAGTCAAGAGCAGAGTCAGGTACCCATAAACATCAAGGTAGACGCTACCTGGTAATTTTGCCTCAAGAAGCAAGCAGTCAAACCACTCTGCAACTTGAAGTTCAATACCAATTGTATTCCTTCAAAATGCTGAACTCATTATCACTGTTAATTTATAACTTAAACATTTTTATTTAGCAATATTTGTTGCAGGAGATACATTTATCACACATATAGTGCATTACCTGTTTCTTTTGTTTTGATTGTCCAGATATCTTTTGTTTCCTGTTCATGCTGCTTCCTGAAGTAATTCTGTTGCGGTGAATGAATGACCTTTTCCTCCAGTTGACTAAATAAAGACAAGAAAACTGACATGAGTATAAATCTACAAGTATAGTAAAAGTAATACTTGTTCTAGAATTCCCAAGGTAAAATAAACAGAAGGCCCAACAACATTACAGGAAAGAGAATAGGAGGCTCACAAAGCAAAGAAAGAGATGACAAGGACAGAGCTTGAGAAGATGACAAAGGACAGGAGAGCTTGGCATGAACTGACTGAAGGTCTATGCTTCACAGAAAGATGACTAAAGGTTTATGCTTAAAAGAAAGGTGGCCGAAGGTCTATACTTCACAGAAAGCTGATTGAAGGTCTATATTTCACAGAAAGCTGACTGAAGGTCTATGCTTTACAGAAAGCTGACTGAATGTCTATGCTTCACAGAAAACTGACTGAAGGTCTATGCTTCACAGAAAACTGACTGAAGGTCTATGCTTCACAGAAAGCTGACTAAAGGTCAATGCTTTACAGAAAGATGACTGAAGGTCTATACTTCATAGAAAGCTGACTGAATGTCAATGCCTCACAGAAAGCTGACTGAAGGTCTATGCTTCACAGAAAGCTGACTGAAGATCTTTGCTTCACAGAAAGCTGACTAAAGGTCAATGCATCACAGAAAGATGACTGAAGGTCTATGCTTCACAGAAAGCTGACTGAAGGTCTATGCTTCACAGAAAGCTGACTGAAGGTCTATGCTTCACAGAAAGCTGATTGAAGGTCTATGCTTCACAGAAAGCTGACTGAAGGTCTATGCTTTACAGAAAGCTGACTGAATGTCTATGCTTAACAGAAAGCTGACTAACGGTCTATGCTTCACAGAAAGCTGACTAAAGGTCTATGCTTCACAGAAAGCTCGCTAAAGGTCATGTTTCACAAAAAGCTGACTAAATGTGTATGCTTCACAGAAAGTGGCTAAATGTCTATACTTCGCAGAAAGCTGACTAAAGGTCTATGCTTCACAGAAAGCCAACTAAAGGTCTATGCGGCACAGAAAACTAACAGATGGTCTTTGTTTCACAGAAAGCTGACAAATAATGAATGCACAATATAAAACATATAAGAATGATTAAGCAGAGGTTGTCAAAGGACATGAGCCCCACATGTAGTACAGTCAGAAGAATGATGCAAGCTTTCTGCAAGGGGCCAGCTGCAGAGGTGACTCCATGCTCCATAAGGATTGCAAAATAAAATGATGATGATTATTTATAGGAATATGACCGAACATTCTGCTCTTTGTCTCAGTTTGTATACTGTCCTGGGTACGCGGCAATGAATGAAAGAGCTGACAGACTAGCTTCAAGAGTACCCATAGAAGGTGCACTGAACATGGTGGTTATAACTAAATTCATAACAGTTTCAGTTGCTCTCAACTTGGTTTGTGTACTGATTTCCTTGTTGACAAGCATTACTAGGACTACCCCGGAAGTACGTCACATAGTCTGCTAATTTTAAGCAGACGATCCTTGCCGGTTTCAGATCGAACATGTGAGCGGTAGTTCGGTCTCTTTGGCTGTGTCTCTCCATGTGAGAAAGTCATGTTTGCACGAGCTCCAAAAGTGTACTCTGGATATAGAGTTTTATGTGTTTCAGATCAGCTAGGTCGTCCTACGTTTGGAGCCTAAGCTCGATTATATTTGTACGGACTTGTCAGTGCTGAAAGGAGAGGAATGAGTGAATATTATATATTAAATACTTCAGCAAGATGACTCTGACATTGTTCCTGTAGTCTACATGATGATAGACTGACTTTATGGACTGGCTAGAGATGGCCATTGTCAATTTAATGGATGCCTTATTGAGGAGCTACGTTTCGTGCATTAAAGTATATATATTGTTAAACGTCAATCAGGCTTATGAAGTTTTCCTACTGCTGAAGACTAGCCTTACGTTTGTGTGAACTTTGCAAGTTGGACTGTATTATAAAATCAACCCTAGACCGTCTGGACACCAGGGTCCAGCTACTACAGATACTCTTAATGAACTCGGAGAGGGAACAAGAATCTGCACCATCCATCAGATTAAAGAATTATTTCCCTAACAATGGTTAAGAGAGAAATACTGAGGGCAATTCATGATCGCCTATTAGAGAATGACACTGCAATTGATGAATAATCAATGCTAAGACTTCTGGAATTTGGCATCAAAAGTAAAACCGGCAGGAATGGACGTATGAGAGGACACAATTGGCATGTATACAAACAGTGCGCAATGAGAACAATTAGTATTTATACCCTTAGCCATTGGCTGAGGGAGACTGAGCACCAATGGGTTTGACCGCAGTGCAATGACGTCGATTGTGATCAACAATAATAACAATAACTGTCATGGCAATCGTACACATATCAAAAGCCCTAAAATGCTCCTCTCCTCCCCAAACACACACAAAAGGTATTGCTACGTTCTCACAAGTGTATGTAACAGTCTATGTATTGGTTCATTCTCACATACATTTATAGTAGTATAAAGCATCAGCACACAAAATAAGTACTTATAAAAGGTAAAGGATCCCGTTACACGCCCATTGAGGCATATTGGGAATATGGTGTAAGGCCCATATTTTCTTGACCATCGGGCACACTAGGGGTGATGTGGTCAGCATCACGCCAGCCGCCTTAACCTACCCAGAGTTGCTCTAGTACCAAAAACATGAGGCTGAGTCGACCCCAGAGCCGTTTGCAGTCTAAAACATCCAGCCTCAACTGGGGATCAAACCATGAACCACCGAGATAGGAGGCCAGTGCACTAACCACTGTGGTACCGCATATAAGTATTTATAAAGACAGCAATAATGCTACCAAAGGACACAGAAAAAAACTGCTGAGGTGAGAAGTCATAAATTCATGAGAAAATAAGAGCTTGCTAAAAAAAAAAAAACAACACGCTAAAATGACAATGATCCAAGGCCATATTCCAATAAATAGTGGAGATGATATGCCAAAAATAAAATGTAAAGCACAAATATGAGAACAAATAATGGAAATAAATGATTTTTAGTGGGAAACTGCACCAGGAAAATAAACAACAATAATCAGAAACAACAATAATCAGAAGGTAGTAGGTCTCTCATATATGCCACATGCTATGGTTTACCCATAATCTGTACAAGGTGTTTGCGTTTTCAGATGTGTACATCCTGTACATAAATTCTGTATAGGTTTTCTAACCCATTCTCTTTATTACTGTGTCTCAGAGTTCTTTTATAAGGTCCTATTGAACACAGGATTTCCCAGTCTGTTAGTGATAATTAAACACAGAAATAGACTAAATGATGACACCATCACATTATTTTTACGCTGTAAAATAAACTCAGAAATTTATTGTTTGGGTTTTAAAATAAGTGAAGATCTGTTTTAAAAGGCTAAGTCCTCATTTATAATGCAACCCACTGTAATTGAAAATTTTTTTACACGAATTAACTCTTTTGATATGTTTTTTTCAGTCTTTGTACAGGTTTTGAGGGTCTTTGTACAGGGTTTAGGATTTTTTTTACAGGTTTTTCATCTCCGAGGTGTGGCATGTATGGTCTCTTCCAATGCTTGCTTAATTAAAAAATTACCTTAATTAAATAACTAACGCTCCTGCATCTCCTTGGATGTTTCTAGATCAGAGGTTGAGAAGGATATTCTTCACCAATGTAATTTTATAAAAATAATGTGCGGGCAGAGGCCTCAAGCCAGATTTCCTTAGGTATTTCTTCGTCTTCTTCTTCAAGCTTTGCTTTAGATATGCAAGTTATTCAGATTCTTTACAGCAAACAGGAAATTCTCCAATTCTTCTCTATCTTGGATAGTCTTTCTATAATTTATAGCTCTCAGCTCTTCTAGATCAATTTCTATACTGTCCATCCATATTTTTCTTTGACACACCCTAGTCTTTGGCTCTGAATTTGATCATCATTCAAACTTCCTTCTGTCAGCATGGTAATCTTGACACCTAGTGTACTTACTGCATAATACTTTTCACTCCTAAGCGAACACAGTGGGGCTTATAAGATAACAACTTTCAGCCTACTGCAGCCTTAAGGTGGCTAACTGAAACTTCATTAACAAAGGCAGTCATTGTGTCAGACTATCAGTCCACGCTTCAAAGGTTCAAAGATGGTTGGCTACTGCATGAATGATAAACATCCATAGAAGCTTCAAATCTGCAGGAGCTAGTGTGGATCTACTGTCCTGGTCATGCAGGGGTACAAGGTAATAAGAGAGCTGACGGACTAGCATCAAGAGCGCACACAGTGGGGACACTGGATATGGAAAAGGAAAAGATACTAAGAACAATTAATGATTGTCTGTTAGAGAATGACATGGCAATAGATGAATCATCAAGGTTAAGACTGTTGGAATTTGGCATCAAACGTAAGGCTGGCAGTGATGAACGTATGAGAAGATGCATCTGTCATGTACACAACCAGCAAGCTACAGGAACAGTCAGCATTCACGCTCTTTGACATATACTGATGGAGACAGATACAGGAAATACCAGGACTGAACATCAGTGGAAGGTCAATAAACAACCTTAGATATGCAGATGATACCGTGTTGTTAGCTGAAAGCGAACAGGAGTTACAAGAACTAGTGAAGCAAGTGAACAGTATAAGTCATGAATATGGACTCGACATTAATATTGAGAAAACAAAAACTATGATAATTAGCAAAACAGACGATAAACCCACATTAAAGATAAGCGTAAATGGGAAAATCCTGGAACAAGTCAAGAGCTACGTATATCTTGGTCATATAATAACAGAAGATGGCAGATGTGAAACAGAAGTCAAGAAGAGACTAGGAGTGGCCAAAGCTACATTCAACAACATGACATCCAAACAGTTATCTCACAAATTAAAACTGAGAATCATAAAGTGTTATATATATTCTGCATTTCTGTATGGTGCAGAAACATGGACGATGAATAAGCATTTGGAAGAAAGAATTGAGGCTCTTGAAATGTGGATATATAGAAGAATGGGGCGTATCTCATGGAAAGAGATGAAAACAAATAAGGAGGTCCTAGAAAATCTAGGTATGAAAAGAGAACTAATGAGAGAGGTCAAAGTTCGGCAGCTAAAATACTTTGGCCACATAAAAAGGCATAACACCTTGCAGAAGACCATAACAGAAGGGAGAGTTGAAGGCAAACGTGCAAGGGGAAGACAGCGCTATAAGTGGGAAGATAACATCAAGAGATGGACAGGAAAGAGTCTATCAGAGTGCACCACCAAGACAAGAGACAGAAGATGTTGGAGATCCATTACAGCCAACCTTCGTTGTGGAAATGGCAACTGATGATGATGATGGAGACAGAGCACCTATGGGTTTGCCAGGAGTGCAATGATGTCAATTTCGTTCAACAATAACTTCTCACTTTTCATGGATTTTCTACGTTCACCGATAACATTCCTTGGGTTAAGGCTGCAAATGCATTATCATTATCCGTAACACTTATTATCTGCTCAAGGTTACTGAATTTCATAATCCGGCAAATAATTCTCAGATACCCCATATTTCACTTCCAATGCCTGCAGCTATTCAAATCTGTCATGAGCATCTATGTATTTCTTATGCATAATGTAAAAGAAGGAGTCAAAGTTTTCTTTGAAGAAAGGTAGTTTTGGATTTCTATGATTTAGGTTTTGCAAGTTCTGTCATTCTGTGTGCAGTTCTGGCAAATATTTATGTTTTAGATAAACCAGTCATTATTTTGGTTTTGTTTGATAGCCATCTCCGTGGCACATATTTTAGCACAAGTGTCAAGATAAGTTTAAGCTAACTCCTGTTCTTTTTCAACTATGTCATCTATACCATCAGTAAATCAAAACCTGGTATTTGTCTCTGACATCATACTCTTTAAGACTGATGTTGAACAATGAAGGTGAGAGCAGATGTTTGTGCTAGATGCCTTCTGGTTGCACATAACTTTTAACCAAGCACACCATGAATAAAAAGCACACTGATGGCTTTAGAGTAAAGTTGTTCAGTAGTCTGAATGAGATTCTGGTTGATGTTACATTTCCTAAAACTGTCCATTCTTTCTGTCTTCTTGCTATACTTTACCAAAGATCTTGAAATCAGCAAAGACAGGACAAACATGCTAATTCTGTATGTACAGAGTAATCTTAGCATGAAGGTCAGTCCTGTAGTGCATGTGATACTACAGGTTGGTAGCCCAGAATGCAAAATGCTTGGGGGCGGACGTGTTTCAAAAATGAGGTTTTTGCCCAAAATCATCCAAAGCGCAAAAAAATATTTCCTAAACTAGCCCAAGTCGGCCAAAAATCAGTTTAAAAAATCTCCCAAAAGTTGGCCAAAACATTTCAGATTTTGGAATATTTTGGTTTTCGGATTCTGGGTTACCAAACTGTAGCTGATGAATTTCTCAGTGTGTGTACTATCCACCTCCAACATGTTTTTTTTCTCACATCTTGTTTCATGCTGTTTGCTGGTCAGTTCCAGCATGATAATCTTGTCATACTGTTTTAGTCAAACATGTTATACCTCTGTAACTTCTTGATAATCAGTCTTGCTGTTTGTTCTCCAAATCTTACAGCCATAGCTAGATTTCTTTTACTGAGTATAAATCTATTCATCTTACTCTTTTTAACTGCTTAAGGAGCATGGAAGCACAACTGCAGTGGCCTCCTTGTGAGGGGCCTGAGTCAGAGGGCTTGCGAGGTCTGGTAGTGGTGGTATCAGTGGTGAATATTATATTCCGGGGTTGCTAACTCTATGTGTAGCTGTGGTTTGGTTACCTCTGACAACAGGACTAGTAGTAGCAGAGGTCATTTTTCACCCTCAAAGATCCCTGGGAACCACTTCAGGAGTATATATATTTTCAGTGTGCTGTTTCAGCTTATTGGTAAGAGAAATCAGCTTATTGGTAGCAGAAATCAAATTATTGGTAGCAGAAATCAGCTTACTTGTAGCAGAAATCAGCTTATTGGTAGCAGAAATCAACTTATTGGTAGAAAATCAGCATCTAACTGTTAGTAAATAAAATAGAAAACAAATTTAAATAGTGCAAGAGTAGTAAATAAAATATTAAAAGAAAAATAAATTTAAATACAGCAAAAGTAAGGAAATAATGGCCCACCATAGAAGAAAAAAAAACAGCTGAAATTAGGTATCAAAAGCAGCATTGTGGGGTTGGCCAAAAACATTTTTCAACTTAAACTCCTGAAATTCTATGTCCATCTCCAACTCTAAGCTTTTTACTAGTCATATTGCATGAATTTGGAGTCGGAGTCCTGACATTTTTTTACAGACTCCTTCTTGGATCCTTAACCCCTGACTGATAAAGCAGTTAGTGGCCATCACACCTAGTGGCGTCTTGTAGGGCCGCAACAAACTATCCCCATTTTGCTCGGTCGGTGACCATGCTTCATACCGTGCCCCAACTCTAGTTCATGCTTTGCATCTCAGTCTCCACTGTTCTCCGCCAGGTTATTTTTGATCTGCCTCTCTTTTGCCGTCTTTCTGGGGTCCATAGCATAGCAGTTCTCTTGATGGTGTTAGGGTTCCTTCTGAGGACATGGCCAACCCCGTTCCAGCGTCTGCCTGCAATGATGGTGTGCCTGCCTTTTTGACTATACTGTGTAAGCAGTTCCTGGTTGGAGATGGTCCTCGGCTAAAAAATGTGAACAATTTCCCTTAGGCAGGCTGTGTGGAATGAGGATAATTTGGACATTTCCTTTTCTGTTACTCTCCAGCACTCCACGCCATACATAAGTACACAACCGTCATATAATCTTAATTTGGTGTTTGTGCTGTACTGAGAAGATTTCCAAATGTTGTTTAGATTTGCAAAAGCTGTTCTGGTTTTGTTCATTACAGACTCCTACTCCACTAAAAAACTACCGGCTCCACAGTCCTGATCAAAAGTGCATACATGCCACACCTTGGATATGAAAAACCTGTACAAAAAATCCTAAACCCTGTACAAAGACCCGCAAAACCTGTACAAAGACTGAAAAAACATATCAAAAGAGTTAATTCGTGTAAAAAAAAATTCAATTACAGTGGGTTGCATTATAAATGAGGACTTTGTCTTTTAAAACAGGTCTTCACTTATTTTAAAACCCAAACAATAAATTTCTGAGTTTATTTTACAGCGTAAAAATAATGTGATGGTGTCATCATTTAGTATATTTCTGTGTTTAATTATCACTAACAGACTGGGAAATCCTGTGTTCAATAGGACCTTTCAAAAGAACTCTGAGACACAGTAATAAGGGGAATGGGTTAGAAAACCTGTACAGAATTTATGTACAGGGTGTACACATCTGAAAACGCAAACACCTTGTACAGATTATGGGTAAACCATAGCATGTGGCTCACACTTCGTGTGAAATGAAATATAATCTAATTCAGCCAACAAATTTCAAGTGCTTCAAGAGAATAGGGACAAAGATACATCATAAAAGAATGTGATGTGGAAAGACATTAAAGAAATGGGAAATAAAACATAAAAATAATGGTTTCACAGATGATAACAAAAAAATTAACAGAACAAGAAAAGAATTATACTTACCTTGAAGTTTCATGGCTTCTACAGCAGGGGTCCATTCTGAATCAGATTCATCAGACGATTCTAGAAAAGGAGGATCTATCAGGCCATGCCGCTCTTTCTCTGATTTATTTTTAAGCATGAACTCAGGTGGACTAACTCGCAGACCTAGAGAAAAGATATGAGTGCTTTAAACATGCAAAAACTGAGGAAACCGAAAGCACAAGTTGTAATCTTATATCTTCAAGATTATGTCTAACATATTACAGCCAAATTTGTTTTAAAAAACTGTAATTATGTAAACATGTATATAAGATATCAAAGACTTATTGCTAATCCGGTGAGAAACACAAAAGAACAACCTGATGACCTGGAAACCCTCTGGCTTAAATTCAAGGACATCATAAAGACAGCTGCAGCAGAAGCATGTGGTGAAGTCCAACTTGTAATGAAGACTAGTGGACAGAGGAAGTTAAAGAGAAAATAAGAGAGAAGAAAAAGGCATGGAAACATTACACAGGAGCTAAAAGCACAGCATGAACAACAGAGAAATAAAGAGAATATGTGATACTCAGAACAGAAGCAAAGAACAAGGTGCTAGCAGCAAAACAGAAGTCCTGGAAGAATTTGGAGAAAAGCTAGAAAAAGATGCCCAAGAAAACCAGAAATTGTTCTATAAGACCCTAAAGAAGATGAGGATGGAAAAACAATGCCCTATTAAATTTATAAAGGACAAGCAAGGCAAACTGCTTACTGCCCCATAGGAAGTAATGGAAAGAATATTTTTCTGAAGTCCTTGATGGTGAGCAAGGTCAAACATCAGAAATAATAACCACTAGCACAGAAGAGGAAACCAATGATGGCAGAACTTAAAGCAGCACTGGAGAAAATCAAGATGGGCAAAGTAGCAGGGTATGATGGTATAACACCATAAATGGTTATGTACATGGGAGCAGCAGGCGACCTATTACTTCTGAGGGTTACAGGCAGCTTGGTGCAACAAGACCATACCAAAGGATTGGGAGATTGCCATCATAGCACCCATTTTCAAAAAGGATGAAAACAGACAATCAGGAAATCATAGGGGCATATGTCCCTGGTAAAATCTACTCTAGTATCCTGGAGCAGAGACTGGGATGCCTAGCTGAGTCACAAATGGATGAGGTTCAATGTGGCTTCTGAGCTAACCAAAGTGTTCAAGAAATGATATTCACACTCAGACAGCTGAGTGAAAAGGCCCTTGAATATAAAGATGATGCATTTTTGTTTCTTGGATCTGTAAAAGGTATTTGACAAGGTCCCCTGGAGCAAACTTTGGGACTGCTTGGCAAGGAAGAACATTCCAGCAACTCTGATTCGTGCTATACATTCTACAATTCTTGCAAAAATTATGTGCGGGCGGCAAACCATAAGTCAGAAGAGTTCAGGACCACCACTGGTAACAAGGTGATATCCTGTCACCATATCTGTTCATACTTCACATGGATGATGTCATCAAAGCATGTAAGGAGAGGACAAGAAAATTTTCAGTGGGTTACTGGAAGATGAGACAGGTTTGTATTTCAGAGCTGGCATCTGCCGATGATGTTGCCCAGATTGTTAAATCAGAGGCACATCTTCAATCCAACTTGAAAATCTGGAAGGAAGAGCTGGAGAAGAGAGGGATGGTCATCAGTAGCTCCAAAACAGAAACCATGGTGACATAATGAGAGGAAAGAAGGGACCAGATTAAGCTGGGAGAATAGGTCCTGGAGCAGGTCAACCATTTTATATACCTTGAGCTGTCATAGACTGGAAGGGAGGCATCAAAGAAGATTTGGCTACCCAAAGGCAGCTGGGAGATTTTTTCAGCCCATAAATTGAGGATTCCTCAGCAAAAGAGAAGGTGGCAAGAAAACGAAGACAGCTGTATATGACAGTGAATGAGGATGGCTGTATATCATTCCATTGATGTCCCAGTTTTGACGTATGATGCGAGTCATGGGCAATGACTACAACCAACAAAAGTCAGATCCAAACCTCAAAAATTAGGTATCTGAGAAAGCTGGTTGAAGTAACAAGAAGAGACATGGTCCGCAACCAGACAATATGTTAAGGCCTAAAAACCCAACCCATGCAGACCCAAATAGAACATAAATGTTGAAAAGTCTCTACTAAGATGGTTTGGTCATGTCTGCAGAATCGGAGAATATCGGCTACCATGACAAGTACAGAAAACTAAGATCTAGTGGGATCCAGACTTCCAGGACAACCCAGAGTCCGCTGGGAAAACAACATTAGACAATCTTTGAAGGCCTGAGGACTAGAATTGAACCAGGCCAGGGGGAAGACAGCCGATAGGATAGTATGGTGCTCTCTCTTCCAAGCCTCTACACCTCACTGTAGAAGAGGAACTAAGTAAGTATAGGAAACTAAGAGCCAGGGATCCAGACCTCCAGGACAGCCCAGAGTCCGCTGGGAGGACATTATACAATCTCTGAAGGGCAGCGGACTAGAATGGAACCAGGCCAGGAGGACATTATGGCGTTCTCTCTTCCAAACCTCTACATCTCACCGTAGAAGAGGAACGACTAAGTAAATAAGTAGGCCCTAAGTATTTACATAAACACTTGAATTGATAAATTGTACTGGAGACAGGAAGTTGTGGAGCGACATGATCTCCTACGCCACTAGGCATGGTACTTGATGATGATGAGCATGTCACTCTTGTGAGAAAGCTTTGAATGAAAGGAATGCTAAGTAATTAGTTCCAACCTACCTGCTGAACTCTTCTAACCGTGGACAGCAGCGGACGAAACGGCGCTAGACAAAGGACATTACCAGATTTTTATACTGCATCAATTCTAATAATCAGCATTTGTCAAATTATTAATACATTTCTAGCCTAACCCATGGTCATTTTTCTCTTCTCACATTTATGATGACTAGCTATCTCAGTCGTTCTGTATGACAAAGGATACTCAGTTGACAACGGCATATTCCTCATCATCATCATCATCTCAACCCATAACCCGTCATGGGTCGTAGGGGTGCCATGATGGAAGCATCAGCAGACAGGGTCCTCCACTGCTCTCTATTCTCAGCAATGCGTACAAGTGTGGAGAAACCGTGTCCTGCCCATTCTTTGATGTTATCAGCCCAGGATTTTCTTTGCCTTCCTCTTCTCCGTTTACCTTCGACTGTTCCCTGGAGGATCGTTTTCGAAAGGGAGCATATTCCTAAAAGGTTGAACTAAAGTCATAGCCTGTGTACTGTTCAATGAAAGAAACATTTGATATGCAAGAAAGACGCAAAAAACAGACATGAATGAATTTGGACACTCGTCGAATTTGAAAAGTAAAGCAAAGACAAAAAGTCGTAGACCAAGAAGATACTGAGCTAACCGGCCCAATAAGCAAGGTAAATATACCCACAAGATATATAATTGCACGAAGAACTAAGTCCGTACATTTCTCAAAGATACCAACAGTCGTTGCACAAGAGCAGTTGGAGCCAACGTGACTGGATGTAGATTCAGCCGTGGTACTCGTAATAAAGTTGGCGTGTGTGTCGTCAGACAATACAGATGGATCTTCCTCCTTAATTGTACTCAAAGAAGAACTATAGTTGAAGCAACGACGAACTGAAGTATGTCGTCCTGGGCTCAAAGAAGCACCAACATTGGTATTATGAACAACAGTATTATTAGTACCACAATATCCCCCCCCCCCCCCCCACGGATATTGGGGAAAAAATGGCTTCAAGCGTACACAATACACCCATCCCATTCACGAACAAGCTAGCTTGTTGTTGTTTCCCATTTTATTCAACTTGTTTTAAATTTTATTCAACAAGAATCATGTCCGGGACCCAAGACGCATCAAAAGTGAGGAATGCAGTAAGCGACCCATAACTTGACTGACTGCGTCAGGGTCAGCGAACCAGAGCTGACCAAGACCCTACTCCACTTCCACGTGGTGGTCCTGGAAACAGGCTGCATCACTGCAGTCTGGCTGAGGAGTAGGGATCGAAGAGGGAAGGCAAACCCGGTCCCAAAAAATGCCATGCGGAAGTCGGATGTGTCGGCCGAAAGGCGCAAATATCGCAGCTTTGCTGTAAACGGACACAACGCAACCAACGTCCTTTTCTGGACGAACGAGGAAGAAGGAACGAACGAATGAACTTTATTTTCAAAGGGTTTAGAATTGGACACGCAGGCCCGTCTAACATTCTGCCCTTTCTTTCTCTCTTCTTCCATACTGAATCCATTTATTCTCACATGTATCCTAAATATTACTTAAATAACAAAATAAAATAAAATCCCAACATCAAGGAAGCAGAAGAAGCATCCCATTCTACACAGGAAGCGCTCCATTGACACTTGAACCAAGGACGAGGGGGTCATGTCGGCTCGGGAGCTTTGGAAATGTGTATTATGTACACAGGGTTGCCAGATTAAAATGTTTAAAAAAAAAAAGTCAAACACTGCCACAAAAATGGTCAAATTGGCAACCCTGAATGTACAAAGTCATCATCAGCTGCCATCTCCACAACGAAGGTTGGCTATATGGATCTCCAACGTCTTCTGTCTCTTGTCTTGGTGGTGCACTCTGATAGACTCTTTCCTGTCCATCTCTTGATGTTATCTTCCCACTTATAGCGCTGTCTTCCCCTTGCATGTTTGCCTTCAACTCTTCCTTCTATTATGGCCTTCTGCAAGGTATTATGCCTTTTTATGTGCCCAAAGTATTTTAGCTGCCGAACTTTTATCTCCTTCATTAGTTTTCTTTTCATACCTAGATTTCCTAGGACCTCCTTATTTGTTTTCTTCTCTTTCCATGAGATACGCCCCATTCTTCTATATGTCCACATTTCAAGAGCCTCAATTCTTTCTTCTAATTGCTTATTCATCGTCCATGTTTCTACACCATACAGTAATGCAGAATATATATAACACTTGATGATTCTCAGTTTTAATTTCTGAGATAGCTGTTTTGATGTCAGTATATGTTTCTTGCTGTTGAATGTAGCTTTGGCCATTCCTATTCTCTTCTTGATTTCTGTTTCACATCTGCCATCTTCTGGTATTATATGACCAAGATATGAGTAGCTCTTGACTTGTTCCCGGATTTTCCCATTTTTGCTTATCTTTAATGTGGGCTAATTATCATAGCTTTTGTTTTCTCAATATCAATGTCCAATCCATATTCATGATTTATATTGTTCACTTGCTTCACTAGTTCTTGTAACTCCTGTTCACTTTCAGCTAACAACATGGAATCATCAGCATATCTACAGTAAGGTTGTTTATTGACCTTCCACTGATGTTCAGTCCTGGTATTTCCTGTATTGGTTTGAAAATTTTCCAGTGTATAGATTAAATAGGCAGGGGGAAAGCACACACCCTTGTCTTACACCTCTTTTAATGTCTAAGTATGGTGAATAATTCCTTCCAGATCTTACTGAAGCTGTTTGCTCGCACCTGTTAAAAGTCTTGGCAGAGTGTACGATGCCTCATTAAAAGACTCGAAGGCAGTGCAACAGACAATAGAAATGGCAGACAGAGGGCTACAGACCATAGACCAAAGCAGACTCCTGGGAAAGTTCAAACTGTGTTGCCTCCAGTTCATGTTGATACCAAAGTTGCTGTGGCCACTGCTTATATATGAAATAAGCACAAGTACAGTGGAAGCTATAGAGCAGAAGGTCAACAAGTTCATGAGAAAGTGGCTAGGGGTACCACCAGGTCTGTCAGATGTAGCACTGTACTGCAAAAAGTCAAAACTTCTGCTTCCTTTCAAGTCAGTTGTTGAAGAGTACAAAGTTGGAAAGGCAAGGCTTGCAATGATGCTACGCGAGTCAGCTGATGACGTGGTTAAGTCCATTCAGCCCACACTGAAAACGGGAAGGAAGTGGAGAGTGGAAGAAGCTGTTGATGCTGCCCAAGAGTCACTCAAACTGAGAGAGGTAATCGGATACACACAAACGAATAGACGGGGCTTTGGTCATGGAGACATCCGCTGGTGGTCCAAGACGGAGCGAACGGAATAATTGGCAAACGCTCAGTGGCTAGACCCATCGGCTTCGCGATGGTGTCTCAGTGTGTGTGACGGAACGAACGTAATTTGTCTTCTCTTTGTTACTTTCACAATTGCCTCCACGGCAGCCGGAGTTGTGGATTAAAGTTGCTACCATAAGTGAAATGGGTTCATTTTCCATACAAGACAACAGGAGGCTGAGACGCTTGGGAGTCATGACCCAAGTGGGCCCGCCCCCCCCCCCCTTCTTTAGAGTGTAAAGGAGTATATCGGGCCGAAACACTTGTCGGACGGGGGGACTTCTTCTGATGATCAGATTGCTTCCTGTTGTATCGCTCTGTAAAGAGTTTCCTATCATAGTTACATGGCCAAACCAGTGACGATCGGGAAAAGACCGATTGACTTCTGGAAAGACAGATGACACTGGGAAAGACTAGAAACCGACTGAGAGGGTTAGCACCCCGTAGGCTGTATTCAATTGCTACAGGACCCAAAAATGATAGATGCCCCCAGGATTCACCGAAAAAAAAAGGGGGGGGGGGGGAATGATGAATCCACAGGCGCCTCATTGGAATCGACCAGACCCGTTACACGGACTTCGAGCTCTGAACAACGGCTGGAATTTCCATGTGCCTGTGGTAGGGAATTCTCTACTCAGAGAGGAATGAAAATCCACCGAACGAAAAAAAGGGTGTGGGAGATCATATGGGGGAGATCAACAGCGCTCTGTCTCGACGGATAAGACGTTAGAAGAACGCAGCCAGGAGTCAATCCACAGTGCTGAGTACATTCAAGTTGATCTGCCTGATGATGAACTCACACACTTCTTGGACGTGAAGAGAGACGCAATCAAGTTTCCACCTGCCAGTGCAAAAGGGCTTTTGGAACAGTTGGACCAAGCCTTGGCAAAAGAGTTGGATAACAACCTGAAGCAGATAACTTTGGAGAAGAAGCTGGAAATCTTCGGCGACATAATATATATGCACTGTCGCAAAGTGTTCGGAGTGAGGGAGGCAAGGGAAAGTAACCCACCACGAAAAAGAAGAAAACAAATTAAAATATAAGAAAATCAGGAAACAGAAGAAGCATGCCCGAAAACATTTCAAGAACGCAGTTGCCACAGAGAAGGAAGGGTTACTACAGGTTTGGGAGCACCTGAAAGGCCAACATAATGCCCTTTGTAGAGCAGAAAGGTTGTGCAGGAAGAGAAGGAAGACTCGAAGGGATAGGGAAAGATTCTCCAGGGAGCCCTTCAAGTTTGCCAAAGAACTGTTTGAGCAGCCACGGTCGGGTACGCTAAACATCAAGAAAGAAGACCTGGAAGAACACCTTAGAATGACATATTCAGATGGTCGCAGAGATGAGCCGCTCAGCAGCATGGCAGGCCTTAAATGACCGAGTAAGCCAGGAGCTAAATTTAACACCAAGCCCCCAACGGTGCAAGAGGTAGAAAGCATTGTCCAGAAAGCTCGGTGCAAGTCAGCTCCAGGTTCTAATGGTGTTCCATATGTGGTGTATAAGAGATGCTCTGAAGTGCTCAAATGACTGCTCCGTTTACTGAAGAATGCGTGGAAAACCAAGCTTGGAGAAAGGCGAACGGAGTCTACATCCTGAAGGAACAAAATTCCACAGACATCAGTCAGTTCAGGCCAATCTCACTACTCAATGTGGAAGGGAAGATATTCTTCTCAGTGATGGCGAAAAGACTCACTACATACCTCCTGGCAAATGGGTACATTGACATTACTATTCAGAAAGGAGGTATCCCAGGTACACCAGGATGTCTAGAGCATGCCACAATGATCTGGGAAGCAATCCAAAAGGCAAAATCTGACAGAACAAACCTCCATGTAATCTGGTTGGATCTAGGGAATGCTTATGGATCCGTTCCACGCCAGATGTTGTGGCAGGCCCTAGAAATGTATCATGTTCCACAAGAGATTGCAGCAATGCTGAAGCTGTATTTTGCAGGGTTTACTGTCAGATTTTCAACCAGAGAGTACACAACGAAGTGGATTGGCCTTGAAGTTGGAATTGCGATGGGGTGTACCATCTCTCCGATACTATTCGTGATGGCTATGCAGGTAATCCTCAATGCGGCTGAAGGAATGGCTATAGGTCCAAAGCTCGGTGGAATGTGTCACATGCGACCGCTCAAAGCATTCATGGATGATGTCGCATAGAGATTTATGATCAATAAATTTTCTATATTCTTTTCTTTTCTGCCCGTGTCCTCTACTTTATTATCGCTCTTTTATCGTTTTCCTGTTTTTTGCATTCGTTCGTTTGCGGCAAAATATAACTTTCCCATTCTGACTTCTGCCGTTTCTTTTCTCACACTAGTAACGCATTTTATTGCGTAATATGTCAGTCCCTGGATGTGAACGAAATAGTGTGAGAATTGTTCTAGTCAGACATAGAGAGCAGAAATTTGTCTATATTTTCATCTGACACGAGTTTTTCTTCGGCTAGTTTCTCGGCGTGAGGTGTGGAAGGCGCCAATCTGCATCGCTCAGAAATGAGACATGTCGTAGTAGGTGTGAAGACGCGTTTTGTCAGTTATGGCCAGCGTCTAAGTATGTGAAGTGTTATGAGGAGAGGGGGAGACGGGGGTTTTGGAAATAGCGCGCATCCTTTGTCTGTTTAAGATATAAACCAGAGTTTTAGACCTTTTTCACTCAGTACTCCGCAGTCAAGACTAGAACGATCTAGCGTTCGATTCCTAAAGATCTCTGTTAATAGAAGCATCCTTTAGTTGGTCGCAGTGGATTTAGTTCTTAGTAGTTCTGTGTTGAGGTAAATATATATTATATATCTAGTAGTATTGAGTGATTCGGTGATAACCGCTTATTTCATTTCACAAGTTAGATTTCTGTGCAGAAGAAATTAAAGTTATAAGTCTGTTATATTCTCTAGTTGACATGTTACAGTGGAAAGGAGAAGAAACTATAATTTCTAGCTTAAACTCATGCAGCTATAATGAATTTAATTTAACTGCTAATAACCAGTCAAGAATATTTTAAACTAACTTATAACTGCACTGATTCATCATTGAATATTGACGAAATACGTATGTATTTCTAATTCATGATGACTGATTTTATTTCACGGGAGATTTAAACGATAAGACAATCTCTACGCTGCAGTTTATAATGTAAGTTATAACCGAGGAATAGTATGTATAAGTATTTTATATGTTGTTTTCTCTTTATTCAGTGAAACTGGGGTAGCCCAACTTTACCAACGGTTTTAGTACTGAGAAATATCTTTAAAGAAGTAAAACATTTTTTTAAAAAGACTTGGGTGTATAAAGTAAAACCTGTCTGGCATTGCGTTGGCATCCAGAACGACAGAATACCCATTACATGAACTTTAAGATTAAATGAAGTAACGGGCCTATCGCGCTAGATTTAATTCTTCCTGAGAAAAACCTCAAGTACATTATCAGACCTTGTGGCAAGTAAAATATTACTATCAGTAACATTCCGACGGAGTTCTGACTAGTTGTGGTGTGACCAAATAAATTCCTATACTCTGTGCTATCTGTGCTTCTCTATGGTGCGGAATGCTGGAGAGTTACAGAGAAGGAAATGTCGAAATTGTCCTCTTTTCCCACAACATGCCAAAGAAAAATTCACCGAATCTTTTGGCCGAATACCATCACTAACCAAGATCTGCTTACTCGTAGCAAGCAAGAGGACATGCACACCATCATAGCTGGCAGACGCTGGAACTGGGTTGGTCATGTCCTCAGAAGAGACCTCGATGCCATCACAAGAACAGCTATACTTTGGACCCCTGAAGGAAAACGAAAAAGAGACCGACCAAAAACAACCTGGCGGAGGACTGTGGAGGCTGAAATGCAAAGAATGAACCAGAGTTGGGGCACTGTACGAAGGATGGCCACCGACCGAGCAAAGTGGAATCAATTTGTTGTTGCCCTACAAAACGCCACTAGGCGTGATGGCCACTGACTGCTTTGACGATCGGCGGCTAAGGATCAAAGAAGAAGAAGAAGAATAAACATATATCAATAAAATACGAATAACCAAGGAAACGTTCCCTGAAGTAGTGAATTCAACCTATCTTTGTGGAGCTGGGGTTCCCTTGGCCAAGACTACCATTGGAGATTCTGTATGTGCATGTCCTAAAAATTGTTTTTCCAGAAGTTGCTACCAAAGCTGTAAGTACGAATGCAAGCTAATGATCACGGTTGACTGAATAGAGTAAATGCAGGACTGAGTGATTCCTTTATTGTTGTATTTTGGCACCCATTTTGCTGTCTTAAATTTCTTTATGCAAGTTTTTTTTTTTTTGGTTGCTAACAATATTTTCCTTAGGATAGATTAGAGTATCAAAGTCTGTTCATACCTTTAAAGGGAAATCTTAGACTATAGCATATGTATCCGTGACTCTTTAGGGCTATCACTTTTCTTCTAACAGGACTGTGAGCTAATCATTCATTCATAACCCTCCACTCCCAAAGGAGCATAGGCCTTCAACAAACACATGCCAAGTCCTCCTGTCACGTGCCATGATCTCAAGTTCTTTCCATGTTCTCTTCGTCATTTTCACCTCTGTTTCCAACTCTCTTCTCCATGTACTTCTTGGTCTTCCTCTGCCTCTCTTGCCCTGGGGGTTCCAGAACAAGGACTGCCTTGTAATGCTCTCAACAGGTTTCCTCAGTGTGTGTCCTATCCATCGCCATCGTCTTCTTCTCATCTCTTGTTCCACTGGCACTTGTCTAGTTCTTGTCATCAGTTCCACGTTGGTAACCTTGTCATACCATTTTAATCCCTCTATTCTACGCAAGCACCCATTTATGAAAGTCTGCAGCTTTTTGGTTGTTGTCGTGTGTTACCGGGTCCCGAAAGGGGAGCAAAGAATAGTAACACTGTCCCCTGTCAAGCATGTCGTAGAAAACGACTAAGGAGGGTTGGACATGAAGCCGGTTACCCCATCCTGTAAAAAATTTAAACCACAAAAAACTTCAACAAAAAAGGACTGTGGGCTATACATCGAGGGAAAAGATCATAGCAATGGGTCTATCATTCTTGTAGCAATTCATTGACTTTATGACTATTTGTATATGCTTGATGCAATTTTTATGTGTTGTGATGGAATTTACTTTTGATAATTAAAATTCACTTAAACTTAATCAGTGTGTTGGTCAGTTCGTTCCCAAATTATCTATATTTTTATTGTCATAGTTTCACGTCTGTGCGTCTATTGTAGTCACTTATGTGTGTGTGTGTAAGTGAGGGATATATATATTAATATATATTATACTAGACGGTCTGACAAATCTTAATCTGTTGTAGATGATAGGCTGACTGAGAGAAATTACTCGAGGGTCAGAGACCGACTCTAATATATTTCCTCCATCTCACTCGTGAAATCTATTTCTACTTATATCTCACTGAACTATCACCTGTTTCTATTGCTATTCAGAAGGGACCAACCCAAGTCTTAATTCCCCTATCAAAATTCTACGACAAATGTGGACTCGTCCGAAGGATTTTTGAACGTAGAATAGGAAGACGAGACGACAAATATCAGCTCGTCTGTACGATTTTTTTCTTTATTCTGATATAGAGTAAGAGTGTGATGTCTTGTGAGTTTTTATATCTTTAAAAATAATTATTCCCCTAGACTAGAGGTGGCCAAACTACGGCTCGCGGGCCAGATCCTGTCCGTCAACCAGTTTTGACCGGCCCGCCAACCTGTTTTGGTCGGCCTCTTATTGTTGATTGAAAATTACTGTATACTCCGACCACTGTGCTAAAAAATATTACAAAATAGCACGCACAGGCACCAGAAACAAAACCAAAAAGACCCAAAATGTACGATTAACATCTCCCCACCTCCCACAACACCACCAGCTCGCTCTTTCTCTCTCTCTCTCTCTCTCTCTCTCTCTCTTTCTCATACCAATTGAGCTCTACTAGATACACAGCTCTCTAACTCACAGGAAGTTCCTTGCATTTTTAGAAGAAGTGGATTCTGTTTACGGTGATCTCCTGCTTCATGCTGAGGTGAGATGGCTTAGTCGAGGAAAATGTTTAATAAGATTTTGTGAACTGAAGGATGAAATATTTGACTTCCTGCGAGACAACTTACCATGTTCAATTGATCTTCAAAATAAACTCAAAGATATTCATTTCATTCAGCACTTGGCATTTCTCACAGATATAGCACAACATTTGAATGTACTGAATTTGCAGTTACAAGGAAAAAGTCAAACACTTTTTCAAATGATGGGCTATGTTGATGGCTTCAAAAAGAAACTGAGCCTATTTAGTCTGTGTTTGCAAAAGAATAACCTGTTTCATTTTCCTTGTTGTAAACAGCTGTCTGAGAAAGAGAGTGTTAACTTCAGGAGGTACACAGATGACATTGAACAGCTGATTTCTGAGTTTGATCGTCGATTTCAAGATTTTGAGATGTTTCGTCCACAAATGGAACTTTTTAACAACCCATTCAAGTGCACAGTGAAGTCTCAGCCAGCAGAACTACAATTACCGTTATGTGAACTCCAATGTGACCCATTCGTCAACACAACAGAAGCAACTGGAGCTGATTTGGGGAAATTACTACCAAAGGAACGTTACCCACTTCTGAGAAAATGGGCCCTAAAAGTGTGTTCTATATTTGGTAGCACATATCTTTGTGAGACAACATTTTCTGCCATGAAGCTTATCAAATCCAAGACCAGAAACAGATTAACTGACTCTGTATTATCCCGTGTTCTCAAAATTGCTACGTCACAAATGGAAGTAGAATTCAAATCACCGGTGAAAAGTTTTGATAAGCCACACTCTTCACAATGAAATAACACACAAATGTATGTTTGAAATAAATAATTACATGTCATATTACAAATTACAAAACAAATTAAAACAACAGATTCATTATTTTTTTTAACAGTAATTTCAGTCCGAAGACTGGTATACATGTCTTGGCAGATGTGCAGTACAGTAGTTTGCCATTGCTTTCTGTACGTGGTTCATTATACAGTATATGTAAAACTAAATCTCAGAACGTTATTTTTTAAGGATTTTATAGGTCTGGCCCTCTGATGTTACCCTTTACTATAATCTGGCCCTCGGCCAACCTTAGCTTGGCCACCACTGCCCTAGACTAACAATCTGTTTATGGGCGTGCTGACCACACAATTAATAATTGGTTTTTCCACAGCATTTTTGAGTATTATACATGTTTGAGTTACAGGTTGATTTTGTCGGATTATATGTTAATTATTGATTTTGCAATACTAAACACTGGTAAAGTTTGTGATTGTCTAACAGTCACTGGATTTGAAGCAGAGAGGTGTTTGAACTAAGTTAAGGAGTGCGTTTCGGGCTATTACGTCCTGTTAATTGCCTCCCTTACCCTAACTGACTTCAGGGGCGAACTTGTAGTGGACTTAAAATTAAGGGATTTTTTTTCTCCTTAAATTTTTGCAATAATTATTTTGTTTCCACTGTAGCAACATATTTTTTTTAGTGAGTAATCTTAACTACCATTTATTTGGCTTAGTCGCTAGCATTTAGAGCTTTTATTGCCGATTAATAGCAGCGATAGTTAGATACTTTATTATAGGAGGAGGTATCCCAGTTAAAGAATATCATCTTTTTGATTTTTGGTAATTTCTCGCAAGTAGTAGGAACCAGTGTATCCTTTTTCTTACTTCCTTATCGACTAAGTCTCAGTCACCTATTTGCGATGGCAGAGAGGGCGAAGCTTAGGCAGATCCCCAGGGACGAAGCGAGAGAAGAAGGTTTACAAGGAGAGGAAGCGAAAGCTTTTGTCAGGGACGAACTTGAGAGATATGATGCGGAGAGGACAGCAGCCGAAGCTAAAGAGCAAAAGAAGATGGATGAGGAAATGGAAATTCGCAGGGCACAGCATGATGAAAGAGAGAAAGAGAGACAGCACGAGGAAAGAGAGAAGGAGAGACAGCGTGTGGAAAGAGAAAATGAGCAACGACGACAGCATAAGTTGGCGCTTAAGACTCTGGAGTTCCAAAGCCGTGGTGCTGCCTCTACCTCCAGCAATGGAGAGTCTTCTCCTCATTCTTCTTTGACTGATCCTTCAAATACTCAGTCTCCTCACCTCACCGCTATGTCTTTCGCTCTAGAATCTTTCCCTTGTCCTAATGAGAAGATTGACACGTATCTAGAAAAATTTGAGAAAATTGCACTTCTGTACGGTTTAGAGAGGTCGCGTTGGAATATGAAGCTTTCTCAGGTTTTGAATAGCAGGGCGTATGATGTTTACGCCAAACTGGAAAGCAGCCAACAAGACAACTACGACATGTTGAAGAAAGCTTTACTTGAGCGCTTTGAAATGAATGCGCGAAAGCTTTTGCAACTGTTTTGCAACAGCAGGAAGGAGAGCTCTGAAACTTTTCAGCAGTTCTCGTCTCGTTTGAAGGGATACTTGACAAAGTGCATTGAGCTTTCACAGCTCGCCTCTACCTATGAAGGTCTGGAGGTGTTCGTTATAGGCTAACAAATAAAGAACACTTTGCCTGCTGATATCCGGAGATTTTTAGCTGAGCAGGGTGCAGAAAAGCTTGAAGACATTTTGGAAAAGTCTGAGCGATATCACAATGCGCTGGCTGAACTACCGGCCACAAAACGTAAACCGACAGAAGAGCCTTTTCGAAAGAATAATCAAGATCAATCTTCTCATGTTTCTAACCAGAATAACCACAGAGAAACTGGACCCCAAAACCCCCCTCCTGAAAAGTCAAAGTTCTACAAAAACAAGTACCCCACCAACAACAAACAGTCTGATCAACCCAACCGTTCGACATGGCAGCGCGGTCAGAAAGGACAAGATGACAAAGGGAAAACCCCTGAGCACGGGACATATAACCAGATCAAGCACACTGAGCCTAAACGCATCGGATGCTTATTAACAGTCTCGCAAGGCAGAATTGATGTCAGTGATTCTAAACCTAAAGAGGGGAGACCCTCTACGCGAGGTACTGTTATTTTGAACGGTTCTCAAACGTTTTGTTTATTTGACACGGGGCTTTCTTATGACTGCATTGTCGCCAGGCACCTAGTTAAACCCGGTCAAGAGACTGGAGAGACCGTCAAACTTTGTGGAGTTTCTAAGAGTGAGGCACCTACAGCGCTTCCCATCGCATTGGTGGAGATCCACTCTGATTTTGTCAGAGGCTTGATCAAAGCGGCTGTTATGGATGACCCCATCTACGCAGTCATACTTGGCGGTAGATATATGTTTATTGGGAAACCGGAAGAGCCGATTGTGGCAACAGTAACCACAAGAGGGCAAACCAAGAAGGAACGGGAGCCTGCGCAAAATTTGTTACCTATGGAACTTAAAGAAGCTCAACAAAAGGACCCTACCTTGGCACTCTGCTTTAGAAAACTGCCCATGGCTAAGGACCGTAGACAGCACGGGGACATTTTTTCTAAGGATGGCGTACTTTATCGCAGAACGGGCAAGCCTGACCAAGGTTACAACCAGCTCCTAGTACCGAAACAGTACAGAAGCCAAATCCTAGAAATGGGGCACTCTCTTCCCTTCAGCGGACATATGGGACAGAACGCCACAAACCAACAGATAACCACTCATTATTGGTGGCCAGAAGTAAATACTGATATTATCAGTGTAGCAAAGTTAGATTTTGCTGGGGAGGTTATGATGGTATCCTAAAAAGAATGAAATCCGTGTATGTATTAACCGTGTGAGGTCAAGCACATGTAGGCCCCTGACTCTAAAAGATGATGATGATGAATTATGTGCAGGGTACCTAACGCTACCTCCCTAGATCTCACAGGGTCACTCCTGTGGCGCTAGTGTATGGTGTATGATGTACCTAGTGTCTAGGGGAGAAATGAAATGATGGTACACAACACAAAAAGCACTTTAAGTTACTATGAGGAAGTGAATAAAACCTGTGGTTAAGTTTTTCTTTAAATTAATTTTTTTGTACAATTTATTTTGCCTGTCCAGTCAAATCGTTTGGACAGGTCTTTGAAAATGAGGACAAGATAGTTTACATAAAAGATTAACTAAAATTGTGTGGACAATCTGCCCAAATACTACAATGTTATTATATGTATTTCCTATTTGAATGTTCACAGCTTAAATTTATTCTTCTAAGAGAGAGAGAGAGTCACTGTGTATGAGGGGCTGTAATGTCATCATACCCCACAAAAGCCCTGAGTATGACTTGATTTACTAAGGTTTTTTTAAACCGAAACTGTCAGATGTACCCAGGTCCTTAACATATCACCTGGGGTTTCTTGTTGAAAGATTAGATCTTGTGTAGTTGCAGAAATATCGATATCACGTCACACACCCAAGCTCCTGCTGTTATCTCTTGACAGCATATGTAAAGTGTAGGAGACTTCTTGGCGTAATCGTCACACCTCAGGTTTCCTGTCACCAGCTGGCAACAGGAAACGAAACCTCACAAATCAAGAAATATAAACAAATGACGCTGACTTTGCAAAGAAATGGCCTCAGTTTCCTTTGCTCCGTCCAAACTGTGAAATACTCATATAGTTATTTAATTTACTTTTAAATTTAACATAGCTGTTCTCAGCGTATCTGAATCAAAAATACAGTTCAACTGGCAATGAATAGTGAAAGCTTTTTGCTAATATTTAGTAGCACTGGCCAATCGAAAGCTTGCGACTACCGGAATTCAAATGCAGTTTTTGAAAAACCAAAAGTAATTCCAAACATACTCTGCGTCTGGTAGTCGATTGGCCAGCCTGCTTTAGTTATGCCAATGCAAAACGATGTTAGTTTTTGGTAACAATTTTCCTACCGCTCCCCTCTCCTTCTATACTCTTGTTACCCAAGCTAATTTGAATTTCCTCAATGCCTCTCTTCTAAGCCGGTGTCCCCACTAACGTTAAGAAAAAACAAGCAGAAACAACAGTCCGTCTGGTCGTGCGTCCGTAGACATTTAGTATTTTCTCAACCATTTGGGTAATACTGGGACTATCATATTATTTAAAACACATTCTTGCTCAGTGAATTCTAAGCTATACTGCCATATATTTTTTATGTTCAGTTTCATTATGGTTTTAGATTTTCAATTTTGTCACCGGTCATCGTCAAATAAATATTTTACACAAGACGGCCATCTTCCCCTCTCGCTAGCATGTATTTTTCAAATAACTAACTTGTTTTTGTGAGGTCAGAAACATTACCGCGAGGAGGCAATAAAATTGTCTGCGTGTTTTGCCTCTCTTGGCTTTGTCGCAACGTGTATATATGCATGGCAGAATGTGTAAGGCTAAGCGGGGTTGCGCATGGCGGGTTAAGAATTGGCGTTAATAATTTGTATTGTATCGTGTAACACTACCAAAAGATGTAAGGATTACTACTAAATTTGCGATAAAGTTGACAGAATACGTTAATTCAGATAGTTATTTTGCGGCACACTTCCTCCAAATCGTTAATTATAAGTCTTGGCTGCAAAGTGTATGCAGCAGATCTGGTAAAATGTTGGTAGTACGTTTTCGAAACCGAAACTAAAACGCGTGTTAGATTTTTTTTTCGTGGAATCGTTCTATAGGCTTTAGCACTGCACAAAAGGCAGCGTTGCTGGCGTGTGAGAGCATCGCCGTCAGACACAATAGGGCTGGTTTTATTTATTATCATTTTATGACTAAAATCTTACTGAAATGAGCGATTATTCTCGCAGATTTTACTACAATCAGGTATGTCAAATCCTGTGCCAACGTGTACCACCCAAGCAACGGACACCCCCAGTCTCTTTGGGTGAAACACCAATAGTAGGAGCACCATTAGAACGGGTTGTGATCGACATTTAAGGACCCTTAGAAAGGACTAAAAGAAGGAACAGGTTCATCCTCACCTTAGTCGACACATGCACTATGTGGGCAGAAGCAATCCCGCTAACACGCACAGATGCCAAGCATGTCGCAGAAGCCCTCGTGCAGATTTTTACTCGGTTGGGATTCCTTCAACAAGTGTTGACGGATAACGGATCGCCATACCGAAACCTGTTGATGGATGAGATCGTTCAGATCTTGAGGGACCAGCACATCTACACTAAGCCTTACACTCTGGCCAGAAAGGGGCTAGTAGAACGTGTTAACGGAAACCTCAACATGATGTTAAGTAGACTGGCACAAGTGAAACCTGAAGATTTGGATCTTTCTATCCCTGCAGCTCTATTTGGCTACAGAGAAACCCCACATACGTCCACAGGATTTCCGCCAGCCACGCCTTTATTCGGCAGACCCATTAAGGGCCCGCTTGAAGCTTTACTCAGGTCGCTGACAGACCAGAAGGCTGATGAGACAGTTGTCTCAGCAAGTAAATATGTGTCGGATTTAAAGGAAAGGTTGAAACTAGGACGGGATCTAGCAATGACCAACTTTAAGCGAGCACTCGCAAAGCTCGCTAACCGATACAGAAAAGTCGCGAAAGAAAGAAAACTGGAAGCAGGAGAGAAAGTTTTGGTGTTACTCCCTACCGGGAACAACAAACTGAGGATCGGATGGCAAGGGCCGTTTACCGCCCTGAAAAAGATTTCTAAGGCTAACTACCAGATCTCTATTAAGTGAAAGGAGAAGGTTTTCCATTTAAATCTGTTAAAGAAATACTTGGAAAGACCAGTGCCGACCTCCGAACATCTCTTGACGATCGCCAAAACTGACGAAGATGACGATAGTGGCAGGGATATTCCACTGCAATCACACGGAATCTTTCAAAAATGTCAAAAGCGGCGACGCTCTTTCAAGCGCTCACGGAAGACATTCCAGAGAAGGAAGAATGTTGGAGCAGACATGAGGAGGAGTTGGATAGAGACGGAGGGGGGAGATGAAAGTGAAGAAAACAGACACCCTGAAGCTACGGATATAGGAAATTTATTTCCATAACGTAGACATGGAGTGCTTCCATATCTTAAAGGGGGGACGTTCTGTCGCATAGAGATTTATGATCAATAAATTTTCTATATTCTTTTCTTTTCTGCCCGTGTCCTCTACTTTATTATCGCTCTTTTATCCTTTTCCTGTTTTTCGCATTCGTTCGTTTGCGGCAAAATATAACTTTCCCATTCTGACTTCTGCCGTTTCTTTTCTCATACTAGTAACGCATTTTATTGCGTAATATGTCAGTCCCTGGATGTGAACGAAATAGTGTGAGAATTCGTCTAGTCAGACATAGAGAGCAGACATTTGTCTATATTTTCATCTGACACGAGTTTTTCTTCGGCTAGTTTCTCGGCGTGAGGTGTGGAAGGCGCCAATCTGCATCGCTCAGAAATGAGACATGTCGTAGTAGGTGTGAAGACGCGTTTTGGCAGATATGGCCAGCGTCTAAGTATGTGAAGTGTTAAGAGGAGAGGGGGAGACGGGGGTTTTGGAAATAGCGTGCATCCTTTGTTTGTTTAAGATATAAACCAGAGCTTTAGACTTTATTCACTCAGTACTCCGCAGTCAAGACTAGAACGATCTAGCGTTCGATTCCTAAAGATCTCTGTTAATAGAAGCATCATTTAGTTGGTCGCAGTGGATTTAGTTCTTAGTAGTTCTGTGTTGAGGTAAATATATATTATATATCTAGTAGTATTGAGTGATTCCTTGATAACCGCTTATTTCATTTCACTAGTTAGATTTCTGTGCAGAAGAAATTAAAGTTATAAATCTGTTATATTCTCTAGTTGACATGTTACAGTGGAAAGCAGAATAAACTATAATTTCTAGCTTAAACTCATGCAGCTATAATGAATTTAATTTAACTGCTAATAACCAGTCAAGAATATTTTAAACTAACTTATAACTGCACTGATTCATCATTGAATATTGACGAAATACGTATGTATTTCTAATTCATGATGACTGATTTTATTTCACGAGAGATTTAAACGATAAGACAAGCTCTACGCTGCAGTTTATAATGTAAGTTATAACCGAGGAATAGTATGTAAAAGTATTTTATATGCTGTTTTCTCTTTATTCAGTGAAACTGGGGTAGCCCAACTTTACCAACGGTTTTAATACTGAGAAATATCTGTGAAGAAGTAAAACATTTTTTTAAAGACTTGGGTGTATAAAGTAAAACCGGTCTGGCATTGCGTTGGAATCCAGAACGACAGAGTACCCATTGCATGAACTTTAAGATTAAATGAAGTAACGGGCCTATAGCGCCAGATTTAATTCTTCCTGAGAAAAACCTCAAGTACTCGTATATTTTCAGACCTTGTGGCAAGTAAAATATTACTATCAGTAACATTCCGACGGAGTTCTGACTAGTTGTGGTGTGACCAAATAAAGTCTTATACTGAGAGAAGGCACCGACCTGACATTCCTAGTTACTTGAAATCTAAGCTATTGACACTTTGCTCGCTGTTAACGTTCGTGCCTGGACAATTTTAATGTGACATAAACAGATATCAATAAAATAAGAATAACCAAGGAAACGTTCCCTGAAGTAGTGAATTCAACCTATCTTTGTGGAGCTGGGGTTCCCTTGGCCAAGACTACCATTGGAGATTCTGTATGTGCATGTCCTAAAAATTGTTTTTCCAGAAGTTGCTACCAAAGGTGTAAGTACGAATGCAAGCTAGTGATCACGGCTGACTGAATAGAGTGAATGCAGGACTGAGTGATTCCTTTATTGTTGTATTTTGGCACCCATTTTGCTGTCTTAAATTTCTTTATGGAAGTTTTTTTTTTGGTTGCTAACAATATTTTCCTTGAATAGATTAGAGTATCAAAGTCTGTTCATACCTTTAAAGCGAAATCTTAGACTATAGCATATGTATCCGTGACTCTTTGGGGATATCACTTTTCTTCTAACAGGACTGTGGGCTATACATTGAGGGAAAAGATCATACCAATGGGTCTATCATTCTTGTAGCAATTCATTGACTATTTGTATATGCTTGATGCAATTTTTATGTGTTGTGATGGAATTTACTTTTGATAATTAAAATTCACTTAAACTTAATCAGCGTGTTGGTCAGTTCGTTCCCAAATTATCTATATTTTCCTTGTCATAGTTTCACGTCTGTGCGTCTATTGTAGTCACTTATGTGTGTGTGTATGTGAGGAATATATATATATTAATATATATTATACTAGACGGTCTGACAAATCTTAATCTGTTGTAGATGATAGGCTGACTGAGAGAAATTATCTCGAGGGTCAGAGACCGACTCTAATATATTTCCACCATCTCACTCGTGAAATCTATTTCTACTTATATCTCACTGAACTATCACCTGTTTCTATTGCTATTTAGAAGGGATGAACCCAAGTCTTAATTCCCCTATCAAAAATCTACGACAGATGACACAACAATTCTGACATCAGATGAACATCAGGCCCGGAGGATGTTAGCACGCCTGGATGACCTAGTCAGCTGGTGCAGAATGAGTTTCAAACACAAGAAGTCGAGAAGCCTATCAGTCAGGAAAGGGAAGATAGCAGAGAAGAATCCCTACTGTCATTGAGAAACCTGTTAAAAGTCTTGGCAGGGTGTACGATGCCTCATTAAAAGACTCGAAGGCAGTGCAACAGAAAATAGAAATGGCAGACAGAGCGCTACAGACCATAGACCAAAGCAGACTCCTTGGAAAGTTCAAACTGTGGTGCCTCCAGTTCATGTTGATACCGAAGTTGCTGTGGCCACTGCTTATATATGAAATAAGCACAAGTACAGTGGAAGCTATAGAGCAGAAGGTCAACAAGTTCATGAGAAAGTGGCTAGGGGTACCACCAGGTCTGTCAGATGTAGCAATGTACTGCAAAAAGTCAAAACTTCTGCTTCCTTTCAAGTCAGTTGTTGAAGAGTACAAAGTTGGAAAGGCAAGGCTTGCAATGATGCTACGCGAGTCAGCTGATGACGTGGTTAAGTCTATTCAGCCCACACAGAAAACGGGAAGGAAGGGGAGAGTGGAAGAAGCTGTTGATGCTGCCCAAGAGTCGCTCAAACTGAGGGAGGTAATCGGATACACACAAACGAATAGACGGGGATTTGGTCATGGAGACATCCGCTGGTGGTCCAAGGCATCAAGCAGCGAGCGCAGAGACATGGTAGTTCAGGAGATACGAGGAGCTGAGAATGATAAGAGGTTGCAAAAAGTAGTGCAGTAGGTCCAACAAGGCCAATGAACTACATGGGAAGGCGCCCTGCAGAGATCCTTGACATGGAATGATATATGGCATATGGCACCTCTTAGGCTCAGCTTCGTTGTTAGTTTAATGTATGACCTGCTGCCGTCGGCCACCAACCTTGTGAAATGTGGAAAGTCGGATGATGAGCAGTGCCCCCTGTGCCAGGTGAGGCAGACACTCGAACACGTGCTCTCAGCGTGTAAGGTGTCATTAGGGCAAGGGCGATACACCTGGCGCCATAAAAAAGTGCTAAATGAGCTTGCTGCGACAATAGATCTGGCAAGGATGAAGGCGAATAGCAAACCCAGGCCGAGCACCTCAAATACATACTTTCTGAGGCAGGAAAGTCAGCACACTCCAAACCGAGTAAACCTGGTAGCAGTTTACCATCTCTTCTTGACTGTGCAAACGACTGGGAGATGGCGGTAGACCTACCTGGGCGAGGGGCATATCCAGAGAGTATCAGAAAAACGCGGAGACGGCCGGATATAGTGCTTCATTCTTCAGCAACGTTTCAGGTCATACTGATTGAACTGACCGGGCCATTTGAATCCAGATTAGATGAGCAACATTCGTTCAAAGCGGCCAAGTATAATGATCTGGCCACGGATCTGAGACACGACGGGTTCACTGCAAGGGTCATGGCTGTTGAGGTGGGCGCAAGAGGGCTTGTGGCTGCATCAGTGTATGATCTATTGAAACTGTTGGGGCTGAGGGGACAGTCGAGAACAAGGGCAATGAAGAGGCTTAGTGAAACTGCCAAAAAGGCATCAGGCTGGCTGTGGAACAACCGTAATGGGCAATGGAAATCGTGACAGTAAACAGTGCGTACAGAAAACACCAGGAATTTTTCCAAGTCCACAATATGCTGAGTTTGTTGGTGTACTAGTAAACGGGCTGTGACTGTGGGGCAACAGGCTGTGTATATTATAGGGGTGTCATGGTCAGAATTTCAGTGGCGATTGCGCAGTGGCTAGACTCGTAGGCTTCGCGATGGATTCTCAGTGTGTGTGACGGAACGAACGTAATTTTTCTTCTCTTTGTTACTTTCACAATTGCCTCCACGGCTGGCGGAGTTGTAGATTAAAGTTGCTACCATAAGTGAAATGGGTTCATTTTCGATACAAGACAACAGGAGGCTGAGACGCTTGGGAGTCATGACCCAAGTGGGCCCGCCCCCCTTAGAGTGTAAAGGAGTATATCGGGCCTAAACACTTGTCGGACGGGGGGACTTCTTCTGATGATCAGATTGCTTCCTGTTGTATCGCTCTGTAAAGAGTTTCCTATAATCATCGCAACAAAGGTTACTGAGTATTCTTATGTCTTTTCCAACAATACTTATGTCTTCGAGGCATTCAATTATTTTCTCGTGATGGACTCTGTCAAAAGCTTTCTTATAGTCAATGAAGCACATGTGTATACTGTTTTGGACCTCTGTATATTTTTCTACTAATATTCTTAATCAAAATATTGCCTCTCTTGTTTCGCTGTTCTGTCTAAAACTAAACTGTTCTTCTTGAATTTCGCTGTCTACCTTACTTTTAATTCTTTAACGTATTTTGTTTTAGCAGTATCTTAATTGCATGACTCATCAGGCTGATTGTTCTTCTTCTTCTTCGTCCTGAAAAGGACGTTGGTTGCGTTGTGTCCGTTTACAGCAAAGCTGCGATATTTGCGCCTTTCGGCCGACACATCCGACTTCAGCACGGCATTTTTGGGACCGGGTTAGCCTTCCCTCTTCGATACCTACTCACTCAGCCAGACTGCAGTGATGCAGTCTGTTTCCAGGACCACCACTTGGAGGTGGAGTAGGGTCTTGGTCAGCTCTGGTTCGCTGACCCTGACGCATGCAGTCTAGCTCTGGGTAGCTAACTGCATTTCTCACAGTTGACGTTTCTTCTTCTTCTTTCGTTCGCTTGAAATATATTGTCTATATCTGGAATGTTGTTTCTTGTATAAACTTCACTGTCTTTTTTAGTTCATTCTTCTTCTTCTTCTGTCCTTAGCCACCGACCGTCAAAGCAGTCAGTGGCCATTACGCCTAGTGGCGTCTTAGGGCAACAGCAGATAGGTTTTTTCTGCCATTGTTTCCCATCACGCCTAGTGGCGTCTTTAGGGCAACGGCAAATCAACCCATTTGTTGTTGTTTCCGTAATCGAAGTGACTGGCAAACGGGTGATCAGCCCGTTGCAATTTTTAGTTCATACAGACGTCCATATAGTGTTGCTTCCAGTGTTGTTTCTCTGGGCCAGTGGGTTTGCCTCAATATATCATATTCGGGGCAATCTTGAAGTACATGTTCCGCAGTCTGGGGTGCCTGTCCACATTTACACATGGCTGAATTGCCAATCTTGAATTGTGTATACATGTGGCTGCGGAATCGGTTGTGTCCTGTTCTGAGGCGCAGAATGACAATTTGTTCTGATCTGTTCATAGCTTGGTATTCATCCTGTATTGGTGTTGGTGGCTTTCTGATTGATTTGATCATCTTTTTCTTCTGATGGTACGTAACTGGTGCATCCGGTTGCTCGTCTGCAGCACCTTTTTTAGCCAGTCCGTCCGCTCTCTCGTTTCCTGGTATTCCACAATGAGACGGTGTCCACTGCATGGCGACCCTGCGCTGGTTGCACAGTTCAAAAAGTAGAGCTTGTATACCTGGCAATTTTCTGGAATGAAGTGCTTGAAGTGCTGATCTTGCATCTGTCAGGAATACTACAGGCTGTGGACCGAGATTGGTGTTCAACAGTTTCTCAGTTGCCACCTTGATTGCCTGGATTTCTGCATCATAGTTGTTACAAAATTTCCCCGTTGGTACTCTGGCCGTATCCCTAGTGTTGTTTGGGTATTCTATGTACACCCCTTCTCCTCCATTCTTTACTGCATTCTGTGCTGACCTATCCGTGTATTCTCGGACCCAGAGGTCCTGTGGGTATTCATCATCCAGGAAACTGAGAGTGATTGTCCTACGTTGCACGCTGTTCTGTTCATCCCTGTCGAATATTCCTTTCACTTTTGTCTGGATGTGTACTGGTAGTCCAGGCTCCTCTCTCCAAGGGGTTTGTTCTGGCACAGACTTTAGGGGGCTGTTAACTTCAGGCAGGTCTGAGGTTTGTCTACGAAATCGTTTGGCCTGGTGGATAAAGCTGCTTCTTTTCAATTTTTTGAAACCATTGCTAGGTTTTGGAATGTGTCCTTCATTGGATGGCTCTGCATACAGTGGAACTTTTCTGCCTGTGTTAGCACTTTCGTGTCTCTGCGTTCTCTTAGTGCCTGTATCCTCCCCATTTTCTCCATCTCCACTATAGGCGTTGATTTCATAGCCCCCGTGATAACCCTAAGCGCCTGGTTTTGCACCTTATCTAGCTCTTGTGATGTGATGTTTGATGCTGGACACCACGCAGCTGACCCATATTCCAGGTGTGGTCGTATGCCCTGCTGGTAAACTTTACTAAGTATTTTCCCGCTGGCTCCCCATGTGGTTCCACTTAGTTTTCTCAGGATGGCTAACTTCCTCCTGGCCTTTGTTGCTGCCTTGTTGATGTGCTGTTTCCATGTCAGCCTATTATCGAATGTAACTCCGAGATAGGTGGGTTGTTTATCTTCTTTCAGGAGCTCTTCGTTTATCGTGATGACACCAGCTTTTTGTTTGGGAGAGAGGGTGAAGAGCGTAGTGCTGCCCTTGTCTGTGTTGATGCTGAGACACCATCTATTTGCCCATGAGGTTAAGGCATCTATAGCTCTTAGTAATAGTTTGGTGGCCACTGTTGCATGCTCATCTGTGCACCATATCCCCAGTTCATCAGCGTACATTGCCACTTTCATTCCATGTGGTAGTTCAGAATCCAGGTCGTTGATGTAGACTAGGAAAAGTGTGGGGGACAGAACCCCTCCCTGAGGGACGCCATGACGCAGTAGGATATTCTTACTTTTGAGGCCATCTAGTTGTACGCAGGCTCTTCTGTTATGCAAGTATGCTTTCACCCATTTGTATATCCTACCATTCACTCTACAATTTCTCAGTTTCTTCAGAAGCCCTTCTTTACAAACCTTGTCAAATGCTTTCCTTAGATCTATCCATGCTGCTAGTACCAGTTTCTTATCTTGGAACGCATCCTCAATCTCTTGGGAAAGGTAAGTTGCCTGATCATCAGTAGAGTAACACTGCCTAAAGCCCGCCTGTTGTGGTACAAGAAGGTTTTCACTTTCAAGGTACCACTGTATCCTAAGGTTGATGATACGTTCCATTGTTTTGTAGAGACAGCTTGTAAGGCTGATTGGTCTGTAGCTGGAGGCCGTGGAACTGTCTTTTCCTGGTTTTAGGAGTGGTATCATGATTGCTTCCCTCTAGGTCTGTGGAACTCTGCCTGAGTTCCAAAAGATATTGAAGATCTGCAGCAGCTTTGTTTTTGCTGCGGTTCCCAAGTTCTTAATAATTTCATTGGACACTCCATCAACTCCTGGCGACTTTCTCATTTTCAATTTGGATATTGCAAGCTCCAGTTCTCTGAATGTGATTGGTGCCTCCATAACTTCAGGTATGGTTCCATCTCGTCCTGCGTATTGTTGTTTCTCACGAGTCTCCAGTTGCTTCTCTGGGCTAACTTCGATGTTGTTGTCTTTAGCAAAGGAGTCTGCAAAGTGACCATCTGCCTGTTTTCCCATGAGAATGTTTCCATCTTTGTACAGTGTAATCTTTGAGTTTCTCCCTGTACCCTCATCGTTAAGTTGTTTTACCAGCTTCCACAGTTTTCTTGTATCTCTTTCGAAGTTCAAGGACTCTGTTTTCTCCTTCCAGCTTCTCCGCCTGGCCTGCAACTTGGCCCTTTGAAATTTGGCCTTAGCTTGCTGGTAGTTATTGTGGTGTTCTTGGCATGAACTTGTCTCTGCCTGCTTTCGAGATGTTTCCACGTCGTTGTGCAGCTGCCCTGGTTCACTATTCCAATATGGTTTGTAGTGCTTACGAGCCCCTCTAGGTATTGTTTCACGAGCAGCCTGTAATATGCATCTGCTGAATTCATCGACTAGCTTATTGATGTCTTTGTCTACAGTCAGATGTCTAGCCAGTATACTGGTACGATGCTGGTACATTGTCCAGTCTGCCTTCTTGTAGTTCCACCTAGAGAGAGTGCTGCTCTCCTTGACAAGTTCATTTTCCACAATTAGGAAGACTGGCCGGTGGTCGCTGCCTCCAAGTTGTTTCCCTACAACACATGTGGTGTTCCACTCCAGGCCGGGTGAGTGGAATGCCAGGTCTGGTGTAGAGATGGTGTGCCATGATCTCGAGTAGAAGGTTGGTGGGTCGATTGGCTGGTTAATCAGGATAAGCCCATTGTCATCCTGCCAGTTTTCAAGCACCTCACCTCTCCTGTCCATGTGATCATAGCCCCAGCTCTATGAGTGGCTGTTGAAGTCTCCGCATACAATCAGTCTTTCTTTTGCTGGGATTGTGTCTAGTGCCAGTGGGCAGTCGCTCGGACAGTAGTAGTTGAGCAGTGTCACAGAGTTATTGATCGTAAATTGCCTATATGGTCTTCTTTTTCTTTCACCCGTATCCTCTATTTTATTATCACTCTTTACCTTTTTCCTGTATTTTTCGCATCCATTCGTTTGCGAGAAATAATTTTTTCCCATTCTCACTTTCGCCAGTTTCGTTTCTCATTTAGAAACGCATTTCATTGCTGATTAAACTGAGAACGCAGTTATGACGTAATGCACTGGAGACGGGTTGTCTGAGATTCCCAACTGACACGCGCCCTCTCGGTCAGTAGGTGGCAGTTACGGCATGCGTTTAGGTGTTAACGTAAGCGTTAAAGACGGAAAGGGGAGGCTATTGCGTAGTTTATGGAAATAGCGTACCTCTTTGTCTGGTGTTTCATATATACGGGAGGGAGTTAGATTTCATTTTCACTCAGTAACTTCGCAGTCAAGACTAGAACAAGCCTTCGTTCAATTCCTAAGAATCTCTGTTAATAGAGATGGCATTTAGTTTGGTCGAAGTGGTTTAAGTTCTTAGTAGTTCTGTGTTGAGGTAAATATCATATTAATATTCTAGTATTTTGTGAAGTGTTTAAAGTGTTAAATCGCTTATTTTATTTCACTAGTTAGATTTGGTGCAGAGCGCTTAATTTATATAGTCTGTATTATTTTATAGTGACGAGTTACAGTGAAAAACAGAAATTATATTTCTAGCTTAAACTCAGTCGGCTATTAAGGAATTTAATTTTACTGCTAAAATAATCAGACGAGAATAAACTTTCTAAACTAACTTTATTAATGCTAGATGCTTCATGAGTGGTGACGGAACACGTAGGTATTCCTAATTCATGATGATTGATTTTATGTATATAACTTATTTCACAGGAAGGTTTAAATGATAAGTCAAGCGGTACGGTTGCAGTTTAAAAAACAAAAAATGTAAGTTATAGTGAGTACATAATATGTAAAATATTTCATATGTGGTTTTTCTTCCCTATTCAGTGAATACTGGGGTAACCCAAAACTTTGCCAGCGTTTAGTACAGAGACATACTTGTGAGAAACATAAACATTTTTATCTTTTTAACCATGTGGGTTTACAAGTTAACACCTGTCTGACAGTGCGTGTGTCTTCATTAATAGACAGAGTACAACTCTCACTAACAGGTTTTATTAAAGACTAAATGTTTTATACTGGGCCTTTGAGCCAGATCAGATTTTCTGCACAAACTCTATGTACAAATTTAGCCGAAGTGGCAAGTAACATATTAACGCAGTAACATTCCGACGGAGTTTCGACTAGTAGTGTGATGACCAAATATAGTCCTTTCCTGAAAGTAGACACCGATCTGACATTCCTCAATTCTAGAAACCTAAGCTATTGACACTGTGCTCGTTGTTAATGTTTCGTGCCTGGACAATTTTAATGTGACCTAAGCAGACATCGAAAAATAAGAACACCCAAGGAGTCGTTCCCGGAAGCAGAGAATTCATCCTGTCTTTTTGGAACTGGGGATTTCTTGGTCAAAGACTGCCCTTGACGAGTCTGTAGGTGAATGTCCTAAAAATTGTATTACCAGAAGTGGCTATCTAAGCTGTGAGTATGAACATGTACACGGGTGCTCGGCTGAATGAATAGAGTGAATGCAGGACGGAGTGATTTCTTTATTGTTGTAATTGGGCACCCATTTTGCTATCTTAACTTTCTGTATGCAAGTATTGCTAATCATATTTCCCTTAAATTAGAGCAGAGATATCAAGTCTGTCCATACCTTAAGAAGGGGAAATATTAGACCTAATCCTATGTATCCTTGTTTCCTTGGGGCTATCACTTTCTTCCAACAGGACTGTGGGCATACCTCGAGGGATAAGATCTAACTGTGGGTCTATCATTTCTTGTAGCAATTCCTTGATTTTTTTTATGACTATGTGTATATGCTTTGATGTAATTTCTATGTGTTGTGAAGAAATTTTAGATGATAATTAAAATTTCTCTTGAAAATTAATCAGCGTGTTGGTCAGCTCGTTCTAGAATATTTATATAATCATTTGTTATAGTTTCCCTACGTCTGTACGTATAACTGTCGTCTTGATGTGCGTTCACGTGAGTGGTTAGAGATATATTAATATATATATATATATATATATATATATATATATATATATATATATATATATATATATATATATATATATATATATATGTGTGTGTTTAGACTGTCTGACTCCTCGAAAGCTGTCGTAGAAGATAGGTGAGAGAGAGAGAGAAGATTTCTCGATCTCAGAGACAGCCTCTATCACATTTCTACCATCTCACTCGTGGAAATCTATTGCTATTACTACTTCTCACTGTGACTATCACTTATCCTCATCAATTCAGAATGGACCAACCCAAGTCTTAATTCTCCTATCAAAAATCTACGACAAGCAGGTAGAATTCTGTACTTTCTATCCTGTGATGAAGCATCTGGTATTCCGCCCCCTGCATATATGTTTCAAGCTGACATGCACTGATGTTATTCCTCACGAGTGTCAGTATTCCACAATTTCGCCTGTCTATTCTGTCAGATCGGTAGCACTGGTAGCCTCTGATTTTAAAGGCTATGTTCTTGTTGAGGTGTGTTTCTTGCAAACAGCAAACATTTACTTGCTCTTCATTCAAGATATTTTCGAGCTCTAATGTTTTGCTGTAGCTGTATTTTTTTACTGTTGACGCCTTCAGCATTCCAGTGCATTATTTTAAGTGGTCTTTGCTTTGCTTGGCCAGTAGCTATGTTCTCATGTCTCATGGCTCCACGGGGCAATTGAGAAGGACCCCCAGTAGTAGGGGTTGGGCCCTTTTGAGGCAGAGGGCCCGGCACTACGCCTGCCTGGGTGTCCGTCACAGGGCGAGTGTCATAACGTTTTGTAGATATATGCATATTTCCATTGCGCGTGTGCGTGGCATTCTGATTGCTGTGGTGCGCCTCTTGGCTGGTTGCCTCCGTCTTCAGCACTCTGACTTGCTAGCGCAGACTGTGGTCCTGCTCGAGTATAGGAGGGCCTGGCCAGTCTTGGTTTTTCGGCCGCTGGTGGCTGTACTTGAGCCCCATCTCCACGTCAAGGAGCTGGCCTCGATGGGGACAGTTGACGTGTCTTAGGTCCTTTGTTCGGAAATCTGAACATTCTGTTGCGTTAGGTTTTTTTTTTGGGGCAATGTTAAAAAGACTGATGTTTTCATGTCATGTGGTATACTTGTATATCCTGTATTGTATATATCGTTGCATAGATCTGTAATTGTATCTATGTACCAAAGCTCTCCAGGGCTTCTATCATGTCAATTTGTATGTTGTCCATGCCTGCTGATTTTCCTTTTTGTATCATATGTATTGCACTCTCTGCTTCTGATCTGAGAATGTTTGGGCCTTCATTAGAATCTGGTGATGGTTTTTTTTTTTACCTCTGTTGTCCTCGAATAGTTCTTTTACGTACTCTGCCCATCTGTTTGATATGTCTTTCTCATCAAGTAAGATTACACCATTGTTTTTCTTGATACAGCCTCCTCCTTGGGCAAACTGCTACCAATTTAATAATTTCTTTATTTCTTCATACACATCTCTTATCATGTGCTTTGCTTCCAAGTCTTCTATTTAATTGCAATTTGTTTCTATCCACCGTTCTTTTGCTTGTCTACACATAGTACGTAAGTCATTGTCTATTGTTTTATATTATGGAGTGTTTTTCGCTCTCTTTCTTTCTGCCATTTTATTCAAGATACCAGCTGCAATGGTGGCCCATGTTCATTAGGAAAAGAAAAGGAAAATTATGGTGATTGTGTTGGCCCCCTAGCACTTTCACATAGTGCCAGGGACGAAGTGGGCGTTGGGCGTTTGGGCAGTGCAACCTACATCTATACAACCTACAGGCCTCAGACACACGAAGCACACGTTATTTAATTTGTAGTTGGTAAACAATTATTTTGAAAACAAAATACTACGAAATTTCAATTAATATCCTTTAAACCCCCCACCATAGAGTATCAGTCTTCAACAAACATATGCGAAGTCCTTCTGTCTCGTGACGTCATCTACGAATATACAGTACAATAAAAAGAATCCCTTTTCTTCTTGCTGTTCCAGAGATTGCTCATTACACATCGTATATTTTAACGAGGAAGATTAGCGGAACTGTGATAAGACTTGTAGTACGATGGATAGGTATGACAAACAAAATGTGATTCGTATTTACTGTTAGAGGCATCCGATTGGCAGAGTGGTTAGAGCTCTGGTCTCTCGCGGCAAAGGTGCCTGGTTCGAATCACGGTACCCAGTCTATCCAGCTGTAAATGGGTACCTGAGTAAGGGAAGGAAAAGGTACCGAGGAACTGGTCACCCCACCTCTCGATGCTGAACCTAGTATAGTGAAGTCTCTAACACTTTGTTCCCCTACGGCAGTATCTGCTATGGGACTAACTTGACCTATTTTTTTAATCTACTGTTTACATCTGGAAGTGGCAGCCATTTCATTTTCTTGTGGCGCGCTCTCCTTTCGGCAGACATGCTAGGTCTTAGCCGCCTTTTGGGAAGTACCCAGTTTTTATGTGTACTTTTATTTAGATTATAATGTGTCCTATTTCGCCCTCACTTTCTTTCCTTTCCCTGACGAAGGCTTTGTGGCCGCAACGTTGGCTATTTTCTTTGTCTTTTGTTCTCACAAGGCGAATTACCTTTTTTTCGATTTTCTTTTTTATACCCATCCTTCGAATATTTTACCAGTGTCATAAATTTGGATTTTTGTAACTGTAATCATTCACGTTGTGCTTAGAGTGGTCATCATCATCATCATCATCAGCATCGTCGTCATCATCAGCATCGTCGTCATAATCAGCATCGTCGTCACCATCGTCATCATCATCGTCGTCGTCATCATCATCATCGTTGCCGTCATCATCGTCATCATTTCCATTTTCCGCTTCTCATATAGTCACCACTTCAGCTGGTTCTGTTGCAGGAAGCCTGCACCATAGAGTTCATGTGCGGTTGCAATGGTAGTTTCTGAAGCTATTTATACTACTGGACAAAAGTTAAGGGCCACCACGAAAAACTCCTCTTTGGACCAATTAAATGCAACCAGGTGTAAACAATTTATTACAAAATAAAGTTGATTCATCCGTGGAAAAGATCAGTCAAGTTTTTTTTAATAATGTGTGACTTACTAACAAAAAGAAATTCAACTCACTTTTTCACCTTTTGAACTTGTGGGGCGTGTTGCAAAAACCACGAGTTTTTGCAGCAACAGTGGCAATTTTTAATTGATTGGAAAACTGTAAAGACAAGTGAAAATGTCATTAAAACTGAGCTCAGAGAAATGTGAATATATTTCTGTGTGCACTAGGTTAATTTTTTTTAAATGTCCAAAAACTGGGTCACTTTAACCCGCACGTGAAAATTGCCATTGTTGCTGCAAAAACTCGTGGTTTTTGCAACAAGCCCCACTAGTTCAAAAGGTGAAAAAGGGAGTTGAATTTCTTTTTTTTTTTTTTTTTTTTTTTTTGCGTTCGCCCGCTAATACTCAAGGCGAAATCTCAGGTTATTATTTTATGTCTAACCTGACATTGATTTTACGTGAGTATCCCTTTATTTCTTGTACAGAGACAGGTGTCCCTCGCCATTCAGGCAAATACTCGCTGATTTCGGAGGTACCCATTGCAGCTGGGTCGGCTCAGGAGCCGCCAGTCCCTGGTCGACGACACTCCTTCAAATATCCTCGCCAAGTCTCGAGTTAATCCAGTCCAAATCCCGGTCGACGAAAAATCCTCAAATGCCGTCGCCCGGGTTTGATCCTGTATCACCCGGTCGCCAGAGCGGTGTTGTAACCACTACGCTAGCGCGGCTCCCGAATTTCTTTGTGTTATTAAGGCACACATTATTAAAAAAAAACTTGACTGATCTTTTCCACGGATGAATCAACTTTATTTTGTAATAAATTGTTTACACCTGGTTGCATTTAATTGGTCCATAGAGGAGTTTTTCTTGGTGGCCCTTAACTTTTGTCCAGTAGTATATTTCATATAATGGGTACAACTGGTAAAATATTTGAAAAATGAGAAGAAAAGTGTTGGTTCTTAGTCGGTTCCATGTAATCTCAGTATTTTCCCCCCTAAAATATTGTGTTGGAAGTAAAAGTTAATAACGTGTGTCAAGTATCTGTGGCATGCAGTGTTGTGTAGATCAGGGGTTCTCAACTTTTATTTTTTGGCTCATTCCCCCCCCCCCCCCCTTTCCCTTTATGAGCCTTATTTACCTTTGTGGCTCCCCCTCATAGTCGCTGTTAGCTGGAAAAAAGGTACTTTACCAGAAATAAGGCACTTATTGTGGTCCCCTAGAGATATGCCATGGCCCACTGTAAGTGGAGGGGGGGGGGGGTGTTAAGGGGAGCATATGTTCCACGTTGAAAACCACTGTCACAGTTTTGTGTGCGCCACTGTCATAATCACTATTTTCCTTAGCGCTGCTGACAGAGCATAGATCCAGTACTGCATGTGGCCATCTTGAAGAAAGTCTGCATAAAGCAATTCATTATCTCTCGCAACAGTTGTGGTTTCTGTGTCTGTTTGTTTGACATGATGAGCTTGCCAGCACCATGCACAACCTCACATTAGTCGCCTTGACGACATGATAACGGATGTAGTAATCCTGTTCTTTATTTGTCTCTTCAGAGACTCCCGGGATATACACGAGACGTGCGCCATAGTAGAAGGTATTTAAATCTTGGCCCGGGACCCAAAGATGCAGCAACAGAGAATGCAGTCAGCGACCCATAGCTTGACTGCTTGCGTCAAGGTCAGCAAACCAGAGCTGACCAAGACCCTACTCCACCTCCACGTGGTGGTCCTGGAAACAGGCTGCATCACTGCAGTCTGGCTGAGACAGATTATGATAATTGATTTCATATATCTATTTTCTTTATCTTCATTTGTCTTTTACCTAGCTTCACCTACGCCTGTTTTAACTTAAACCTTCCTTATTCAGAGATCTGTCTTTGCTTTTTCTACTTTATCACGCCTAATTTAGTGTTATGCGCTATTCCCTTTGATGAGAGTTTGCCAGTAGACCTGATTAGCATTTAATTTTAACACCAGCGACAGAGATCACATCGTTGTAGAGATCAGACAGCGATCAGATTTGAATAAATTTGAGTAGATATTGGGAACCTAAGTGAGAAATCTTTCTTACCTTTCCCTGAACCCGTTCGTTTGATAAGTAATTAAACACGGCGAATCGAAAGATCTAAAGACATTGCTCGCTTGAATACGAGCAGAGACGAAGGAAACTCACACTGATTAGCGTATTGCCGATGTCTGATCTAAGCGAGAACGAAGATCCTGGGTTTTCGGCTTTGAATTACGTAGAAAGCCGAAAACTGAACGTAGAATTTTCCGTAGGTGATAACATCTGGCAGAGTCTGGTTTTAGGTGAATAAGGTACATTTCCTTTCATGTCTAATATATATAAACCAGCAGTTTAAACTAAAAATTCATCCAGTACTCATCTGACTGTAAAGACATCTAGCTCGATTTCTAGAATCACTCGTAGTAGTAGAGTCTTAGTTTCTCGTGGAGATAGTCTTAGAAGTTTGTGTGAAGGTAAATTATCTTACTAGTAGTTTGAGTGATTTCACTAGTTTAATCGTCAATTATATTTTACTAGTTTTCCTGTGCAGAGTGATTTACTAGATAGGTCCGTCAATATATATATTTCTCTAGGTTTTATTGTGTTACAGTGGATAGCAGAACAAATAATAATTCCTAGCTAACTCTTCCAGCACATATAAATTTTATTAACTGCTAGTAACCATTCAGAGAATGTTTTAACCAACTAAGTAAATGCGCTGATTCATCATGAGTGTTGACGAAGTATGTATTTATTTCTAATTCATGATGATTGTTTTTTTAAATGACTAGAATTTATTTCACGGAAGTTTTAAACGATGAGACTAGCTTTAAGCTTGTAGTGTATACTTTAAAGGTAAATAGCCGAAGTGAATAAATATTATTCTATGTTACACGGGGTAAGGATAGGATTGTGAATAATACTATATTATGTTACGTATTTGTATTTTTCTCCCTATACAGTATTTGGGTCAAACCCTAAACCTTACCAGCGGCTTCTATTCCATATGAAACTGAAAATAACTTTATCAAAGAACATTATGAAATAATATCGGGTTTTCAAGGTGACTTGTCTGGCCTCGTGGTTTTACACCCAGAAAGAGACAGAGCACCAGCCCAAAGAATATTAAGAATAAATGATAACTGGACTTATAGAATATCCAGATTTCTTTTCAAAATTTCATAAACATTCAGCCTGTTGTAGTGGGTTTGATGGTATTGTATGATGGTGATATTACTAAATGTAATTGTATGAGGCCAGCTGTGAAGGCTCCTGAGATAAGATGTAGTTGTGAATTGTCAGAAGGCCTTTCTTGCTACCACTACGACCTCACACTTAATTTTTTTTAATGAATGTGGCTACGTAAAGTGTCTAGGGTTATGATATGTAGTGTGGTGTAATAGGTTATAGATATACCCACAGATATTTAACAAGACTAATAATATTAATAAATGTTAAAATACACTGAACTAACTCACGTGTGTAAAATTTTTGATAGAATTATATTACATTTATTTTGTTCTGGATCAATTTTTTAGATTGACCAGAACTTAAAAGGATTTAGAGATTATGAAGGAAATGCATGGAATATTATATCATAAATGCAATAGTGTACATATATATGCACTATACTAGTTAGTTTTATTAAAATGTTCTAGTAGTCATCTACTTGGGAGGATAGTTAATGTTTGTGCTGTTGGGGTGGCGTCATCATACCTGTCTATATTGACTACACAGTGTCCAGAAAATGGTGGGAATTTTATGGGGGTATTAGTAACTAAAGGGCTTTGGTGAATGTCCAGCAGACCAGAGGCTCACTCATCTTGTCGTTGTAGCTCTGGTGCTGAAAACTGATGGTCCCACCTCTCCGAGCTGGCTGGCAATAATGGTGGTCTCTGTCACAAGTACTGCACAGATACACTCGAGTAAAGTCACCCACTGAATAGACACTGCTTTGTTGACAACTGAAACTCACAGCTCTGCAATCAAAGTATGGGCCATGTGTCAAAATCTATTCTCTACCCACGTCTGGACACAACAACCACATCATACAGACAGGTCAGATCTCTCTGACCAAACAGCACATTTACCATGGTGGTTTTACATCAGATAAATCCTCCCAGACCATAGATTCTGAAAAATATTTATTAGTTGTCTGCCCTAAAAGAGGATAGGTAATATGTTTCATTATTCTCAACACTTGATCTGTCTTGCCTAACCCTTGCTGGAGTTTATGTACCTTGTTGGTCCCTAGACCCTGACTAGGGCGGGGGGTCTAGAGCAAATCCCTACTTGTTTGTAAGGCTAGATTTTGATATGGCAGTATCAAATCACTCGAACATTAAACAATATTCAAAATATACAAAGAAATAATTTCAATCTTACCAGATTATGAATAAAGAACACAGAAATGCTAGCAAAACTCAGCTGAGCTGCTGGCTATAGTATGGCGTCCCTAAACTTCTTTCACTTTCTTTCATATGGAAATCACCACACTTTAAAATCTGTGTCTATCACTGAACAACTATTGAAGAATGGCCCCAAATGCGCTCTGAGCGCTAATAATATGCTTGTCTGTGGCCAATCACTGCCTAGGTTTACTTTAAATTCAAATTTCTACACTAAAGTCATTTCAGTCATGCTCCAGTCAAGTATGGATGGTTATCTGTTAGTCTGTCCGTCTCTACTTGTGTTTCTACAAAAATGTACTTGATTTTTGAACCAACCTTTCTCTCCCCTCCAAAATTTTGTCGTTAAAAGTTATATTTAGACACAGCTACCACCCAAAACCCCTCTCCTCCATACTAAGTAAATTTGAACACCTGCGTCTCAAAGTCGTGTTTTTTGTGCAAAATAGCGACACTTTTAGATTCAATACAGTCTGTCGATGATGTGAACAACACTGTCTTTTGTCATTATCTTCAATATTATCTATCCGTCTGTAAAATTAAGAACATATTAGTTCACTGCTCAGAATGGGCCATCCGGCCAGCTAATTTTTATATTCCTAACATTAATATTAAGAAAAAAGTACTTTTTAAATTTTGTAATATTCCAAACATCTGCGTTTTACCGCTGAATTCAAATCAAAGGCTTGGTATCGCGCAAAAGCGTCCAATAAATGACTGTGGCGTAACATATCTATGGTCCCTTCTGTCGAGTTGCTTACTTTTTATGTCAACTTGGGAAACGTGACTTTTCTCCCTTCCCCCCCCCCCCCCCCCAATTGCGTCTCCTTAGCCTTTCCAGTCTCACGCAATCTTTCCAGTCATATTTTTCCTTTTTGATACTCCGTTCCCCTCCTTCTAGCAAGTCAATTTTTATGGAGGGTGATGACCCGCGGTCTAGGCGATCATGTACTATTCGCAGCTTACGCATTATGTTTTTATCCTTAAATGTTATCTTTGGAGGTATTTTACCGTTGTATCTCTGTCAATTTCACTACACATCTCCCCACTTGAAAACATGCCTATGGCAAGTTCCAAAACCAGCGATACACATAGGTAAAATTACTCCTCACGTCTGCCACTACTCTAATTTTGATCACAGGGGTGCCGACTGAGGAAATCTGCACCGACATTCAATTTGCCTGGGATATATTGGATACTAAACTGATAAGGTTGAAGCAACAAAGACCACCTCAGCAATCTTGCGTTTTCATGCTTAGCCTGAGACAAGAACACGAGAGGCTGATGGTCCGTCTCCACCACAAAAGTCCTACCATACAGATAGATTTGAAACTTCTTTATTGCCCAGATTAATGCTAAACATTCTTTTTCGCTTGTGGAGTATCCTTGTTCCGCCTTATTCAATTTGCGGCTTGCATAAGCGACTGGTTTAAGTTCCCCATCAGGTGAAGCTGATCTTTGCAACAAAGCCCCTCCGAGTCCCACATTACTTGCATCTGTTCTTAAGACAAAGTCCTGTGTCAAATCAGGCAGTTTGAGAATAGGCTTGCTAGTGAGTTTTTCCTTTAACTCTTGGAACGCTAGTTCACATTGTGCAGTCCAAATAATTTTATCTGGAAGTCCCTTGCGAGTCAGATCAGTCAGAGGAGCACAAATAGCGTTAAAATTTTTGATGTATTTCTGATAAAATCCGCATAACGACACGAATGATCGCACGTCCTTTTTTGTTTGTGGCCTAGGTGCTCTCTGCAGTTTTTCCAAGTTCTTAGGATCAGGGGTCATATTACCCTGATATACAGTGTGCCCCAAGAATTCCAACTCTTTGCATCCAATACAACATTTTGTTGGCCTAGCAGTTAAATTCGCCTCCCGAAGTCTATCAAACAACATCTCCAGAGCTTCAATGTGTTCTTCAAATGTCTCTGTGGCGACGAGAATATCATCCATGAAATTCGTGATACATGGGTTATTCAGGGGATCCAACAATTTTTGCATCATCCTTGAAAACACACTCGGAGCATTTTTCAGTCCGAATGGTAGCATATTGAATTCATAATGTCCATCCGAAGTGCTAAAAGCCAAATAAGGTCTCACTTCAGGCTTCACTGGGATCTGGTAATAGCCTTTAATAAGATCCACCTTTGAAAAGTATTTTGCCTTGTTCAGTCTGGCAAATAACTGTTTTGTGTCTGGTAATGGATCCACTTGTCCTTCTGTGACAGCATTCAGTTTCCTGTAATCTATGCACAGTCTGTGTTCCCCAGACGGTTTTCTCAACAAAACGACACTAGAACTAAAAGATGATTCACTGTGCGAAATAATCCCCTCCTTCAACAAATACTCTATTTCTTCCTTCAATGCCTTCTCCTTCGCGAACGGAATAGAATAGGCTCTCATACAGATTGGGTTTGAGTCTACCAGTTTCATGTCATACTGTAGCAAATTTGTATGGCCTGGTTTATCTGTTAATACATCTGTATGTTCCTCCAGAACCTTTTGAACTCTCTCCCTCTGGTTTTTAGTCAGGTGCTTACTGACTTTTACCTGTGCTGCTGTTTCACAAGGATGTAATGGGTATTCATGTGAGGTGAGTGGTTCCTTTTGCATCTGGGTTGCAATAGCCAAGGTCAATAAGGGGGTGCTTTCCTGGAGTGGTCTGTCCAGATACTTCTTTAACAGGTTTACATGATAAACTTTTTCCTTCCCCTTTTTGTCAATTTTATAGTTTGTTCTAGACACCTTCTCTAGAACCGTATATGGACCTTGCCAACCAATTTGTAATTTATTCTGGCTTCCGGGTAGTAGAAGCAGCACCTTCTCTCCGACTGCCAGTTCCCTGTCCTTTGCCTTCCTATTAAAATATGCTGCATGTTTCTTCCTGGCTTGTTTCAAATTATCATTTGCCAGTTTCCATCCAGCTTTCAAACGAGTGGTCAGTTCGTTCACATATTGATACGATGAGGTAACAGTCTCTTCCGCCTTCTCATCTGTCCAGGTCCTTAATAAAGCTTCTAATGGACCTTTTATTGGCCTCCCAAATAGCAGAGTTGCGGGAGCCATCCCGGTTGAACTATGTGGTACCTCCCGGTACGCAAACAATGCGGCGGGCAGGAATTGATCCCACAGATCCGGTTTTTCGTGTGCCAGCTTTCTCAGGATAGAAATGAGAGTCCCGTTGAACCTCTCTACCTGGCCGTTCCCTTGTGGATGGTACGGACTACAATGAAAGTGCCTGGCTTGAAATAGCTTAAAAACTTCTTCCGTTAGTTTCCCCTTGAACTGAGAACCATTATCCGTCAAGATTTGATGCGGGAATCCTAATCGGGTAAATATTGTAAGTAGTGCCTCTGCTACATGTTTTGAATCAATTGATGGCAGGGCTACCGCCTCTCCCCACATAGAGCAAGTGTCCACCAGAGTAAGGATGTAACTGTTCCTCCTCTTGGTCCGAGTGAGAGGTCCTACAATATCCACTGCAACCCTCTCAAAAGGTGTTCCCACTATGGGCATTTCCCCTAGAGTTGCAGGAGCAGTCCAGTGCTTTGGAGCTACCCTTTGACATTCTGGGCAGGATTTGACATATCTTTTTATATCCTCCGTTATCCCTGGCCAGAAGTAATGACAAGCTATACGCTGTCCTGTGGCGCTGATCCCCATGTGACCACTGAAGGGAATCGCATGCCCGAGTTCCATCACTTTATCTCTATATGAAATGGGAAGAACCAGCTGGTTGTGACCATTTGTTCCAGTTCCGGCCTTCCTGTATAAGAGTTTGTTCTTCATGAAATATTCCCCCTTGCTCGGAGGTGTGTGGCATTTGGGCAATTTTTTAAAACAGGGCTTGAGTGTCCTATCCTCAGCCTGCGCCTTCCTCATCTCCTCTGGATGAGCATTTATAGTTTCACCTTCTTCCTCCTTCTTCTGTGACCTGGTCTGCACTGTCGCCATGATCACAGGTTTCTCGGGATTCCCCAAGAAGACGTATCTACACCCCAATATCAGAGGGTAGATTGGTTCATCTATCACTGCTGCTCTGATTTCTCCTTCCACATAGCGAGTTTTCACCGTTATCCTTGCGATGGGAAGTGTCATGAGTGGTATGTCCTTAGTCGCCCCTTGTATTTCCACTGTTTCTGTGGTATACTGACTTGGGTCCACTAGGCTAGACTTCACAACTGAATCATAATCCAAACCTGTATCATAAAGGCACCTTATGGTGACCCCATTACAAATAACATCCTCACAAACTGGGGGGTGATAAGGTTCCTGTTGTCCCTTAGGATTAACCTTTAATCTTTGCGTCCCCGACTTCATTGCAGCAATGTTTGAAGGTTTCCTTCTACAAAATTCGGTGTTATGGTTATCCTTCTTGCACCATTTACACCATCTTTTTCCTTGGTTCAACGGTTTTCTTTCATTGAACTTTTGGTCATTGAACTGTGAGTTTCTGTCGCGATAGTCATTTCTTGGCCGCTCAAAGTTTGTCCTACCTTTATTTCCCTGCTCTCTATTATCAAATTTATTAAATTGCTGTGGAGCTTTAAAATTGTCTATGTGCTTCTTCTTAGCACCACTTACCTCTGCCTGCGCTGCCTGATACCTCTCAGCAACATTTAAAATTTCCCCCAACTTCTCTGCACCTTGTTCCATGAGAAATTTTCTCATGTCTGGAGCCATGGACTCTCTCAATTGCTCAATCATGATCATTTCTTTAAGATCTTGGGTCTTCCCCAGAGCCGTCCATTTCTCCAAATAGGTTTCTAGTCTAGCAGAGAAGTGGTGGTATGTCTCCCCAGACAACAGTTTGGCATTTCTAAATTTCTTACGATAAAATTCACCATTCTTCTCGTACCTTAATAACAAAGCCTGCTTTAACATGTCATAATTGTCTTGGTCTTCCCTGTTCATTTTGGCAAATACTTCATAAGAAGTACCTCTCAATCCCTGTGATAGCTTTAAGCTCCACCTCTCTCTCTCTAACCCATATGTAGTAGCTAATAACTCAAAACGTCCTAGGTACCCCTCTATGTCATCGTCTTTTTCAACAAAATGGTCTAAATGAAACCCCATAGCTGAGTTTGAGGCTCCCAGACTGGGCGTAGCATCTGAGGCAAAAGGGCTGGCACCATTTTCAGGGGCCGGGCCTTGTAATTCCAGCTCCCTTAGTCGTAATTCGTGCTCCCTTTGCAACCTTCTATCTTCTGCTTCCCTTTCGGCCTTTTTTTCTTCTGCCTCCCTTTCGGCCTTTTTTTCTTCTGCCTCCCTTTCGGCAGTCAACCTTTTTTCTTCTGCCTCCCTTTCGGCCTTTTTTTCTTCTGCCTCCCTTTGCTGTCGTTTTTCTTCTGCCTCCCTTTCGGCAGTCAACCTTTTTTCTTCTGCCTCCCTTTGCTGTCGTTTTTCTTCTGCCTCAATCTGCAGCCTCTTAATGTCTCTATCAGCCTCTAACCTCTTCTCTTCAGCAAACCTCCTTTCTTCCCGTTCAATATATTTATCACATTCAGCCGTTACGTATTGAATTAAAATTTGACCATCCATTCCCATCTCCTTCGCGGTGAGCACAGCAGCTGATCTAAATTTTGCTAACTCCGCCATACTTTTTAGACAATATAATAATATACAAGCTAAATCTCTAACCAGTAAATACACTAAGTACTTCTAATTACTATATGACTATAGTCTAACTAATTCTAACTAACCAGTTAACTAATTAATTATTACTGGCTGTGAAGATTCACCAACTTTTATCTGTAGGGACACTTTTAATGTTAAAGGGAATTTTACAATTTATTTCCCTACTTTTATTTCTCCCACCAGGAGATCCTAATATTACTGTTGGGCTAATTATCCCCGGACAAGACCCCAATATATGTAGTGGTGTTTGATGGTATTGTATGATGGTGATATTACTAAATGTAATTGTATGAGGCCAGCTGTGAAGGCTCCTGAGATAAAATGTAGTTGTGAATTGTCAGAAGGCCTTTCTTGCTACCACTACGACCTCACACTTAATTTTTTTTAATGAATGTGGCTACGTAAAGTGTCTAGGGTTATGATATGTAGTGTGGTGTAATAGGTTATAGATATACCCACAGATATTTAACAAGACTAATAATATTAATAAATGTTAAAATACACTGAACTAACTCACGTGTGTAAAATTTTTTGATAGAATTATATTACATTTATTTTGTTCTGGATCAATTTTTTAGATTGACCAGAACTTAAAAGGATTTAGAGATTATGAAAGAAATGCATGGAATATTATATCATAAATGCAATAGTGTACATATATATGCACTATACTAGTTAGTTTTATTAAAATGTTCTAGTAGTCATCTACTTGGGAGGATAGTTAATGTTTGTGCTGTTGGGGTGGCCTCATCACACCTGTCTATATTGACTACACAGTGTCCAGAAAATGGTGGGAATTTTATGGGGGTATTAGTAACTAAAGGGCTTTGGTGAATGTCCAGCAGACCAGAGGCTCACTCATCTTGTCGTTGTAGCTCTGGTGCTGAAAACTGATGGTCCCACCTCTCCGTGCTGGCGGGCAATAATGGTGGTCTCTGTCACAAGTACTGCACAGATACACTCGAGTAAAGTCACCCACTGAATAGACACTGCTTTGTTGACAACTGAAACTCACAGCTCTGCAATCAAAGTATGGGCCATGTGTCAAAATCTATTCTCTACCCACGTCTGGACACAACACTGACACAACAACCACATCATACAGACAGGTCAGATCTCTCTGACCAAACAGCACATTTACCATGGTGGTTTTACATCAGATAAATCCTCCCAGACCATAGATTCTGAAAAATATTTATTAGTTGTCTGCCCTAAAAGAGGATAGGTAATATGTTTCATTATTCTCAACACTTGATCTGTCTTGCCTAACCCTTGCTGGAGTTTATGTACATTGTTGGTCCCTAGACCCTGACTAGGGCGGGGGGTCTAGAGCAAATCCCTACTTGTTTGTAAGGCTAGATTATGATATGGCAGTATCAAATCACTCGAACATGAAACAATATTCAAAATATATAAGGAAATAATTTCAATCTTACCAGATTATGAATAAATAACACAGAAATGCTAGCAAAACTCAGCTGAGCTGCTGGCTATAGTATGGCGTCCCTAAACTTCTTTCACTTTCTTTCATATGGAAATCACCACACTTTAAAATCTGTGTCTATCACTGAACAACTATTGAAGAATGGCCCCAAATGCGCTCTGAGCGCTAATAATATGATTGTCTGTGGCCAATCACTGCCTAGGTTTACTTTAAATTCAAATTTCTACACTAAAGTCATTTCAGTCATGCTCCAGTCAAGTATGGATGGTTATCTGTTAGTCTGTCCGTCTCTACTTGTGTTTCTACAAAAATGTACTTGATTTTTGAACCAACCTTTCTCTCCCCTCCAAAATTTTGTCGTTAAAAGTTATATTTAGACACAGCTACCACCCAAAACCCCTCTCCTCCATACTAAGTAAATTTGAACACCTGCGTCTCAAAGTCGTGTTTTTTTGTGCAAAATAGCGACACTTTTAGATTCAATACAGTCTGTCGATGATGTGAACAACACTGTCTTTTGTCATTATCTTCAATATTATCTATCCGTCTGTAAAATTAAGAACATATTAGTTCACTGCTCAGAATGGGCCATCCGGCCAGCTAATTTTTATATTCCTAACATTAATATTAAGAAAAAAGTACTTTTTAAATTTTGTAATATTCCAAACATCTGCGTTTTACCGCTGAATTCAAATCAAAGGCTTGGTATCGCGCAAAAGCGTCCAATAAATGACTGTGGCGTAACATATCTATGGTCCCTTCTGTCGAGTTGCTTACTTTTTATGTCAACTTGGGAAACGTGACTTTTCTCCGTTTCCCCGCACCCCCCCCCCCCCCCCCCCCCCAATTTGTTTTGGCTTTTCGTGTGGTGTTTGCTCCTTAGCCTTTCCAGTCTCACGCAATCTTTCCAGTCATATTTTTCCTTTTTGATACTCCGTTCCCCTCCTTCTAGCAAGTCAATTTTTATGGAGGGTGATGACCCGCGGTCTAGGCGATCATGTACTATTCGCAGCTTACGCATTATGTTTTTATCCTTAAATGTTATCTTTGGAGGTATTTTACCGTTGTATCTCTGTCAATTTCACTACACCTGTGGTGGGTACTAAATCAAACATTGACATTACCTGTATAACGACCACGTGTTGTGAAGAAGATTGATCCTGAACAGGTTTATTTACCTGACATTCGATGTAACGATTGAAGATTCCAAGCTAATGTACACTGTGACATTTAGATGTCATAATTATTTTACTACCTGGACCAAAATTGAAGTGACATTTATCAGCATCCTACTTACCATAGTGAATCCAGCGTTTCCCAACAATTGATTAATTAGTCTTTGGAGACACTGGGGTTTGATTTGCCAAACAACCAACTGTGGATGGGCTGTGGGTGCCATTAACAATTGTTCCAGATGTGGTGAAAGCACTTTTGTAGGTAAGAGAGACTGAATTTGTGATCACAGGTTTGTCAGAGCGAGAGAAAGCGGGGGAAGAATAATTCTATTTGGATATAACCCATGTACTTACTTTGTATTTCCTTATGCAAGTTTTGCTAATGCTGTCCCTTTATTTCTTTCGGAATAGATTAACATATAGCTTTGTTCTTTACTGTAGAGGGAATTTCAGAAAATAGCGTAAAAACCTTTGACTCTTTTGGGGGTTAATAACTTTGCTCTAACGGGATCTTGTCTCAACAGAGGGAGGGAGGATTGAACATATGAGTCTAACTCTTTAATTAATTCATTAACCTAAGTTCATTGTATTTGATTTTGATATTCAAAGATATTGTTGTGATGTAGTTTCTTTATGATAAATAAAATTTACAAAAACTTTATTTACGTGTGTCGGTCAGCTCGTTTCAAAAGATCATTATTCCATAGATATAGTTTTCACGTCTGTGCGTCTAAGTGTCGTCACGAATCTGTGTGTGTAGATGTGAGTGGTTGAATATATATATATATATATATATATATATATATATATATATATATATATATATATATATATATATATATATATATATATATATATATTCATAGGGAAACTGTTTGATCTAAAAATCTCAGTCGTGATCGATAGGCTGTATTGATTATCTCTCAAATCCATGGACCGATTTTACCTTCCATAATTTCACTTGTGAAAATCTATTTCTTTTACCTTATCTCCCACTGAGCTCTCACCTGTTCTAGTCTCATTCAGGAAGGACCAACAATTGATCTTAATTCTCCTATCGAAAATATACGATATATATATATATATATATATATATATATATATATATATATATATATTATATATATATATATATATATATATATATATATATATATATATATATATATATATATATATATATATATATATATATATATATATATATATAACTGTTCAATTTAAATGTAAAGAAAGTTTCTCTCGAAAGTTTGAGTTTAATCCTCATCGAAAGTAATTCTGAGTTAAATGGGATGGTGAAATAGAAATAGGGGGGCACATAACTATGTGTCGGAAAACGCATTACTTAGGAGAGCGTTTCGCTTCTATTCTTTCATCATAGTTTTTGGTGGTGGTACCAGCTGACGTGTACTATCTCTGGAACAATAAAGGAACAGTGGCCTGCGCTTTAAGACGAAGGACCAACTTTGCCATTACTCCTTGACGTTCTAGGAACCTGCGGCACCTTTAACATTGACCAGAAACGAGCGTAAACAGCAGTACAGTCTATCAACAACCAACCCAGCGGGAGGAGGAACTACCATTGGCAGGTAAGTGCAAAATATCCGCTGCCAAAAGTGATCTTCTTTATTCAGTTAAATCCCATCACAACAGTGACGACAACCTTTTCATAAAATGTTATTCAGTTCTTTAAACTTGTTAAAACCTGAAGTGATTATTAAATGTTGTTATTTGTAATTATACAAATTTAACTTCTATTTAATCCTTTTAAATGCACTGCATGTTTGTCTCAGTCAATTTACTAAACACACTCTAAACAGAGCTATACCAGTATAATAAGAATTCCACTGAGGAACTCGGAGGTCGGGGCTTAACGAGCTAAAATTAACCATTGCTTAATTCTTCACAAAAGATGTCGGCAGATTCAGAGCCGGATTAACGTAGTAGCAAAAGTAGCATATGCTACGGGCCCCGCGCTTTTAGGGGCCCTGCGCCAATAAATATGTACATAATTTTTTTGGTTATCTTCTAATACGAGCGTTAAACCAATGATCTTGTGATTTATGCCATCTTTAGCGCCTTTTCATTTAATAATAATAATAATAATAAATTCTTTAAGCACCAAACACGGCGCATAAGGCAGAAACCAGTGCTCTCCAGGTTGTTCGTTGTGACGCCACTCCTCTTAGCTCTTGCACATTATTTAGGCCCAACGTTCTTCCTTCTCTTATTATTGTTCTTCTGAGTGTTTCTTTTGGTCTTCCTTTTTTCCTCTTACCCTAAGGAACCCAAGTGAGCGCCTGTAGTGGTATTCTGTTGTTTTGCATTCGTAGGACATGACCGATATATGACCATCGTCTTTTCCTTATATAGTCGGAGACATATTTCTGCCTCGAGTCTTGTCTTATTTGTCGATTAGTCTTGAATTCTTTCCAACTGATGTTCATGAGTTTTCTAAGACATTTGTTCTCGAATGTATTCAGCTTGTTCTCCAATGATTTTGTTATTTTCCAACTCTCACAGCCGTATGTTAACACTGAGATAACATTTGAATTAAACAGACGAAGCTTGGTATGTATATTCAATGATCGTAATTTCCAAATGTTAGATAATCTATTGAAGGCGCTAGCTGCCAAAGCAATTCTAGTATGGATTTCTCTTGTTGTGTCACCATCCTGAGTCATTTTACTGCCTAAATAATTGAAACTTTCAACTTTCTGTAGTTTTTCCCCGTTCAAGATGATATCAAAGGTCTCGTTAGAAAAGTTCATAGCTTTAGTTTTAGAGGCATTTATTTGGAGACCTATTTTAACCGAGAGATGACACAAATTATTTATTGCTTCTTGGGATTGTCTTGGTGTTGAACTTAAGAATGCTACATCATCTGCGAAATCCAGGTCCCCCCGGAATTTTCCATTTGTCCATTTTATACCTAATTGTTCATTGTGGGTATAGTTTCTCATAACCCAATCAATAGCTATTCCAAAAAGTAGTGGTGACATAATACAGCCTTGTTTCACCCCTGTTTCTACTGTAAACCATTCTGTATTCCCTTTATTTGTTCTAACACAACATCTTGCATTGTCATATAGCGCTTTGATTATATTCACATATTTTGTTGGAAAACCATAGATTGTAAGTATCTTCCACAATGATGGGCGGTGTAGACTATCAAAGGCTTTTTGAAAATCGACGAAGGTGATAATAAGTGGCGATTGCCTTTCCACTGATTCTTCTATAATTGTTCTTTGTGTGAATATTTGATCAATACATGATCGTTTCGGCCTGAAACCCGCTTGTTCTTCTCTGATCTTTTCGTCAGCATGCAATTTAAGTCTTTCTAACATCATGCAACATAATAATTTTCCAGGTACTGATAATAGAGATATACCACGCCAGTTATTACAGTCTGATAGATCACCTTTCTTCGGTAACTTTACAATAATACTGTCTTTCCATTGTTGTGGTGGTTGTTCTTCTCTCCATACTTCATTTATAATATCTAAAATTCTCAAGAGGTTGTTGTCATTAACTGCTTTAATCATTTCCCCTGAAATTTCGTAAACTCCAGCAGCTTTAAAATTGTTTAATCTTTTAACGGCTTGTTTGATCTCGTCCAGCGTGAATTCATCGCAAGTTATTGGCAAGGTGGTTGTGGGTGTTTCACGAAATTGTGAGAGAAAGAGCATAAGAGGGTGACTTAGTGTGACTCTTAATTATTTTTATCTTAACTGTTTGCGGACGGAAGCCATTTAAGTGGCGTTGAAAATTTGGTCACGTTTGGACGGAAGTCACTTTTTTGGCTCTAGGCGACTGCCCCTCTAATTTTGTTTCGTTCTTTGTTAAATAAATTTGCATTAACAATAAAAACTAGAATTTAGGAAACGGAAACTTCCTGTTTTAATTGAGGTATACGGCGTGCTCGCCTTCTCTTTCGATCTTGATTAAAATGTCTTGATTTGTAAGGTTAGAAAACTCAAAAAATGAGCAGTAGGCACAGAGATATTGGACGTAATTATGCTTCTGGAAGTGAAAAACGTAAAGCGAAGGAAGAAAAAGAAAGAAGGGATCAACTTGTGATATCAAAAACACGTAAGCTGACAGAATATTTTGATGTTCATGGTGGTGGTACTCTAACCGCTGAAGCTGGAAGTACAGGAACAACTAGTACTAGTGCAGGCTGTGCAGCAGAAAACATACAGCAAAACTCAGTATACACTGAGTCTGAATGTGAAAGAATAAGTGAAACGAAGAAGTACTTCAATGATATTGGTGACTGGCCGAACAATATAGATGACTGTGAGCGTGAATATTGGATATACAAGGGAAGTGAAAAATGTCAACATGTTGATAGTGCCTTCTCTTCATCCGTGCGATTGTATGACACTGAAAAGAAAACGTGATACTGTCAGAAGTCTTATTTTACATATTCATAAACTTACAAACAAGCAACATGCAAGAAAATGGTTTTGCTATTCAGAAAGTAAAGGGCGCCTATTCTGTTTCCCATGCAAGCTTATGAGTTCAGAATGTTCATCAAAGTTTACTGTGGAAGGATTTAATGACCGGAAAAATGCAAGCAATCTATTGCGTCGACATGAAGAAAGCTCCCCACATAGACAAGCATTAATTTCACTGTTGATGCCTAAAAACAAAGGTGAACGTGTCGATTCCCAACTTGTGAAACAAATGGACATTCAAGAAAAGTATTGGCACAAACTTCTAGAGCGAATAATTGAAGTTGTGAAGTTTTTAGCAGAATGAGGCCTTTCATTTCGTGGCAGTGATGAAATTGTTGTGTTCCCTTATAACGGGATTTAGGGTTGTTAGAATTACTGGCCAAGTTTGACCCTTTTCTGGCAGAGCATATAAGTACTCATGCAAACAAAGGATTTGGACATACATCATATCTATCTAAAACCACGTGTGAGGAATTCATCAATCTGATTGGATCCAGCATACTGGATCACATTCTCTGTGAAGTGAAGAAATACAAGTATTATTCGTTTCATTGGATTCTACTCCAGATATATCTATTATGGACCAGCTGACTTTGACTCTGCGCTATGTTTTGCCTTCTGGACCAGTTGAAAGATTTGTGACATTTTTGGATATGGAAGGTCATAGCGCTGAACAGCTTACTAAAAGTCTACTTAATTTTGTAAAGGCAAATGACATTGATATTAAAGACGGCCGTGGTAAAAGTTATGACAACGCCAGCAACATGAGTGTAGTAAAGTGAATCCGTATCACAACACGCTCAAATTCCCCGCTTAAAACAAACTAGCTATCGTAATTTAAAATCTATAAATAACTACAGTATTTGAAATTTGTCTGTGGGTCCAGTCAAATTTACCGCCAACAATTCAACTAGAGTATTTGAATTTTTCTAAGAAAACAAGTTAAAAGTTACCACCCTTCCCCCCAAACACACCCATCCCAATATTTATCGATGAACGTAGTAAAATTTAACAACCAATCAAATCGTTACCTCCTTTTTGTGTAGGGACAAGAAAAGTTGGTTGAAGTGGAAATAATACCTATTTTGGGTTTTTGACCGAACTTAAATAATTTATTTCTCGATAACTAAAAATAATTAAAATAAAAAGGATATCTCAAATTATAGCGCTGATATTGCTTAACATATACACATAGAGATTTCCTCATAGAAAAATTATCTTAACTTAGAAAATTTAATTTAGTAATATTTTCATATCAGGTTAAGATCAAATTTAATCACACAAAAATTAACACCATTTGAATGCAAAGGAATAACTAAAGGAAAACTATATAGAACGATAGAGAATAATTGGCCGTTTAATTATCACTTTTGATAATTAAAATCGGTTCACAAATAAATATGATATAAAATAAACAAATTCGGTCAGATTAGACATAAACTCTTGAATCTGCTCAATTCTATAGCCTAGGAAATAGTTAATTTTTTTAACTCGTCATCTGATTGGTCGGGTGTAGTTTGATAAAAATTAACAACTGCTTGTAAGTTCCGCCATTATACCAAAAGTGTGCATGCCAAGCTGACATGTTCAGAACGAGTCAGAAGCTTTTGCCGTCTGTACTGACAGATCAGTGTTATAGCCCTTTACGGCTGGTCAGCTTGTGTATGTGAAGATTCTTTACTTGAGGGTAAGATAGATAATTTTATTTGCATATTTTATTAACCTGTAAGTAACAGGCTATGGTGTGCCATATTCATTTTCGATACTACCGAACGGGATGTGTATGTCACGACGACCTAAGTAGGAATGTGTATAGGGCAGGCTTATTCGGAGTGAAAAAAATGTGTAAAATATTTGCCAATTGGCCTTATAAATTTGCGACTGTAAGTACAGTGTAAATAAATTGATATTGTCTTTTGAAATGACACATTGTTCAAATAACATGTGAGAACATATAGGGAATGTTTGAATGAAGTAATTAACAGGTCACAAGAAATGTTGTACACACCCTGACGATTATATGGAAGACAAACAGGAAGGAGGGACATTAACGTAGAATCAATACTGAAGGAGACTGATTACACCAAGCTGAGTGTAGACAACTGAATTTAAGGTCTGGTGCGACTTGTTAGCACAAGTGGCTGACCCAGGTGGGTATTAATAAGGATTAGTGGTGAAATTGATAGAGGCAGATGTTACATAGAAGGGATTGTCCTTCTTATTTCAGGTTGTATTACAAAGTACCTCGTTGCTGCAGTAGCCTGAAAGGAAGAACATGTTGGAGTGAGTGCTCATGCTACAAGTTGAAGCTAGCCCCTCTTCTTCAGTCAGGAGTCACAACGTTTGTGTACAAGTCTAAGATCAACAAAACAGCTGCAATAATCTTTTTTCAGATAAGTCCTTTATACAGGCACTGACACCTCATCCTAAAACATAATTTCACCAATTAACTATATACCTCCTAGGAGTGATGAAAATAACAGACCTTACAGCATAGAATTAATTATAATATCAAGAACCGTGGGTATATTCATTCCAGTGACTTTTGGGTTGTACACAAAGGGACAGAGTTTCCAAAAATATTTATTTTAGCATGTTTATAACCTTTTCTTGAGTTTGATACTTCCTGGCTTAAAAGTTTGAGGTTCAGGAAAATAAAATTGTAGATATACTTTTAAGACAGTCTTGCTTAATTTTCCTTAAAGTTAAAGTTCTGTTTTGAAATTCGTAACTGTTTTAAATACATTACCCTAGACACTTTGCCAAAATAATAACACACTGATTACATACTCTTGGTGAGATCTCAAGAGGTAGCGGATAGGGACCCAGAGAACTTCATCATCATCATACCTTACTCTGGGAACTTACATAGCTGGACCTCACCTTGATTGTCCATACACCCTTGCTCTTTTCAGAGAAGGGGGTATTTCTTGTAAGACCAGTCTCTTATCTGGCACTATCCTGGTATCCTCTGATACATCAATTTGTCCAGGATATCTTACTTACTTACTTAGTCGTTCCCCTTCTACCGTGAGGTGTAGAGGTTTGGAAGAGAGAGCGCCAGACTATCCTATCGGCTGTCTTCCTCTTGGCCTGGTTCCATTCTAGTCCTTGATCCTTCAAAGATTGTCTAATGTTGTCCTCCCAGCGGACTCTGGGTCGTCCTCGGGGTCTGGATCCTTGGCTCTTTGTTTCCCATGCTTGTCGTGGTATCCGATCTTCTCCCATTCTGCAGACATGGCCAAACCATTTTAATTGGGACTGTTCTACTTGGGTCTGCAGGGGGTAGGATTTAAGGCCTTGACGTATCGTCTGGTTGCGTACCATGTCTCTTCTTGTTACTTCAACCACCTTCCTCAGATACCTCATTTCTGAGGTTTGGATCTGGCTTTTATGGATTGTAGTCATTGCCCATGACTCGCATCCGTATGTCAAGACTGGGACATAGGTGGAGCGGTATACAGCCATCTTCGTTTTCTTACCAACCTCTCTCTTGCTGAGGAATCCTCGATTTATGGCCTGAAAAAGTCTCCCAGCTGCTGCTTTTCGAATGGCCAACTCTTCTTTGATGCCTCCGTTTCGGTCTATAATAGCTCCGAGGTATTTAAAGTGGTCGACCTGCTTCCAGGATATCTTATAATTAATAACATCTAAACCTCTTATCACAATGAGTGGCAAGTTTATAGGATTAAAATATCGAATTAAAGAGATGAATAAGTTTGCGCATTACATTCCGTGTTTTGCACATTCACTAAATTTGGTTGGAAAATGTGCTGCTGAAGGTTGTCAAGAAGCAGTCATTTTTTTTAGATTTGTTGAAAGACTGTACACCTTCTTTTCTGCTTCTACCTACCGGTGGGGTCTCCTTTCTACTGCATTATGTGCTGGCGGTACTCATAATAAGTCCCATTTACCCTTTGTGAAAAGACTGTCAGATACCAGGTGGTCCGCTCGGGCAGATGCAACTAAAGCACTTTTACACAGCTTTTCTGCAATAAAACAAGTCTTGGATGATATTTCAGATAACAATGATCAGAAGGCAGAGTGTCGTCAACAGGCTCGTGGTCTACTTTCAACCATGATAAAGTTAGAAACAGGAATAATAATCATACTGTGGGATCAGGTATTACAGCGTTTTCACATGACCAGTGCTTCTTTGCAATCTTCTGACCAAGATTTGAATACAGCTTGTGCACTCTATGAATCCCTGCGGGGGTATATTCAAGCTATGCAGTCTACTTTTGCAGACATAGATAGAGCAAAAGGCCAAGGATCTGACTGAGTGTGAACATTATCAAGAACAAACTCGAAGAAAACACAAACGAAATCGAGAGTATGATGATTTCAGTGGTTCCAGCACACTTGATCCACTTGTTGAATCTCAAACGCCTTCTCAGCAGTTTAAAAGCCAAACATTTCTTGTCCTTATTGATAGCTTGCTCTCTGCCTTGTCAGAACGCCAGAAAGCTTATCAAAAGTTGAATGATGTATTTGGATTCCTTCGTCAGTTACAGTCGTTTACACCGGAAGAGGTGGTAACGAGATCATCGAATCTTATTAAATCATATCCGGAAGATCTGCAGAACTATTAGAACCACTATTTGCACAAGTCTGGAAAACGGGGACAACACCATCAGAGTGGAGCAAAGGAATAATTGTCAAATTGCTCAAGAAGGGAGATCTTGCAGACTGCAATAATTAGAGAGGAATCACTCTTCTCTCAGTTCCCAGCAAAATACTAGGCAGGATAATTATACAGAGAATTTCAAAGGCAGTAGACCACAAACTGAGGAAAGAACAAGCAGGATTTAGAAAGAACAGAAGATGTGTAGATCATATATTCACTCTCAGGAACATTATAGAGCAGTGCTCAGAATGGCAAAGACAGCTTTACATTAATTTCGATGATTTTGAAAAGGCTTTTGACAGCATACATAGGGACAGTTTATGGAAAATACTGAATGCTTATGGAATTCCAAGCTGCATTGTGTCAATCATAACAAGCCTCTATGCCAACTTTACGTGTAGTGTTGGGCAGAGCAACCTAACCTTTGAGGTGAAGACAGGAGTACGACAGGGATGCCCCTTATCAACCACTCTATTTTTAACAGTCATAGACTGGGTGATGCGCCAGACAACAGAGGGCAGTCCAAGAGGAATAAGATGGACAACATTTTCTACATTGGAAGATCTGGAATATGCAGATGCCATTGCACTACTAGCACATTCACATCAACACATCCAGGAAAAAACGGATAGACTTAATAAGTTTAGCCAACAGGTGGGCTTGAACATCAATTTAAAGAAGTCTGAGGTCATGACACTCAATGTGAGCAGCCCTGAGCCCATATCAGTAAGGAATCAGCAACTGGTACAGACAGATACCTTCACATACCTAGGAAGCATAGTAACACCAGACGGCGGGGCAGGCAAAGACATCAACATTAGAATGAATAAGGCAAGAACAGCCTTCTTTAGCCTAAACAACATCTGGAAGTCCTCTCAATACAGAACAAGCACAAAATTAAGATTATATCAGAGCTGTGTGCTTTCTGTGCTTCTCTATGGTGCGGAATGCTGGAGAGTTACAGAGAAGGAAATGTCGAAATTGTCCTCTTTTCACACAACATGCCTAAGAAAAATTCACTGAAACTTTTGGCCGAATACCATCACTAACCAAGATCTGCTTACTCGTAGCAAGCAAGAGGACATGCACACCATCATAGCTGGCAGACGCTGGAGCTGGGTTGGTCATGTCCTCAGAAGAGACCCCGATGCCATCACAAGAACAGCTATGCTTTGGACCCCTGAAGGAAAACGAAAGAGAGGCCGACCAAAAACAACCTGGCGGAGGACTGTGGAGGCTGAGATGCAAAACGTGAACCAGAGTTTGGGCACTGTACGAAGGATGGCCACCGACCGAGCTAAGTGGAATCAATTTGTTGTTGCCCTACAAGACGCCACTAGGCGTGATGGCCACTGACTGCTTTGACGGTCGGCGGCTAAGGATCAAAGAAGGAAGATCTGGAAGAAAGTCTTTATGAAGAACTTGTGCAGTTTACAGAACTGTTGAAAACTGATCTTGCTTCTCATATTGGCGCTACTCTAGACCTTGTAGAGTTACAGTTATACCGTTTGATAATTGACAATTCTTTGGAGTCTTGTTTTTCCAAATGTAGAAATCACCTTGCGCATCTATTTGTCACTAATGGTAACCAACTGCAGTGGAGAACGATCATTTTCAAAACTGAAACTTATTAAAAATGAACTAAGGAGCACCATGGGTCAAAAGAGATTGAACAATCTCACACTAATGAGCATTGAACATAAACTTCTGCGTGAAATTGATACATCCTATATCATCAACAAATTTGCTCATGCTAAATGTAGAAACATTAATATTTAAACAATAATGTTCACTGTGTTGTTACTTTTGATAATGATAATTACTATGCAAATTAAAAATGTATGTGTTCAAATATATTTGTGTTGTTTTATTGTTTTTTTTTTATATAGGGCCCCTTTCTTAACATATGCTACAGGCCCCGTACTAGCTTAATCCGGCCCTGGGCAGATTCTAGAATTAACGTGCTCAGCCAAAGCAGCATTGTTTTCGCTTATCTGAATATCTTGTGCAGACTCCCTTTGTGATAGAAATGTCATTACCCTTCTATCTCCATCTCTGCCAAGAGTAATCTTGTGAGAAAGTAGACACATTTGAAGCCCATATTAGATACTCTTGAGTTTTGGCCACTGTTGGACCACTACTGCAAAGCAGGGGAGGCAATACCGTCCCATATATACTGTTACAATGAACAAATTTTGGATGAAAAATTCAAGTGGATTTGAAGATGGGGTCCAATCAAATGACATGCAAGATCTCCTGATTTATCTCCAGAACATTATTTTTCTAAGGGGATACTTAAAAGGTTGAAAATCTAAAACCATAGAGCAGTGTTTCTCAACCGGTGTGCCGCGGCACACTAGTGTGCCGCCGCGCTATCAAAGTGTGCCGCGAAAATTGTGTACATTTACTACATGAAGTATATTTTTAGTGATCATGTAACATAAAACTGATCTTACAGCTTGAGTTCATTCAATAATAATTGGAGCTATTAACTGCTTTGAACAAAAACAGCATACTTCAAAATGTCATGATATTATAAAATGCAAGAGGCGCATAAACAACATTCAAAGGCCATTGACGGAGCATAGCACTTCAACTTTGACCTAATTAAATTTTGTATCAGAAAGAGCGGTAAGGTAGAGGAAATTGATAATGTGCACATGCGCGTACAATTCGTGTTGTATGTTTCCTTTTATAATTAACATAGTGATCAGCGTGTTGTTTCTCGCTTGTGTTTGATTTGTAAAAATGTGTAACATATTTAATACATTCGATTTGCCGTTTTAAAACTTTATTAAAACTAGATAAACTAACTGACCTGGATAGATTTATTACAAGAAAACGTGTCCAAGAAAATAGTAACAATGACAGCATAACTAGTATTTGCAGAAATGAAAACATCAGTTTGGACGAGGTCACGCCAACACCGAGTAAGATTTCTAAATCTAAAGTTCGTAGACAGTTCATTGACAGCTATTTAAGTCTGGGATTTTTGTGACGATACACGTCCACTCCGGCAGGATCACTTTTTTCTCCATTTTCTGTACCTCTCACTCATCGCTATTATTTGGCATATTTTTATGGCCTTCCATTCATTATTTTACTCTCTATGCTGAATCTAGTAGGGGATAGTCTCTAACACTCCACTCCCTTACGGAAGCATTTGCTATGGGACTGTCTTTATCTTGTTTACAACTCCTCAGACTTATTTACGTTCCGCCAGGTGAATTGGGGTATTATCGTTACAATATCCAGTCATTATCACCGGCCAGCGAGCGAGATTCTTATCATGAAAAGACGGTCTCGCCCGATCAACATCTACAGAAGCCAGTATTGTCTGTCTGAGATAGCCGTCTGAGGTGGGCAGATTACACAGATGGTAGATGCGTTTATCGTTTCACGGGGACATCCCTATGTGTGATTATTACGATAATCTCTGGAGAGACAATATTGGCGATAGGTAGCATCTGGACATCAAATGAGTTCACAGATGGTATTTATGAGTTGTGCACAAGATGCCGGCGGAAGTCGGATGCAACGATATGACATCACTGTAAGAGGTTACGCGTGGATATTAAATTTAATATTGTAAAACACGTGAGGGTATTTTTCGAATTTGAAACACCTACCCACGAATTTCTGAACGAGATTCGATTGGATTGGTTTATTGTGAGGAGCTGAAATATACAATGTATTTTATTGGCACACTAGTCGGAAGTGCAATCTGAGTTGCACTAAGAACTGAGAATATAGTGTGATGAAAACACAGACCACACAGAGAGACTACAGTGCACAAGTCATATCAGCAACTTCTAACAGCCAGAAAGAAAAAGAAAACATTGGACTTAGAAATTCTACAACTATTAGTAACAGATCGAGTATTGGGCAAAGTTGAAATTCACAAGTAAACTCGCATTTTTAATACAAGACTGGAAACTTAAAGGGGCTAGGACTTTAATTAACAAGACTGGAATCCTAAGAATTTGATCACAAGAATTTAACAAAAGTTTTCCCAGGCCCAGGTGATTTCACAGAACATCCGCCGTTAGATGAATTAACTCTAATTTCCCAGACCAAGTCATAGAGGAGCTAAACAAAAGTTTTCCCAGACCAGGATTTTAAGAACAACCACCGTCAGAGGAATTAAACTCTAATTTCCAGACCAAAGTGATATTGAAATATCTAATACAGGGCAGCGTCCAGTCTAAATCAGTGCAAGGAGATTGTGTATTCCCAAAATTTTGGGGTAAATGTAAACAATTTATTTACTAATGTAAATTTTACAGGTTTCTTGTTCTTCTTCTTTCTTTGATCCTTAGCCGCCGACCGTCAAAGCAGTCAGTGGCCATCACTCCTAGTAGCGTCTTGTAGGGCAACAACAAATTGATTCCACTTTGCTCGGTCGGTGGCCATCCTTCGTACAGTGCCCCAACTCTGGTTCATTCTTTGCATCTCAGCCTCCACAGTCCTCCGCCAGGTTGTTTTTGGTCGGCCTCTCTTTCGTTTTCCTTCAGGGGTCCAAAGCATAGCTGTTCTTGTGATGGCATCGGGGTCTCTTCTGAGGACATAACCAACCCAGCTCCAGCGTCTGCCAGCTATGATGGTGTGCATGTCCTCTTGCTTGCTACGAGTAAGCAGATCTTGGTTGGTGATGGTATTCGGCCAAAAGACTCGGTGAATTTTTCTTAGGCATGTTGTGTGAAAAGAGGACAATTTCGACATTTCCTTCTCTGTAACTCTCCAGCATTCCGCACCACAGAGAAGCACAGAAAGCACACAGCTCTGATATAATCTTAATTTTGTGCTTGTGCTGTATTGACAGGACTTCCAGATGTTGTTTAGGCTAAAAAAGGCTGTTCTTGCCTTATTCATTCTGATGTTGATGTCTTTGCCTGCCCCGCCGTCTGGTGTTACTATGCATCCTAGGTATGTGAAGGTGTCTGTCTGTACCAGTTGCTGATTCCTTACTGATATGGGCTCAGGGTTGCTCACATTGAGCGTCATGACCTCTGACTTCTTTAAATTGATGTATAAGCCTACCTGTTGGCTAAACTTATTAAGTCTATCCGTTTTTTCCTGGATGTGTTGATGTGAATGTGCTAGTAGTGCAATGTCATCGGCGTATTCCAGATCTTCCAGTGTAGAAAATGTAGTCCATCTTATTCCTCTTGGACTGCCCTCTGTTGTCTGGCGCATCACTCAGTCTATGACTGTTAAAAATAGAGTGGTTGACAAGGGGAATCCCTGTCGTACTCCTGTCTTCACCTAAAAGGTTAGATTGCTCTGCCCAACACTACACGTAAAGTTGGCATAGAGGCTTTTTATGATTGACACAATGCAGCTTGGAATTCCATAAGCCTCAGTATTTTCCATAAACTGTCTCTATGTGTGCTGTCAAAATCCTTTTTCAAAATCAATGAAATTAATGTACAGCTGTCTTTGCCATTCTGAGCACTGCTCTATAATGTTCCTGAGAGTGAATATATGATCTACACATCTTCTGTTCTTTCTAAATCCTGCTTGTTCTTTCCTCAGTTTGTAGTATACTGCTTTTGAAATTCTCTGTATAATTATTCTGCCTAGTATTTTGCTGGGAACTGAGAGAAGAGTGATTCCTCTCTAATTATTGCAGTCTGCAAGATCTCCCTTCTTGGGCAATTTGACAATTATTCCTTTGCTCCACTCTGATGGTGTTGTCCCCGTTTTCCAGACTTGTGCAAATAGTGGTTCTAATAGTTCTGCTGCTAGCTCAGGGTCTGTCTTAAATAGCTCTGCATTTAAGTTATCATGGCCAGGAGCTTTTCCGTTCTTTACCCCTTTGATTGCTGTGATGATTTCTTATTTTTGTGGAATGTCTGTATTTACATCTAAATCGTTTTCAGCCTCAGGAACATTCAATTGTGTCTCTGGTGGTTCTCTGTTCAGAGTTTCTCTGAAGTGCTCTGCCCATCTTGTTTCCTGTCCCTCTGCTGACGTGATGAGATTTCCTTGCTTATCTCTTACTAATGTAATATTGTTTGCACCTCGTTTTCCGCTGATGAATTTAGTTATTTTGTATACTGTGCTTTGTTCATTTCTCAGTGTTGCCTCTTCTGCCTGTCTTGCAAGATCGTCTAGGAAATTCCTTTTGTTGGCTCGGGTTTGGCGTTTAACTTCCTTGTCCAGCTGACTGTACTGTTCGCTATATAGTTGCTTTAACCTGGGGGAACTTCGCTTCTGTTTTCTTTCTTTTCATTTCCTTTCTCACTGTTATGGTGTTTAATGTTTCTGGTGTTATCCAGTCTTGCTTCTTCCTTTCCTGGAATCCCAAGCATGATTTGCTGCTTTCCTTATATATTGTTGAAATGGTGTTGAATTTCTGGTCTATATCATCAGTCAATGTCTTTTCCTGACTTTTGGCAAATTGATATCGTTTCTTTATGTCAGCCGCAAACGCTTTTCTGGTAAGGGGGTCCTTCAATTTGCTGATGTCAAACCTTTTCTGTGTAGTTACAGTTGGTCCAGCCCTTCTTAGTTTCACTTTCAGTTTTGCTACTACTAAATGGTGATCACTTCCCACATCTGCACCTCTTCTTACCTTCACATCTTGTAATGCATGTCTCCATCTACCATTAATCATGATGTGGTTTATCTGGTTTCTGTCCCGACCATTTGGTGATTCCAATGTTAATTTGTGAATTTCTTTATGTGGGAAAAGTGTTCCTCCAATGACCAGGTTGTTAATACTACAGAAACTTATTAACTTATCCCCATTTTCGTTTGCTGTTCCGCTGCCGCATTTCCCCATTACTCTTTCATTATATGTATTGTGTGTACCAACTTTCGCATTGAGGTCTCCCATTACTATAATAAGATCATATCTAGGTGTGTCTTCCATTTCTTTCTGCAGTTGTTGATAGAATTCATCCTTGACCTCTTCATCGCTGACATTCGTTGGTGCGTAGCATTGTATTATTGTAGTATTGGTGAATCTACCTCTCAATCTTAATCTTATCAGTCTGTTGTTGATGGGTTTCCATTCCAGTAATGTCCTTTCTATTCATTTCTGTAGAATAATGGCTACACCTTCATTTTGCTGCCCATCCTCTCTTCCAGAATAAAGTACTGTTTCTCCTGTTGCTGTTTTAACTTTTCCTGCCCCTGTCCATCTGCTCTCGCTTATCCATAGAATGTGTAACCTATAGTTTCTCATTTCTGCCGTGACCTGTTTTAGTTTACCCGTCTCATTCATTGTCCTGACATTCCAAAGTTCTATTCTTGTATCATGTTTTGCGGTCAGGACGTCCGTTCTCATGTCAGTGGCTTCCTTTCGGCTTTCACCACTGACAGTCATACGAGCCTCAGACTCCGGATGTCCATCCCGCAGCAAAGTTTGTTTATTTGTTATTGTTTCCGTAACTTCAATTTTTTTTTACATAGACAGGGGTGTCAGCCCTATGCTAAAACCCCCAACCTGGAGGACCAGGGTGTCTGCTTTCGTCTGACCCCTGCCCGCGCAAACCTGTCCAGCTTGGTAGAACCTTCCAGGAGTAAAACTCCCACTGGCATAGCTCTGGGGGTAATCAGGGTATACAAGCCGCCATACCTCGACAAGGTATTGACACCGGTGATGGCAGGGTTTCTTGTTAAGTAGTTATATACAAGGCTAGCAACCTCAACATATGAAAATAGTACATGCATGAACCACTACTGCAAGAGCTGGTGATTGTTTTTGACTAGTCGTGAGGGAAACCCAACAGCAGAGCGACCCCAGATTCCGACAGAAGTAGTGATGAGTAATGGGCGATGATTACCTCACATGTGCCTAAGGTGTAACATATCATCTTGTGAAATGTATGTACCTTTTTTAATTGTAAATCAAGGCAAATCATTATTCGCGCACTCCAGACGCTATTTCCTAGTTAACACCCAGAAGGATATTGGTGAATTTTCATCATATTCTCTGAGTTACACTGTGTGCTCGGAAATTTAATTCTTCTGAAAGGTTAACATTGGTGGGTGGAGCGCATGACAATGGGCCTGTTAGTTTGCAGCACACAAATGTACTTAGCAGGCATTTGTTTCTTTCTATTTGTCTAAAGTTCGTGGTTATAAGCGATTAGACAATTTGTGGTATTCACGCCGCTATTGTGAGGGAAAAGCATCCACCTTAACCGCCTACAATGGAAGACAGCGTGGAGAAGGCTTCCATCATCACAGAATTGATGAACCACAGCTGCAGGACTCATCTGGAGTTAAGTTTTTTTTGTCACAGGCAACAGCAAAACACGGACATTGATATCGCCCCGATCCAACCTCTGTGAGGAAACATTTAATTTACCTTTCACAACCATTTAATCCTTATTTTTATTTGTTGAACTAATTGACTATTAAATTTGTTGTATGTTATTTTAAACTAAACAAATAATTGTTTATTCTGTCATTAGAAGTATGAAAGCAAACGTATGAGCAAGACTATTTAATAATTATATATATATATATATATATATATATATATATATATATATATATATATATATATATATATATATATATATATATATATATATTTAGCGCAATTACGTATAAGAGGGCATTCGTTGGATTAAACCAACTGGGAGCTTAACGGGACAGAACCATTGCTTAAACCCTTCACAAAAGGCGACGGACCAGATAATAAGTTAACAAATTGCTCAGCCCTAAGCAGCTTTTGTTCTTGACTTCTGTGAATATCTTGTGAATGCTTCCTGTAGAAGTGTCATTAATCTTCTATCTACATCTCTGCCAAAAGTAATCTTGCGCGCAGGTAGATACCTTGGAAGGCAATATTAGATACTCTTGAGTTTTGGTCACTGTTGGGCCACTACTGCAAAGCAGGGGAAGCAATCCGTGACAATTTTCTTGGTCTGGGGAGAAAGATTGTTCTCAGCCATTATGTGTTGTGTGCGGTGACAAACGTTCGAACGAAGCCACAGTTCCTAGTAAATCGAAAAGACATTTGACCACTAAACATGCACATCTCTTGAATAAAGATTTGAATTATTTCAAAAGGTTAGTTGAACAACAAACAAAACAAGTACGCTGTTTAGAACAAAGAGTTAAAGTATCTGACAAAGTTAAAACAGCTTCTTATCATGTAGCCGAAATCATAGCACAGCAAATGAAATCATATACGGTACTACAGCTGAGTCACTTATTTTGCCCGCGTGTCGTTCGATTGTTAGGACAATGTTTGGTAGTGAAGCGGAAAACGAAATTACCAAAATTCCGTTGTCTAATGATACGGTTAGAAGAACAATAATTGAGGTGTCTTCTAACAATGAGGAAATGTTTCAACAGAGCTTAAAAAATCAGACGTTGCGCTACAAGTTGACGAATCTACAGAAATAAGTGGCAAAGCACAACTGTTAGCATTTGTTAGCTTTGTCCGTGGAAATCTTCTTCTTCTTCTTCGTTCGCCCTGAAAAGGACGGTGGTTGCGTTGTGTCTGTTTACAACGTAGCTGTGATATCTGCACCTTTCGGTCGACACATCCGACTTCTGCACGGCATTTTTAGGACCGGGTTTGCCTTCCCATTTCGATCCACACTCGCTCAGCCAGCCTGCACAGCTGCAGACTGTTTCCAGGACCACCACGTGGAGGTGGAGTGAGGTCTTGACCAGCTCTGGTTCGCTGGTCCTGACGCAGGCAGTCAAGCTATGAGTCGCTGACTGCGGTCTCTATTGCTGCGTCTTGAGGTCCCAATAAATGAAATCATAAACCAAGTGTTATGCTGCAGAGAACTTGTAAATCGTACGAGAGGTCAAGATATATTTGATACCTTGACTGTCTACTTTAAAAAATGTGATCTCTCCTGGAAGTCATGTATGGGTGTTTGCACAGATGGCGCTCCATCTATGATGGGGTCTATCAAAGGTTTTGTCGCACTTGTAAGAGAGCAAAATCCTAACATGATTTCTACACATTGCTTTCTGCATAGGGAAGCTTTTGTTTGAAAGACACTGGGCAAAGAATTAAAGTCTGTATTAGACCAGGCTGTCATAATGGTCAATTTTGTGAGATCAAGGCCTCTAAAGACCCAACTCTTTAAACAGCTCTGTAAAGCTATAGATTCGCAGTATGACTATTTAGTTTTACACACAGAAGTGAGATGGTTATGAAGGGGAAGACTGTTAGCTCGGGTGTATGAACTAAGGAACAAAATGAAAATATTTTTTTCAGTCAGAAGGAAACAAAACATTTAATGAAAACCTCAGCAGTGAACTTTGGTGTGCCAAGCTAGCATACCTGGCAGAAATATTCAGGCGCCTAAACAGTGTGAATGCCAGTATGCAAGGACGAAATGAAAACATCTTTACATCCACTGACAAGCTACTGTCATTTAAAAAAAAAAAAGTATATTAATCTGGTTAAATAGAGCTAGGGAGGGTAATCTTGATATGTTTCGACTGGCACCCAAAAACAGTTTAAAAGACATTGCTACCCTCATAATGAAGCATTTGGAAACATTGGAGCAAAATATCCAATATTACTTTCCATTGCTGACTACAGAGATTCGACTGGGTAAGAAATCCATTTGTGCCTCTTTCTTCTGACTTGGATTTTACAATATTAGAAGAAGAACAGTTAGCTTCTATTTCAACTGATCACAGTCTTAAAATGAAACTCCACGAGATGTCCCTGGACGCATTCTGGATTTCTGTTAAAGACGAGTATTCTGTTATTGTAAAACGAGCTTTAATTATTTTGATACAGTTGTCTACGTCATATTTATGTGAGTTGGGATTTTCAACACTTACATGCATTAAATGCAAAAAAAAAAAAAAGGGAAAGACTGCTCTGTGTTGACGATTAAATAAGAGTTTGGTTATCTCAGATACTCCCTAATATCCAAGAAATTACTCAAAATCATCAAGTCCAAATGTCACATTAGGACCATCAGGTTTATATATAAACATTTTTTTTGGGTCAAATATATGTTCTAATTATTTTAAACAATTAAAAAAAAGATCGAATTGAGAGTTTTATTTATTCTAAAGCACCCACAAATTAGTGTATTTAATTTAGTATATATCACTGTCATTTTTTATTCTGGCGCGGGGTCAGATAGGTGTGCCGCAAAATTGTTAGTAAATTGAAAAGTGTGCCGCGAACACAAAAAGGTTGAGAAACACTGCCATAGAGGATCACAAAACAACAATAAAAGAGGACTTTCAAAGAACTGAGGAGCCGCGACAGCGCAGTGGTTAGTGCACTTGCTTCCTAGTGGTCCATGGTTCGATCCCTAGTTGAGGTGGGATTTTTTAGACCGCACACGGCTCCGGGGTCGAAACAGCCTCATGAATTGTGCACCAGAACAACTCTGGGAAGGTTTGGGCGGCCGGCGTGATGCTGACCACATCACCCCTAGTGTGCCGTTGGTCTTTCAAAGAACCGACCAAGATGTATGTTAAAGAGTAAGAATATTTTCGACAAAGACTGACTTTATGTTTGAACGCTCATGGGCACCATTGTGAATGATAAATAACTGTAAAATGTATCAATAAATAATGTTAGTGTTCTGTCATTGTTGTTTTTTTCATTTACGTACCATTATCTACTAAAACCACATGTTTTAATTAAGTTAAAAAGTAAGGGATAACTATATGAGTAAACGCAGGGGCGTCCCTGAAATATTTGGCACCTGGGGCCGATCCTACCGCCCTGCCATTAAGAACACTTGCAAGTATATTTTTAATAGTAAGTAGTATCACAACAGTGTCCAATAGCACCCCTTTCCTGGCTGTCACCCAGGGCGGACCGCCCCCTCACCCCCCTTTAGCACGCCACTGCCAACACGAATGTTATTTTCAATTCGTGAAGCTGTCAAGTCGTGAATTTCTTGTCACGCATTAGCAGCAAGGTATCTGCTGCAGCATAACTCTATCGAATTTTGTGATGTATTCTTCAGTGTTATTTCGGTGTAATCAGCACTACAGAAATGCCTATTGGACCACAGGCTTAGCTTTATTATTTACTTCTTTCTTTTGAAATGGTGAATGATGAAATTCGATGAATAAAATATTTTACAAAATTTTGAAATGATGGTTGAATTATATTCTATTTATCTAAGCCGCCCTTCTTGGAATTTTCCAATTAAGTAACAAAGGTTTCATCAACTGTTCTTTTAACGCTTGTTTCTTGGCTATCCTAACCATCAACTGTTTATCATCATCAGACTAATCACTGCCATTTACTGTTCACACTGGTTGCAAGTATTTGGTTACCACTACAAGTAGCAACAACTATAGCAGAACAACACTACCTCCCACAGACAAGAGAAATAATTGAACAATACCCAGTCATTTATCCCGGAAAGGAGTTACAACTTCCCGTAATAAAAACCACACTCGCAGATAGCACACCAACAAGAGACATCAACCCACAATTAATAAAACAACTATTTTAGAAACTATTGACAGCTACCCTAGCACTGCAATACATGAATACACAGATGGCTCAGAATTTAAGGCCAGCATAAATAAATGCTGGATTTGGAGCGTATGTGAAATACCCAAATGGCAACATACCAGAAATATATGAACCGTGTGGAGAACTCTGTACTAATTATCAAGCAGAGATTATCACAATAAACACCACCCTCACAGCAGTAGACAGCCAATTCAAACAAGAAATGTATATGCCCTCAGATATCATAATCTTCACTGATTCAAAATCAACGTCAGGCTTTAGAAGAATACCGTATCTCCAAACTGACAGTACAGAAATAATACAGCTGGCCGAAACAATTGACAACCTGTTAACAAAATACGACATCAGAGTCACTCTCCAGTGGATACCAGGGCACACAGACATACCAGGCAACGATAAAGCAGACGGACTAGCAAAAGTAGGAGCAAGAATGGTTCAAACAAATGCCCCAGCAAACATGCAGACAGCTGAAAGAAAACTCCAAGACAACTTCAAAGAGGAATGGCTGAACCGATGGGCAAAGGGATCTACTGGACGTGCTTTGTATACAGAAATGGCCTATCCCAACAAAAATGACAACATTAATAACCTACGATGTATGGAACAGAGCATAATCTTAAAACTAAGAACAGAACACACCAGACTCAACAAGCACATGAGCCTAATTTCCGCAACTGTACACATCCATATGAGACAATTCAGCATGTGCTGCTCACTTGCCCAGGACTCTCCACAGAATGACGAAAGCTATTGCCGGGCTCCCCGACAATCACAAACACTCTATACAGCACCACTCAACAGCTACAGAACACATGTAAATTCTTCAGCTTGCCATTGACTGCTAAAGAGCGACGAGCTCAGCAGCCCTAGTTAATCAACAACAACAGCAGAGTAGACTGGGGCGAGATGTGACCTGGTTCCAAACCCATGCCCTTTGTCTTCGGAGAAACGAGCGCTTTAAACATTGTCACTTGAATGCTCCCACGAATCGTGAACAGCGTTAACATTTAATTTAATATGCATTTTAAAAAAAAATATTTTCTTACAAACCTATTGATATTTCTGTTTCATAACGGCTTTGTCAGCTTTACTGATATGTAACGGAAATGAAAAATACATGCCATCATTTACAGAAAAATAATTTTGAATGGTGTGGGCCAGTGCTTTTATTCTTGATCAAACCTGATCTCTGTAACCCTAACTTCAAAATCTTAGTAGCTGCATGTTTGAATTATATTATATAAATTATCTTTAGTTGACTAGCCTATGTTGTTGGGGTTTTTCTGCTTAATTAAAGTATCCACATGATGAGGTAACCGGTCAAGTGTTTTTTTTTTTAAATACAATTTTACCTCGTTTTGGCGAAGCGCATCCCGTTCAACCTAGCCGGTTATATTAGGGCACATGTCCAAATATAAAAGACACTTTAGGTCTGGAGAATTAGTTATAACTGATGCAACATCGACATCATGACCCAGCAAAGTAGTTTTCTGTAGACTTATTGTGAGGCCAAAGTCTTTACCTGCTTGGGTGAAGCTATTCATCAAGGTCTGAAGCTTCTGTTGACTTTGAGTGACGATTGCAGCGTCATCAGCGAATAATAAGTCTTTTACAGTGACCCTTCTGATTTTTGTTTTTGCCTTCAGCTTGCGAGGTTAAACAGTCGGCCACGTAACCAAGTGTGAAGGCATATTCCTTCAGTTGCGTCTCTGAATGCATGTTTCAAGAGCAAGGCAAAGAAGATCCTGAAGAGAGTCTGAGCCATGTTCCAAAGGTTGTCATAGCCGGGAGTTGTAGTGAGGATAAGCTCGCACTGCACTGCACTCTCACATGACAGTTGGAAATTGTTAAGAGTAGGCCATAAGGCCGCTGCCTTGGAAACTTTTAAAAATGAGAAACCTACCCACCCCAAACATATCTATAGAATGTGTGATTCCTAGATTGGGATACTCGCTGGTACTATGGAGCTCGTGCACTGTGCTGAGATCCTCATTGTGATCTAAGGGTGTAGATCGGAGCACTGATGGAGTTGTCCGTATGCAATGAAAAGCCCTTACAAACCAAAACGAAGTCTAGTAACACAGCCATGTAGTTCCTGGAAGTCTCTGAAGTGACAAGGACAAGAATAGGGCTACTGTACTATCAGGCATGTCGTACAAGCTGAATGTTATCCTGTAAAACAAACAGCCACAGAAACCATCGCTGCAAGAGCAAGTGATTGCTTGGTGCTGGCTCCAACCTCCAACTAGTGCAAAAGGTAATGATGAAAATGAGTGCATGAACTTTGAACTCATCTGACCTAGAGCAAAATCCAGTTTAGAAAGTAATTATTTTGATTATCTCCCAAATAGCTGTGCTGGTTGTTGAAGAATGCTGGCTTTTACCTTCCATTAATAGCAAACATCGATTTTGCTGTAACATCTCAGCACTAAGGCAAGTACAAAAACAATATAAATATTGAGAATGTTAAAAAAGAACAGACACACACATTGTTTAGATAACTCAATTAATTTATTTAAACACTTTAGTTAAAAACATTAATAATAATATTCATCGGTTTGTAGATCATCTCAACAATGAGTCAAATGTGAAGATAACAATTAATAGTTATAAAATACAGTGTTTGAAGTACCTCAATGTTTGTTTATTTAAACTGTTAACTGAAACATAAATGAAGTCAACTTGTAACATTACCTTATATTTAATGTAACATTACCTTATATTTAATGTAGCATTACCTTATATTTAATGTAACATCATCATCATACTTCAGCTCCCCAAGGAGCATAGGCCTTCAACAAACATATACCAAGTCTTCCTGTCCCATGCCATCAGCTCAATGTCTTTCCATGTTTTCTTCACCCCCTCTATGTCTGTGTCCAGTTCTCTTCTCCATGTGTTCTATGGTCTCCCTCTTCCTCTCTCACCCTGGGGATTCCAGAACACGGACTGCCTGGCAATGATATCAACAGGTTTCCTCAAAGTGTATCTCATCCATCTCCAGCACGTTCTTCTAATTTTTAATGTAACAAGTGAACTAAAAAGCTGTATGCAGACATCACAGTTGTCACAAATCCACAAAAAACATGTCTGTGTAAAGCTTACAGAATCAGAACAACTGAAGTACTTGATATCACTGTGGGACTCCAGGACAAGAACTGCCTTGTAAGTGTATTAGCTATTGTGCTCACTTGGGGCCCTACCCTATGTCAACATCTTTTCCTCATCCCCTTGTTCAACTTGTATTATTCTGGTTCTTTCTATTAGTTCCACATTAGTGATCTTGTGATACCATTTGAATCCTTCTGTTCTAACAAGCACCCATTTATGACAGTCTGTAACGTCTTGGTAGTAGTAGTAGTCTCTGTTGTTCTCCATATTTCAGAGCCATACAATAAAACTGCCTTGATGTAAGTTGAAAATTTCTATTTTGTGTTACCATTTGATTTCCATATATTTTGCAATTCAATGAAAGCCTTTGTTTTCTTATTCTGGTATGACTGTCCATTCCGTTCTTTAAAGTTATTTGAATAAAACAAGGAGGACTACCATAAGACTATGATAATCAAAACGGTAAATAAAAATAAGTTTTACTGGGGTAAAGGACCAAAATATGGTCTATGTTATGATCAAAAGATAATATAATTAATGTACATGCATTAAAACAAATAAAGCAAAAGGATACAAATCACTACAGAAGATCTTAAGAACATGAGAACTGTAGTAAAACAGTAGGGTAAACAAAAATGGAGTACTATATCTCTAGAGCAATGAAAATTTCATACATTACAGCAACAATATAATTTGTCTTTATCAGGGATACATGCACGAAAACAGGTCACCGTTGTCATTCTGGTAAATGAATGTCAGAAATATCAAAGATATTTCTTCAACCATAATGTCTTTGCTCTTTTTCTCTCTAAAGTCTAAGACTTAATACTACCTACTTTTGTTTACCTTTTTTGTTTTAACTGCAGCTTCCACTTAAAAAAAAAAGAAACAACTGTCTAAGTGTCACTGCAATTCCTCCCCCAACCCCAGCTCCTTGTTTTTTCTGTGTGTAATTTTTACATTTTGAGATGTTTAACAGCATACAGGAAAGCTGTTTATGCTACTCCAATGTAAACAAACTTTGTGTAGTTGACTTACAGTAAATTATTTATTTCAACAGGCAATGAACATAACTCAAGAGTTATATGGTAACCTACATATCAGATTAAGGGGAGAAACTGCAGTGCAGTTTGTCAAAATGAAAGACATATGAAAGCTGAGATTAGTTTATTTTCTAATTATGTAGGATCCTCTAAAATACAAGTGTGTTAACATAAATTATCAGAAGACATTCTAAAAAGGAGTAATTTGACTCTGAAAGGAAACTTACAATTTAAAAATCTTTTATTAGATCAGATATCAAAATTGCGATCATTTGCAAATAATGTAAAATTTAGTATCAAAATTGCAAATAATGTAAAATTTAGCAAAGCGTAATATTTTTAATACACTAAATTCCATTTTATAGCATGGAATCTTCTGAAGCTATTCAAAATTTATTCTGAATAAAAGTTTTTGCAATAAAATGGTGAGCTTTCTATTTATATTTAGAATGCTCATAACAAAATTACAAGCCTAAGTGAAATAAATTATAACATTAAAATTGAATATGGCCACAATTTCCATAGCAACCATCAAATGCTTTGTTACACATACTGCATAACTATAATTGTATGATTAGCCAGGACATTTTAATTTAAATTCTCTAGTTATGTGAAATGTGGACACCTCACAAAAAACAGGAATGGAAAAAAGCTGCCTGCAGAATGCACTGTCAGAGAAAGCTGGTCTACGATATAGAAAAATATAAAAGAATAATAAAAAACAAAAGCAACAACTCTGGAGCTTTCTCTGGCAAAAAAGGAGAATGAAATGATGTGGAAATATTTTCAGAAAGACAATAAATAACCACCAACTTGTTAAACCATCAAAAGGAAAGATGTAGCATAAGATGGATTATGTGCATGGTTGAAGTTAGCAGCAAAAGTGAAGAAACAGGTCATATGAAATATTCAAGAACTTCACTGGAATATTCTGACACTTTGCAACACCCATGGAGGGATAAACAGACAGAATAGAACATTTGAAAACAAATTATTATCTGTTATGAAAATTATGGAATGTAAATGTGGCAGTTCAAGTCTCATACATTAACCATTGATAGAGGCTGTGTTAATCATGTTTGAGATAAATGTATGACTGTACTAAATATATAACCACTTTTTAAGTCTTCACTGTAAATTGTATTTTAATCTTTATAGTTATAGTGTTTTGAGCACTGCATAATTAGGCTTTTGCCCTGAAATTATTACTGTGTCGCTCAGAGGCGTCCCTGAAATACTTGGCACCCGGGGCAGATCCTACTTTTGGCACCCTCCTGCCATAAAGAAAAACACATGCAAGTATATTTTTAACAGTAAGTATTATCATAATACTGTCCAATGGCTTTAAGTTTCTTTAGATGTCTCTGAGTAAAAATCTACAGTATCGTACTAACATCACATTTGTAAAGCTAATGTCCTGTATATATATTCTTTTGTGTATTTTTAGATTCATGTTCAGTCATCTAAAGAGACCATAAACATCACACTTTTACAGCTTCCCCCATATTTTCTTGACCAAATGGGCCTAACACTATATTCCAAATATGCCTCAATGGGCGTGTAACGGGATCCTTTATGGCTTCTGCCCTGCATGTATTCTTTTAGGTTTCTTTAGATGACCACACTGAGTAAAAATCTACAGTACAAACATCACATTTGTAAGGCTTCTCTTTTGTGTGTACGCTTTTGTCTATCCTTAGACAGCCGCACAGAGAAAAATCTGCATTACAAATATCACACTTGTAAGGCATCTCTCCTGTATGTACTCTTTGGATAACCACTCAAGAGAAATATCTGCACTGTAAACATTACACTAGTTAGGCTTCTCTCTGGTGTGCATTCTTTTGTGTGTCTATCAATGACATCTCTGAGAAAAATCTGGAGTATACATTTTAGCAAAGCCTACTGCAAACATTACACTTGTAGGCTTCTCTCCTGTATGCATTCTTTTGTGCATCATTAGATGACTACTGTTATTAAAATCTACACTACAAACATCACATTTGTAAGGCCTCTCTCCTGTGTGTATTTTTTTTGTGTCTCTTTAGAGTAGAACTGCCAGCAAAGCTTACACTACAAATATCACACTTGTAAGGCTTCTCGCCTGTGTGTATTCTTTTGTGTTTTTTTTTTAGATTACTACTGTTATTACAATCTAGACTACAAACATCACATTTGTAAGGCTTCTCTCCTGTGTGTATTCTTTTGTGTATCTTTAGAAAATCACTGTGAGTAAAATCTACACAACAAATATCACATTTGTAAGGCTTCTCTCCTGTGTGTATTCTTTTGTGTCTCTTTAGATTACTACTGTTATTAAAATCTACACTACAAACATCACATTTGTAAGGCTTCTCTCCTGTGTGTATTCTTTTGTGTATCTTTAGACAATCACTACGAGTAAAATCTACACTACAAATATCACATTTGTAAGGCCTCTGTCCTGTGTGTATTTTTTTGTGTCTCTTTAGATGACCACTCTGAGTAAAATCTACACTATAAATATCACATTTGTAAGGCCTCTCTCCTGTGTGTATTCTTTTGTGTCTCTAGATGAGCACTCAGAATAAAATCTACACTACAAATATCACATTTGTAAGGCCTCTCTCCTGTGTGTATTCTTTTGTGTCTTTTTAGATTACTACTGTTATTAAAATCTACACTACAAACATCACATTTGTAAGGCTTCTCTCCTGTGTGTATTCTTTTGTGTATCTTTAGACAATCACTATGAGTAAAGTCTACACTACAAATATCACATTTGTAAGGCCTCTCTCCTCTGTGTATTCTTTTGTGTCTCTTTAGAGTAAAACTGCCAGCAAAGCTTACACAACAAATATCACACTGGTAAGCTTCTTGCCTGTGTGTATTCTTTTGTGATTCGTTAGATGACTACTGTTATTAAAATCTACACTACAAACATCACATTTTTAAGGCCTCTCTCCTGTGTGTATTCTTTTGTGTCTCTTTAGAGAAAAACTGCTAGCAAAGCTTACACTACAAATATCACACTTGTAAGGCTTCTCACCTGTGTGTATTCTTGTGTGTTTTTTTAGATTACTACTGTTATTAAAATCTACACTACAAACATCACATTTGTAAGGCTTCTCTCCAGTGTGTATTCTTTTGTGTCTCTTTAGACAACCTCTGTGAGTAAAATCTACACTACAAATATCACATTTGTAAGGCCTCTCTCCTGTGTGTATTCTTTTGTGTGTCTTTAGATGACCACTCTGAGTAAAATCTACACTACAAACATCACATTTGTAAGGCCTCTCTCCTGTGTGTATTCTTTTGTGTCTCTTTAGATCAGCACTCAGAGTAAAATCTAAACTACAAATATCACATTTGTAAGGCCTCTCTCCTGTGTGTATTCTTTTGTGTCTCTTTAGATCAGCACTCAGAGTAAAATCTACACTACAAACATCACACTTGTAAGGCTTCTCTCCTGTGTGTATTCTTTTATGTCTTTTTAGATTACTATTGTTAGTGAAATCTACACTACAAATATCACATTTGTAATGATTCTCTCCTGTGTGTATTCTTTTGTGTCTCTTTAGATGACCACTCTGAGTAAAATCTACACTACAAATATCACATTTGTAAGGCCTCTCTCCTGTGTGTATTCTTTTGTGTCTCTTTAGATCAGCACTCAGAGTAAAATCTACACTACAAATATCACATTTGTAAGGCCTCTCTCCTGTGTGTATTCTTTTGTGTCTCTTTAGATCAGCACTCAGAGTAAAATCTACACTACAAACATTACACTTGTAAGGCTTCTCTCCTGTGTGTATTCTTTTATGTCTTTTTAGATTACTATTGTTAGTGAAATCTACACTACAAATATCACATTTGTAATGATTCTCTCCTGTGTGTATTCTTTTGTGTCTCTTTAGATGACCACTCTGAGTAAAATCTACACTACAAACATCACACTTGTAAGGCTTCTCTCCTGTGTGTATTCTTTTATGTCTTTTTAGATTACTATTGTTAGTGAAATCTACACTACAAATATCATATTTGTAAGGCTTCTCTCCTGTATGTATTCTTTTGTGTGTCTTTAGATGACCAATCCGAGTAAAATCTACATTGCAAACATTACACTTGTAAGGCTTCTCCCCTGTGTGTATTCTTTTGTGTGTCTTTAGACAAGAAATGTCAGCAAAGACTATACCACAAACATCGCACTTATAAGGCTTCTCTCTCAAGTGTCCTTTTATGTTGGATTGTACATTAATACATTTTTTCTCACTTCTACCACCTACAGTGTGTTCACTACTTAACTCAGAGATACAGAAACCTCTACTCAGCTCACTGCTACAACCCTCATTTTGTAAGATCAGCTGTTTACTAGTAATAGCTTTATTAATGTTCGCTGTACTCGTCTTAAAATACGTTACCCTTTCCGACACTTTAGCTCTTGCCAGTTTTAGGTCATTAGTGTTTTCTGGCACTGCATCTAAAATGTGACTACCTTTCTTTTCAGGCACTGTATCTATAATTTGACTAGCTTTTTTTTTTGGTGTTGTTTCTATTATATGACTATCACTTTGTTCTGGTGTTGTATCTATATCATGACTATCTCTCACTTCTGGTGCTGTATATTTAATGTGACTATCTTCTTGTTTGTACTCTGTTTGGATTTCTACTCTTCTCAATTCATCTGGCAACAAATCTGTTTCACTGTAATTAGCTTCCCAATATTCATCATTATGCTTGCATTTCAAATGTTTACGCAAATGCCAAAACTTGGAGAAGGCAAGGTTGCAGTGAGTACATGTTTCTGAAATGAGAAAGACATAAATGAAGTAAGACATTAGTAGATGTCTGAAATGGCATAGAAAAGAAAAAAAAGGAAATAAGCAATTAAATTCACTTTACTAGTTTGTCATTTTTTTTCCTCGTATATTATTAAAACACATATTTCTAATTTCATTCACTCATAAGACTGTCATCATGACTTCCTAATTTCACTCATTCATAACTCTCTGTCATCACATCTTTCTAATTTCATTCACTCACAACACTGACATCATGTTTGTCTAATTTAATTCATTCACAACACTGTCATCATGTTTTTCTAATTTCATTCACTTACAAAAATCTGTTATCATGTCTTTCTAATTTCATTCATTCACAACACTCTGTCATCATGTCTTTCTAATTTCATTCACTCACAGCACTCAGTCATTATGTCTTTCTAATTTCATTCACTCACAACACTCTGTCATCATGTCTTTCTAATTTCATTCACTCACAACACTGTAATGCCTGTGTTAGTTCACTACTTCTGCCATTGCTCTCTTATCACAGACTTATACTTCCACAGGTATCTGAGTGGCAGAGTAGTTTCAGCACTTGTTTCTCAGAGCAAAGAGACCAGGGCTGAAACTAGGTCATGTCATGCTCCAGTTTCAGGTGCCATCTTCACATCAAAGGTCGCCTGCAATGGATCTTCAACGTATTCTGTCTCTTGTCTTGATGGTGCACTGTGACGGACTCTTTCATGTCCATCTCCTGATGTTATCTTCCCACTTATAGTACTGACTTCCTCTTGCACGTTTGCCTTCAACTCTGCCTATAGTCTATTCAGCTATAAAATATGAGTACTTGACTCTGTACTGTCACCACTATTCTAACATCAGAATATTAGGATGGAAACTAAACGACAGCTGATCAATGGTGTATTCTTACTAACTCTTCGCTATCAGTGTCAAACATGGTCCCTGACCAAAGTATAGAAGAGGAAAATCACATTGTGCGAGATCAGATGCTTAAAAAATAAAACTAATGTCACCAGGAAATAGACAGAATGGAAAATGAGGAAATTAGGAAAAAAATGAAAGAACTACATCCTGCATTAAGTTTATAGAGACAGAAAATGAAATCATCTGGCAACCTCATCCCAATGGAGCCCAAAAAATGACCACTACATGCCTACAATAGTAATAGTTCTGATTTCAGGGCATAGGGAAGACCAAGAGGAACATGCATAGACAACATCATAGAAATGCTAAGACAACATGGGCTTACCACAGCCAATGTGACAAACTTTGGCTCAAGAACGGAAACTTCATCTCGCCACTATGCTTCAGAACAACAGTGGTGTGATGGTATTGCCTCCCCTGCTTTGCAGTAGTGGTCCAACAGTAGCCAAAACTCAAGAGTATCGAATATGGGCTTCAATGGAGTCTATCTTTACACAAGAATACTCTTGGCAAATTTGTAAATAGAAGGGTAATGACGCCTCTATCTTGATGGAGTATTCACACGATATTCAAATAAGCAAAAACAATGCTGCATTGGCAGACGACTGACATAAATTTCAGATTTAGTGAAAGAATATTGTCAAGAGTAAATAACAGTAAAAGTAACTGTGTAAAGAATAATTTTGCAGTTTTACCTCACTGTGAATTTCACGCTCGCCAAGACAACACCAGATCTCGACAGTGTGAAGAATAGATTCATAATTCCTTTTTCTAACTGGACCTTTTATTGGAGAACCAAATAAGACTTATAAAGCACAGAAACTCTTTACATTAAAGAACACCGGGACTAGGAAACTGAAGAAACACGGAGTCAGAGGTGGAATCTATGGTCAAAATTAAAGACATCCCAGCCGCTTGTAAGAGAACGATTCGTCTCTTTTATTCATCTGAGCAAACAAGTCTGTAGCCAGGATTGGTGTAAGTTGTGATTTACATTTCTTACTTACTTAGTCATTCCCCTTCTACCGTGAGGTGTAGAGGTTTGGAAGAGAGAGCGCCAGACGATCCTATCGGCTGTCTTCCTCTTCGCCTGGATCCATTGTAGTCCTCGGTCCTTCAAAGTAAGTCTAATGTTGTCCTCCCAGCGGACTCTGGGTCATCCTGGGGTCTGGATCCCTGGCTCTTTGTTTCCCATGCTTGTCATGGTAGCTGATCTTCTCCCATTCTGCAGACATGGCCAAACCATCTTAGTTGGGACTGTTCTACTTGGGTCTGCAGGGGGTGGGATTTTAGGCCTTGACGTATTGCCTTGTTGTGGACAATGTCTCTTGTTACTTCAACCATCTTCCTCGGATACCTCATTTCTGAGGTTTGGATCTGGCTTTTGTGGGTTGTAGTCATTGCCCATGACTCGCATCCATATGTCAAGACTGGAACATAGGTGGAGCGGTATACAGCCATCTTTGTTTTCTTACCAACCTCTCTCTTGCTGAGGAATCCTCGATTTATGGCCTGAAAAAGTCTCCCAGCTGCTGCTTTTCGAGTGGCCAACTCTTCTTTGATGCCACCCTTTCGGTCTATAATAGCTCTGAGGTATTTAAAGTGGTGGACCTGCTCCAGGACCTGTTCTCCCAGCCTAATCTGATGTCTTCTTTCTTCTCGTGATATCACCATGGATTTAGTTTTAGAGCTGCTTATGACTAACCCTCTCTTCTCCAGCTCTTCCTTCCAGACTTGCAGGTTGGACTGGAGATGTACCTATGATTTAGTAATCAGGGCAACATCATCAGCAAAGATTTACATTTCATATTTTATTACTAACATGTGAACTAACATATATATGTGATGCATGTCGTATTATTAAAAGTTCCGGAGAAGGTCGCCGTGGCCAAAGTAGACACTAGGGGTAGTCACACAACATGAATCAGCATAACTGCAGTGAGCTGACAAACACCTCCTTCACAATTATGCAGTTTATTACACTTGACACAAAGCTCCATCAAATCAGTTCTCACTCAAAGTCAAATGCAGTAATAAGTAGTTGTCCAGTCCGTTCACTATCAAACGCTGGTCGATGGCAATCATCCAAACTTTATTTATCACAGTCCAATGGACCTCTTCATGAATAGATATACATTTCCTGAATATAATAAACCAGGGACACCTCAACTAAGTATATTGATGTCCTGGAATGATGCAGGAAAAACACAGGAAACTGCAGGAGCTCAATACACATACGTTTGATCACTTTCAAACACAAGCCGCAACTCTTCTTGCAGACGATCACCTCACTTCTGCTTCAAAATGTTCACGTCTGCCTCTACACCATATCGGCATGACGTCACTTCCTTTATTAATAAGTCTGTATAAAATTATCAGAAAAGGAGCCCTGTCGAGCCAACTATTATACCGACATAATCGTTATGAATTCTAATCATAACAATGTGTATATATTACCATGTGAAGTTTAATGTGTGAAAAATCTCAATGAAATCAGTACAACAAATGTAACTGATTATTGCCGTAGTAAAAGAGAGATCGAGAAGAGGTCGCCTCAAAATCCATCTCGTGACATGGAATGAAAAAAAAAAAAAAGTAAACAGCAGACGCTGCTCTTGAGTTAGTGAAGGTGAAGGCAGCCAGCAAAGGAACTGGCTACACTACCTCATGAAGCTGAGACCCAGTATAGGTAAAGTCTCTAATTCTTCAACCCACTATGGCAGTATCTGCTATGAGACTGCCTTTATACTTTCACACATGCACTACACATTATCATTTGATTTATTCTTTACTTCAGCTAGAACAATTAAGATATAAATGTACACTGTATATCTACAGTTCACACACTTACTGTCATTTTCTGTCCTGTGTTTGAGTGGATCCATCACAAATATCAAACACTATCATCAGAAGAGCATATAATGCACATACTGAATTAAAGTGAGAGACCAGCAAAATGAGTTACATATGCTTCTCATTTGTTCAAAGAAGAAAAAAAAAGAAAACTACAAATGCAAAATGTACAAAACAGTGGCTTTTATTTAAAAGTATGTCAAATTTTGTATATGGTTTGAAAGAATTTGAAGAATCTGATCATAAATTAATTAATAAAAAACTAATTAAATTGTTACGTAGAAAGGGGCAATAACTACAAGTTGGAATTGCGATGGGATGTACCATCTCTCCGATACTATTCATGTTGGCTATGCAGGTAATCCTCAAAGCGGCTGAAGGAGTAGTGATAGGTCCAAAGCTCAATGGAATGTGTCACATGCCACCGCTCAAAGCATTCATGGATGACACAACAATTCTGACATCAGATGAACCCCAGGCCCGTAGAATGTTAGCACGCCTGGATGAACTGTTCAAACTGTGATGCCTCCAGTTCATGTTGATAAATTAATTTCTGTGGCCACTGCTTACATATGAAATAAGCACCAGTACAGTGGAAGCCATAGAGCAAAAGGTCAACAAGTTCATGAGGAAATGGCTAGGAGTACCACCAGGTTTGTCAAACATAGCACTGCTCTGCAAAGCTTGTGCTTCCTTTCAAGTCAGCTGTTGAAGAGTACAAAGTAGGCTCGCAATGATGCTGCGTGAGTCAGCAGATGATGTGGTTAAGTCCATTTTAGCCCACACTGAAAACAGGAAGGAAGTGGAAAGTGGATGAAGCTGTTGATGCTGCACTAGAGTCGCTCAAGCTGAGGGAGGTAATTGGATACACACAGACGATTAGACAGGGACTTGGCCATGGAGATTTCCGCTGGTGGTCCAAGGCATCAAACAGAGATCGCAGAGACATGGTAATTCAGGAGATATGAGCAAAAAGCTGTGCAGCAGGCCCAACAAGGTCAATGGGCTACATGGGATGGAGCCCCGCAAAGGACATGGAATGATATATGGCACCTCTTAGGCTCAGTTTCATTGTCAGATCAATGTATGACCTCCTGCCAACGGCCACAAACCTTGTGAGATGGGGAAAGTCGGATGATACTCAGTGCCTCCTGTGCCATGAGAGGCAGACACTTGAGCATGTGCTCTCAACTTGCAAGGTGTCATTAGGGAAGGGCGATACATATGGCACCACAACAAAGTGCTAAATGAGCTGGCAAGGGTGAAGGCAAACAGCAAAGTCAGGCCGAGCACCGCAAATACATACTTTCTAAGAGCAGGAAAGTCATCACACCCCAAACCGAGTAGATCAGGTAGCAGCTTACCATCTCTTCTTGACTGTGCAAATGACTGGGAGATGGCAGTAGACCCAACTGGGCTAGGGGCATATCCAGAGAGTATCAGAAAATCTCAAAGACGGCAGATATAGTGCTGCATTCTTCATCATCGCATCAGGTTATAATGATTGAACAGACCGTGCCATTTGAATCCAGATTGGACGAGCAACATTCGTTCAAAGTGGCCAAGTATAATGCTCTGGCTGTGGACTTGAGACATGATGGGTTCACTGCAAAGGTCATGGCTGTTGAGGTGGGTGCAAGAAGGCTTGTGGCTGCCTCAGTTTATGTTCTATTGAATCTGTTGGGGTTGAGGGGACAGTCAAGAACAAGGGCACTTAAGAGGCTCAGCAAAACTGCGGAAAATGCATCATGCTGGCTGTGGAACAACTACAATGGGCTATGGAACTCGGGACAGTAATTTGTTTTCCACATAGGGGTTACTGTCACTATTGCCTCCAGCTGGCAGAAAGTAGTGGATTTTAAAGCTGCAACCAAGGTGGAGTGGGTTCAAATCTCTGCACAAGACAACAGGAGGCTGACACTTAGGAGTCATTATCCCCAAGTGGGCCCACCCCCTTAGAGTGTAAAGGAGAGTATGGGGCCGAAACACTTGATCGATGAACATTTGTTATGCTAATTCATTACCAATATAAAATTCATTTTTATTAACGAAACATAATTACTCATGACATGATGAGCAATGAATTCTGCACACTGGGCAGTCTCTGCAGAATGCCCAGAAGTTGTGTTTCGTTTCTTCTTTGAGAAAACAGGACATCGTTTTTTTTCACACATGCATTTGAGAGCGTTGTTAAATGCTGGTTTTTCCTTGTTTGTGTTGGGCCCAGTTGGTAACATTCTTCACTCATAAACAAAGTAAGTAATCATTAGAGATAGCATCTAGATCTAGGGTGTCTTTAGGTCCAAGGTTTCCTTTCAACTGAATTCTACTTTGTTGACAAGTCTCTTTCATTTGATCTGTCGTCAATTTCATTTCTACCTTCACTAGATAAAATGTTGTCACTGCAGCTGTCATTAGTCTAAACTGGATTCTTATTCATTTGCACATCTTATTCAGCAGAATCCTCATCATTTTGATCAAGTAGAATGATATTTTTGTGGTGGGCAGTGTAGCAAAATTTGTTTCCAATACGGTTGTAGAATTATGCAAAGCGATGTTTCAATTCTGGAAGTTTGCCTCTATATTCACATATATGTATTATGGCTGGAATGGTTTAAAATGGAAGATATCATAAGTTGAATACATAAAATTGCGAGTTGATAGGGTCACTACACACTTTCGAGCAATGTAGGAAAATGTTAAATGGTTGGACAAATAAAAAAGTTAAATAGAATGGTAGCTCTGGACTGTCTGGTTCTAACGAGACCTAAATGGACAGAATCGGATGGACAGAAGACTAGAACAACAATGGAAGAGGTAGAACAGTTTGTACAGAAGTCAAAATTTTATTCATCTTGCTAACAAATTAAGCAGACCTAACACGCCTGCGATGTCATGCTCTCTTAGACGTACACATTGGACAATAAAAAGGGGGAGCGCAATTTGAACAAGGGACACTGAAAAAAGTTTTGAAACGGACTGGACGAAGGACAGAGTTTGCCACTACACCTTTGCCATCTGCAGCCTGCCAAGCTATTAATATCCAGTGTGATTTCGGAAGTTTCAGGGTAAGCTGAATTATAAAAACTATCATGTATTTATTTAAGTTATTGCAGATTATTATGTGATGCATATTATTTGTGTGCAGATGCTAGGACTTGCATCAGTTTCTTTAAATTTGTACTTGATGAGAAGTTTCAAGAATATGCAGGAAAAATATAAGACCTGTGATTAATATTTGGAAGGATCAAGCTGTAAAATATTTAAGGATGTACAGGAGTGGATAAAACAAGATGATTGTTATTACATATCACTAATTGAAATGTTTATGCTAGAACTGTGTTACTGAAATGATGTCCTTGCTTACTATGACTTTATAACCTAGACATCTGATGACTACTGGTCTGACATCTGGGCTAATCATATACAAATCTAGCCAGATACTAGCCAAGACCGATATGTTGTTTCAGGTTCATTTGACAATTCAATCCAACTGTCAAGTATCAGAAGCCAGTGTATGTTCATCAGCGGTAATCCCACATAAGTGAAGGAACCCAAAGTGTGAACTACAGCTGGTTCTTGGTACCCCTACTTTTGGGGCTGCCAACACTGATAACCTTCAGCGACAGTGCAGTGTCATCAGTATCCAGAATCCCAGATAAGTGTTTTATAAGGGAACTGACAGAAGCTTATATGAAACACCAGCTAAAACAGCTATCATATGTATTTCAAGTAGCAAGTCAGATGATGACAATCTTGTGATAAAGTCAAAGAACAGTAAAGCAAGTGTTCATTAAATTTACTAACCAAGAGATCCTGAATTGAAAAGGACAGTACTACTTAAAGTGCCAAGTGATTTTTTTTTTTGGTAACACTTTTTCTAGTACTCTAGATAAGAGATAATATTAATTTTGTGAATAGTTTTATTACTCTTTTCCAAACAGCAGAAAAATAAAATCATTATAAATATTAAATGATTCATGAACATTCTCCCTTCAATTTTGTTGTTGAGCATCTTAAGGAGGAGTCCTTCTTTCCACACCTTATCAAAGGCTTTTGTCAAGTCTACAAAAACAGCCAGAACTTTCTTTTTCTCCTGAAAGGCATTTTCTATTTCCTGTGCTAGATATACCAGCTGGTCTTCGGTGCTGCGGTTTTTCCTGAATGCTGACAGTGTGTTATCAAGCATATGGTTTTTTTTCCAGATGTTTCATTAATCTTGAGTTCACCATTCTTTCCATTACCTTACCCAGACAGCTCAGAAGGCTAACTGGTCGGTAGCTGGACTTGCTTGTTTTCTCCTTTTGTTTCTTTCTGATGGGAACAATGATTGCTTCTCACCATCGATCTGGGAATTTTCCAGTACTCCATGATTGATTGAAGATTAGGAGGAGCTTGTGCCTGGCTACAGGTCCAAGGTTCTTGATCATATCATTTGTGATACCATCTTTTCCTGGATCTTTCATGTTCTTTAGTTTTGTTATGGCAGCATTTAGTTCTCTCAAAGTAAGGGATGACTTCATGCAAGTATCTGGGTTTTGGTGCTTCAGTTTTTCTTTTACTTCCTTTCGTACTTCTTGGATACGTGCATATGGAAGTGATGTGGTGCTTTCTTCCTTGTAGAAATCTGCCAGGATGTTTGCTGCCATCTTTCCTGTGTGGTATTTTTCATTTTCCTTGATGACAGTCTTGCAGTAGCTGGTTGTTGTTTCTTCATTTAGCACTCTTGTCAGATTCCACGGCTTGCTTGAGTCCTTTTCCATGTTGAGACTGCTGGTCTTCTGGTGCCAGCTCCTTTGGATTTCAGCTTTCTTTTGTTCATTAAAAGCTTGTTTTATGCTGTTGTGTCTCTGGGTGTTCTCTAATGTGGGACTTTGCTCCATAGTTTCCCGTGCTTTATTTAAGTCACTATGGAGTTTTCCCAGATTGTCACTCCAGTGTGGTTTGTAGTCTCGTCGTTTACCTTGTGGAATTGACTTCTTTGCTTCACTGTAAGATAGTGGGTTGGTTGGTCAGTTGATCTACTGTGCCTTCCCCCGACCATTTGGTTGGCAAAGGCACCGGTTGCTTGGGTGGGCCCTTTCGAGGCTAGGGGCTCGGCTCCGCTCCTCCCTGGTCTTAGCTGATAAGAGCGACGCCATGACGTAAGTCGAGATTGTCGCATGACTCCATACTGCAAAAGCATGTGTGTCCTAATTTTTCCCGGTGTCTGCGCCGTAGCTAACACACTCCGTCTTCGGCAGGCCGGGTTGTGTTTGTTGTTCAGGGTTGTCTCCCATAGCCGTTCCATCTCCCGGTGGTGGCTGCAAGGCAGCAGGTTGGTTTGTTTACCGAGGTTTACCTTCCCCGTGGCTAGAGCTTATAGCGGCTCTTACTCGCTTGATGCACCCATCGTAGGACATATGGGGGATTTTAGTGGGGGTATCAGTGCCACCTGTTACCCCTCCCCGTCCTGCTGGGAGGACATCGCCGTTTGGTCCACGACTGCTTATTCGTCCAGCAATACTGACTTAATTCGCAGCTGACACACTGTATCTGGAGGTCGTTCCACTATCCGCCACCCGTGGACGCGCCTGGTTGGGGTCGGTCGCCCCTTTGCCAGGACAAGGTGACTAATAAGAGGTTGTGTATGGAGATGGCAATCTTATCATGTCAAACTAACTGCCACAGAAACCAATGCAGCAAGAGTGTGTGAATTTCTCGTGTAGGCTTTGTGGTGGGGGGTTGCGGGGAGGGGGAGAGAAAGAGGATTCACCTGCAGTAGTGGCTCAATGCCCTGTATGGAGTGCAATGGGAATTGATAATGATTTACAGGTTGTTCATCAAGCCCTTTGTCATGACACGGCTAGATACACATTGGAAATCGCAACAAACTTCTATAGGGAAGTTCTGCCTAAACTAGAACAACATAAATTCTGTGATATTTTTATAATTAATTCCCCGAACAGAATAATTTTTGGGGGATTTGTGCAGAAACTACTAATACATGTAACTGTGGCAGTGGGAGAGCATTATCCTTGATAACTGACGAGGAAATTATGATTTTGTCACTAAATTGGCACAAATTCGCAAAACAGCCTTGAAATCCCATGAAAGTTTTCAAGCAGGAAAGGCACAAAATGAATGAGTGTTGCTGTCTATTTAGCATACATATAAAAGACATCAACCTGTTTAATTATTTGGATAGTCTAAAAAAGGGAACTGGTGATTTACGTTAATGACAGGATTGACTCCTGGTTATCTTCCCCTTGCCTTATGTTGACCTGTGTCTTAAATTGTTGTCATGTCTTAAGTTACTATTCACATGACCATATACGGAGTGGCTTTACCTCTCGCTTGAGGAAACGCCCTGGTCTTGTGTTTAAGTTTCACTCAGGTCTGTGCTATTTGCACATGCGCAAGTTTTTAGCGCAAAGGCCGGGACTTCCGTCTTGTAGGAGTGTACCCTGGGCGTTGTGATCGGACAGAGGTCCGAAGATTTTCCTTGCCATCTTTTTCGGGGATTTGGAAGTTCATTGTATGACTGAGATGTCATCTTTCCTTCCCCTAGTTCATTCTGTATGCCAGGAATGGCAGTGTGGTGTTTAGTGTTTTTCTAGGATTCTGAACAAAGGTAATAAAGTCATTTATGATCTTTCGTATGCCTAGAGTATAGAAATACATTTCGGCGACATGATGAACAGAGCTCACAGCTGATATATTATATAGAGCCCCATTGTTGGTGCTTGATACGGGAGCTAAGACCAAGCATCTTTTGAACATTAGAGCCCAGATAAAGTTATCTACTTGAGTAGAGGATTGGCAGGAATATGTACACGAAAAGTTAAAACACCAAGGTTACCTAATACTGGAGGTCCGCTACTTGCGGCCTGATGCTGTCGCCATAAAGGTCCGTGGTTACGGCCTTTATTCTTCATGAGAAGAAGTGCCTGGCATGTGATGCCAGAAAAAGTCATAGCCTTTTGTTAGGCCAGTGAAACCGCCCTTCCCGTGCGGTATATTTGCAGAGGGGTACCTGACGGGTTCTGTCAGGGTACCAGAACGTCAGTATACGAAAGCAGAAAGTAGATTGACAGTTCCTTATTGTTGGCACCATGTATCTGAGCTGATGCAAAGGGTTAACTACAATTACCATCATATAATGTCCATGATTCTTATGCCATTGACTGTGTCGTCCATACTATGAAACGTCGTATAATAAATATTGTGAAACGTCAGCAGCATTACCTACCTTCACTGACTTCTGTATGTGGGTGAGTGGGTTCAGTGTACAGCTGTCAAAGAGCCTAAACGTATTCGCCTACACCCACACTTACCACATGATATAACAAGTACTACACGCCTGAAAACATGTATGCTGTTTGTGTGTGAGTGTCTTCATTACACCCTGACAGCGCCTCACGCTGGTGACCCAGATATTCACCGCAACATTGAACTGTCCAGGTGACAAAATGACACACCCACTCTACGACACTTCAATACGAACAAACAGACTTTTACAATGAGCATTCAAGGGCAAGCAGGAAAGGAACAAAATGACTGGATGATCAGAGAAAAGGGTAGACCAGAGATGGGTACATAAAGAAGCCGTCTCACTGTACTCCTTGAAATCACTCCAAGAGCTGAGAAGTTTATCCAGAGGGTTGAATTTTATTGCTAGAAGTAATCAGCCACAACACAATCAGATAACAGAAGAGAAGTCATAACTAACCGCTATTGTGAGCGCTTGTTAGATCAAAGCTCAAAACACTGTCACAGTTTCGTAGAACCATTGTTCTTAGGGTTCAAACTGGTGGTGAGAAGCGTGACAACAATTTTTCCTTGGAAACTGTGCACTGTCAACAGTGGACCAAAACTGTCACCTAGTATAAGCATAGTGTCTTCAAGGTTCAGACGTAACAACCAAGGAAAGTCAACTACAACCATCTGCTATGCACGTTAAGTTTAACTCATATGGAAAACACAAACCAAGATGTCAAAACCACATAATGATGAAAAGGACTAATAGTGACATTATACTGTTCTGTAAAAAGTTTTTCTTTTGTGTGAAATATTTATGTACCAAAAGTACAAATCTTATAATACATCAGTAAACATTAAAGTGCAGCGATTTATTTTATAACTGCAGTTATTAAATTTCTTAACTTTCCAGTTATAACTTTATTGTGTGGTTAAGACGAGTTATATTTAACTTGGTAGGAATAAATATGAGTTGCAATCACATACTAATTTTAACACCCATGGACCACAGGATAGGTCTTGCGAGGTGACTTACCTGTCAATTCTCTTCTACAGTTACCATCTGAACTGTGCAGTTAACTGCCTGTCTTGTGTCATTCCTACCTCTAGTTCACCAGTTTTATTCTCCAGTTCTTGGAACTAAATTTTCTATCCAACCTCCATCATGCCACAACTAGTTACTATCTCGCAACAATGGGGGATCATCTATCTTGCCAAACCCTTAGGATAAAAATGTATGTGCTTTGTTGTGATATCCATCTTTCTTTTGCCGCCTTCATTTCTTGGTAGCTTTTTGATCCGTTGTATTCATTCCCAGCTTATCTTGGAAAATTTCTAATCTGGCAGGATCCCATTCCCCTCCAGGTGGCCACAGACCTCGTTACCTGGAATCTCAAGGCTCCAGTTTGAAATATTATCATTTGCTTAGAGCACTGTTGGATGTTCATTCTATTGGTCAAGAGGTAGTTGTAAGCTAGTGTATGGTGTCACTGGTCTATGCTAGCTTAAAATACGCGAATGGTTTTCTCAATGAAAATATCTCAGAAGTGTTCTTAAGTTGAACTCCAACAAGTAGTAGTCAATTTTCCAATTCAGGACTGCACGCAAGTCGTTAGTGAAAGTACATATTATTTATTGACACGATACAGACGGGAATACACAAGACGGACATAGTTACAGATTACAGATGCAAAATGTCATACTTTAAAGTTGCTGATCATACTCTTAAATTCTTGGAGATACTTCAACAATCAAGTCCTCTTCTATCCACGTGAGCTGAGGATCACTTCTGTTACCCTCTAATATACATTTACAATGAAGTCCGTTGACCTTCTTCCAAGGGCGTCTATCGTGGTAAACGGATTCATGTTCAAGGGTCAATCTTTGATATCATACCCGTAAAATTCCCAGACTTTCTTCATACAATACTTATGTAGCATATATATAATCCAGACAAAGTTATACACGACAATACAATCAGGTTAGAGTCTTCTGTTGACTAACCTCTCCCAAAATCCATGCCATGACTTTGGCATTGGCGAAACGGCATATTAAAACATATGAAGCATACAAAATCAATTAACTTCGTTTCCTCGTAGGTATCCTCCCTCTACGGTAATTCAAACAAGGCAATCAACTCCGTTTGTCCATTCTAGGAATGACATACTACGATGGATTCCCGCTAGACCATAACTAGGAGCGGCCTGATACTTCAATTAAAACTCAATAAACATTCAATGTGAAATGGGGCGACACTTACATGATACTTCCACTATTGGCTTCGACATGAAGACCAATATATATATCAATAGAAATAATGGCTTCCACCAACTTGCCACGAATACAAGAAATATTCCACGGACAATCCGACATCAACATGGTCCGTACTGCCCCATACAAAACATGACGTCACAATTCCCAAACTAGGTTACCCCTGCGTCCAAAGCAACTCACACTGCATTGTGCACGTCAGTGCGTGAATCAATCGAACGCACAAATAATATAACTATATTAAGACTGGTGCGTACATTTGGCAGGACCGAAGACTACCCCCTTAGGTAATAAATGTACGTAACAGCTCCCTTATTACCTCCCCTTAAAAAAATTAATTCTATTAATTTTTTTTGAACTTAGTATCCGAGAGAGGTGAGTCAAAACTACAACAAGATATGAAATGCATAAAGTTATATCATATTAAGAAAAGAATATTAAACGAAATCAATATAACTAAATGATAGTATGCATTAAAGCACACATACACAATCGACCTACTTTGGAACGATGTGGTAATATTCGAAGTAAAAACAAGTTGAAAATGAAAAAAACCATTAAAAAAAATGATAATAAAATTCAACTAAGTTTTCAAAAAAAAAAAATTTGAAACATATGATTTCAAAAATGAAAATGAACAGCAGCACTGATGATAATCAATGACAAGAGAATCAATAAAACAGAAAAATTGAAAATACAATGTGCAAAAATGAAGCAATGCAAAATTAAACACTTTAAGAATCAACACCCTTAATGTTTTCTAACACTAGTACGGTTGACTAGTAATCTAACAGTGAGATATCATAACTAAGACTCGTGAATGCAGGTATTACGTGACAACTAAAAAGTTAGTATGTGTGTGATCCATAATTAATTAAATAGATTAAATTGAATTATTCTAATTAATATATTTCTTAATTACCAACAAATAACCAGTTACTAATATATTCTAAGTAATTATAATATCACTCATTGTCAATGTTCAGTTACAACTAGTTAGTAATCGACGAGACGATGTTCTCAATGTTCCATACACGATAAAATATATTCTCGAACACGATATGTAGTGTAATATGTTCCATAGGAATAACAAATGTATATTTGTCGCTCTTAACAATGTTTCCATACTAATAAAAAGTTACTGTAGTACCAATGTTCCCGTACTAATAAAATGTTACTCTAATACCACTGTTCCCGTTCTAATAAAACGTTACTATAGTATCAATGTTCTCGTACTAATAAAATGTTACTACACAAGAAGTAATGTTATAATCTATAAGTAGGTATATCCTGAAAGTTATACTTATACGAATACTTCAGTTATATAAACAGCCTTTATAGATGTACAATCAATGATAATGTACAAAGTTATTCATGTTATCGGTGAGGATGTTTCAACATCTGGAAGTGGTTTAGTTTCAACAAGTTCGCTTGGGCATCTCAACAAACAGTCTGCGAACACATTCTTCACTCCAGGAATAGCTCGTATTTCAAAATTGAATGGTTGAAGCGCTATAGCGTAACGCGCTGACTTCGATGATTTAACGTTCTTCGTGTTCAGTGCGGTAAGAGCTTTTTGGTCAGATTCCACCACAAAGTGTGAGCCGAGGAGATAACGTTCCAGTTTTGTGATTGCCCACACTAATGCGAGGAGCTCTTTATCCAGAACGGAGTATTTGAGTTCGCTCTCCGTAAGTTTTCTGGACACGTACATTACCGGAAATAAGGTGCCGTTATATTCCTGCATCAAAACTGCAGCAATAGCGTAAGAAGATGCATCACTGCGAAGAATGAAAGTGAGATTTTTGTTAGGCAACCTCAAAAACGGTTCTTTTGAAAAAAATCGTTTTATATAGTCTAACGCCGTTTGGTGATCCTGCGACCACTTTATTACATTAGATGTGCCTTTCTTCAGTAGAGACGAAAAAGGTGCAGTTATAGTAGACAAATGAGGGATGAATTTTGAATAGAACTGTATTAGTCCTAAGAGAGATCTAACTTGTTTTTTTTTTTGTCTTAGGTGCTGAGATGTTTAAAATTTTAGAGACGTTACTGTCTTCTGTATACATGAAACCATGACCTATGCGGTGACCCAGAAATGAGATGTCATGAAAACCGACAAAAGCCTTTGAAGGTTTCGCTGTTAAGTTATAATCCCGTAAGGTAGAAAGTAAAGCTTTTAATCCATGAATATGTTCATCCCAAGAGTCACTGAAAAGACAGATGTCATCTATATAAGTAATGACATCGGGACGATGAGACAATATGCGGCGCATCATGCGTACAAAGGTAGCTGGCGCATTCATTAATCCGAATGGCATAAAATTCCATTGAAAAAGACCCCGTGGCGTCGAGAAAGCGGTGAATGGCTTTGCTTTAGGAGTGAGTGGCACTTGCCAATAGCCCTTTGAAAGGTCAAATTTCGAAAAGAATGTGGCATGAGATAATCTCTCCAATAAGTCGTCTAAAAGAGGTAACGGTTCCGCATCGAATTTTGTAACTTTGTTTAATTTCCTGTAATCTACGCAAAGACGTATATTGTTGTCCTTCTTCCTAATGATTACCATAGAAGAAGAATATGGTGATGAAGATGGTTCAATTATATTTAATTGAAGCATCTCATCCAATTCCTTATCAACCTTATCACGAAAGTGTAAAGGGATAGGATATGGGCGAACTCGAATAGGCGTATCGTCAGTCAGAATAATGTCATGTTGGATGACTGACGTATGACCTGGGATGTCAGTGAGGACATCCTCATACGAGTGTAGAATATTAGAGACTTGCTGACGTTGATCAGCCAAAAGAGTAGATGAGATTGTAACATCATTCCATTTCTCAGTGGAATGGAGTGGTACAACTGGTATTGGTAGTTGTACATCATCGAAAGAAGATTCTTCTTCTTGGATGACTGATAAACTAGAATAGTGTTGAATAGGAGGTGTAGGATCGTACAAGCATCTATGATTCTCTTTCTCAGAGAGATCACATACTCATAAGAGGATTGAGTTTCCTCTTCAATATTCTCGTCAACCAATAAGTCGTGGATTAACGACATCGGACCGCGTGGTTGCATGCCAAAAACTAGCTGGAATGGAGAAAACCCCGTGGCTTGATTTTGTACTTCGCGATACGCGAACAGAGCAGCGGGTATGACCCGATCCCAGTCTTGGGGATGGTCTTGGGTCATCTTACCCAACAACTGCTTGAGTGTCCTATTGAGACGCTCAATTAACCCATTTGACATCGGATGATAAATAGAACTAAGAGATCTGTCTATACCTAATGTCTTCATAACTTGAGACATGGATTCAGAAATGAACTGAACCCCATGATCCGACAAGATTTTCCGTGGAAAACCAATGCGTGAGAAGATTAACATCAATGCCTCTGCTACACTGGCAGATGAAGTGTTCTTGAGAGGGATGGCCTCAGGCCAACGAGTGCACATGTCAATGCACGTAAGAATATGCGTATGCCCTCTAGCAGATGGAAGCATCGGACCAATAATGTCTATAGCCATTTTATCAAATGGTCTAATCGGGATGTCCGCAGCTTGAATAGGAGCCGCATGAAATGGACCCCGTACCTTAACTTCCTGACATATCAAACAGGACCGACAATAGAGAGTGATGTCCCTATGGACACCTGGCCAGTAGAATGCCGAAAGCACTCTGGATTTGGTACGCGAAAAACCCATATGGCCCGCACATTGCGAGTCATGCGCATGTCGTAATATACGAGATCTCATAGAGGATGGAACTAAGATCTGATAACACTGACAAACAACATTTTTCTTTCTTATATAAGAATAAGTGTTCTTAGGTCAATTTCTTGCGCTGATTTCAAATCTGAAATCCGTTTATCTCTATCACGTCGGGTTCTTAAGATATTTGTGAATAAATATATTTTTGGGAAACCGTTATTTGCTCCGTTTCATTTTTACTATAAAACTTATTAAAAATTAATAAAAAGCAACATAATTCTACTTTTTATACTGCTAAAAGATGCATGACATATGTTACGCGATTTTTCAAATAGTTACTGTATTTTGAAATAATTCTGAGCAAAATATGGCTTCTAGAAGTTGTAGAAATTCGGCTGATCTGTTCTGTTACGCGTGCGGATATTCTACCGATCGTGTTGACCAGAAAAAACTTTACACCATTACTAAAGATAGCATATGAACTTTATTTCGATTCGAAAGTTGATGATGCAAATAAATCTTGGAAGCGAAATGCGATTTGTTCGATACATTGGCAGGTTGGTTACGAAAATCGCCGAAGCATAAGTCGATGCCTTTTGGCGTGCCAGTAATATGGCGTGAACATACAAATCACACTACTGATTGTTACTTCTGCTTGACAAATATCCATGGTTTCACTTTTAAAACTAGAAAGTCTGTGGTTTATCCAAATATTGAATCGGTTTCGAAACTAGTGCCTCATGATCCAATCACGTGTCCGATCCAAGTACCACCAGAACAATATCCGTTGGACGTAAATGAACCATCAGAAAGTGATAGTTTACCTGCTTTAGAAACTAATTCTGACTCAGATTACATACCGGTGAATGATGGTGTTTACTTAATTAACCATTCAGAACTTTCAGATCTAATACGTGATCTCGCTCTTACCAAAGGACAAGCGGAATTACTCGGTTCGCGACTCAAAGAATGGAATCTTTTAGCGCCCAATACTCCGATATCTAAATTTCGTCATAGACACAGAGAACTTGTTCAATACTTTGAGATGGATGATGACATTTGCTATTGCAAAGATGTAAACGGTCATGAGCACATAGTCAACGAATGGCGATTTTTCATCGATTCTTCCAAGACTAGTCTAAAAGCCGTGTTATTGCATAACAGAATTTTTTTTTTCATCAATTCCAGTCGCCTACTCTGTTCATATGAAAGAAACTTATGACAATATGGCTATACGTTTGGAAAAAATAAAGTACAATGACTACCAATGGCGGATTTGTGGAGACCTAAAGGTCATTGCAATTCTTACGGGCATGCAGACTGGGTATACTAAATTTTGTTGCTTCCGATGTGAATGGGACAGCCGCAACAGACAGGAACATTATGCAAGAAAGGTGTGGCCTATCCGGGATCGTATGCAGCTCGGGCATAAAAATGTAATACGCGAGCCATTAGTTAACAAAGACACCTTCATTTTACCACTGTTACATATAAAGTTGGGGCTCATGAAGAATTTTGTAAAAGCATTAGATAAAACGAGCAAAGCTTTCACTTATCTTCGAGAAAAGTTTCCGCAAGTTAGCGATGCAAAGATAAAGGAAGGTATCTTTGTAGGACCTCAGATTAGGAAAGTTATTGCAGATAAACAATTCGAGAACTTGTTACATGGTAGTGAACTTCGCGCATGGATGGCATTCAAATCGATCGTCGATAACTTTCTGGAAAATCACAAATCTGTCGACTATGTTGCATATTGTTAAGCAGTGCATAGATGCATACATAATTATGGGCTGTAACATGTCCCTCAAAATCCATTTGCTCGATTCGCATCTTAACTTTTTCCCTGACAACCTTGGCGAAGTCAGCGATGAACATGGAGAACGATTCCATCAAGATATCGCCGTAATGGAGTCACGTTATCAAGGACGGTGGAGTGTGACCATGCTTGCCGATTATTGTTGGATGCTTCATCGTGATGTACCACACGTCATTCACCGACGAAAGTCGATTGCAAAGAAATTCAAGCCTACATAACTGTTATACTTCTTGTACGAATGATGTTGTAATACTGTATGTGTTGTTAAAAAACTTCAATTGCGTATTTCTAGAGATCCCGACCTGATAGAGAAAAACGGTTTGCAGATTTAAAAACAGCGCATTAAAATTAACCAGAAAAACATAGAAATGTTAGAGAAAGAAAAAAAAAGTTTTTTTTTGTTAGTCAGTGTAATATAAGGATGAATCTTTTTCCCGTATTACTCTAACCAAAATCCCATTTTTGAGTATAAAGTCATGTCTAGATTTTGCAAGTTTGTTGCTGGTATTATTTTTGTTCACATACTGAAAAAATTTTTTTAATGAATCATCATTCTTTTGCAATGTTGCAAACAACTCCCGTGAAATAGGAGCATCATCATCAGAAGTGGTATGAACTGTAGGTTCAATAGGTGTATCATGCGACATATTAGTAGCTTGCGCTCTAGTCACTACTGCATTTGCAGTTTGAATATGTCGCTCTTCCCATTCAGCAATTTGCTGTGGTGTACACTCTTTAATACCATGTATGCGACCAAGTATGACATCGCAAATTGGATTTGGAAGGAGACATGCCTGGATCTTTCCTGAAAAAATGGTGTATTAAGGTCAATAATAGCTGTGGGAAATGTTTCGACGGTGCCACCAAATGTCACACACTTGACAACCCTGCCCGTGGCACAACTTGGGTTGATCAGCGAAGTCCGGACGCCCACAGTACTACAACCTGAGTCAAATAGGAGAGAGCATGAAATGTTGTTGACAAATCCCTTGTTAAACTTAAGAGAGCCCTGTCCCTGGTGTATTGACGCAGCAGTGGCCGTACAGACTGCAGGTAGACTAGGCAAGGTATGTCCGCAACGCAGCGTCGTGATCGCCCTAGGCTGGAAAAGAGTCGAGCATTCTGGACAGTCTTTCACCTGGGTACAATCAAGAGAACAAGACATAGCATTGTGAGTTTCAGCTACTTTACCCTGTTCAATGTTAGCCTGTGTATCACTTAAAGCGACATTAGAATGTCTATCTGTATTACTCGACGATCTATCTCTTCGACGCGATCGATTTTGATTATTTGCATTAAAATTGCCATAATTGTCGTTTCTGCTTGAGTTAAAATTTGGATGAGTCTGATAATTTGTATAATTAAAGTTATGATGTTCTTTAAAATTTTTATTCCAAGAACCTTGTCTGTTTTGCGGACCCTGAGATCTTGATCTCCAGTTTTGTTTATTATAATGTCCTTGATTATTTTTAAAATTATTGTTACCAAAATCTCGCGATCTGTGAGCTTGGTTCCAAGAAACATTAAATGGAGCAGATTGTTGAAATTGCTTCCCCTTGTAAAAGTTATCATTGTTAAAATTGTAATTATTTCCCTTATTGACATACCTGTCAGCACTAAAGGAACGATTGCGTGAAAAATTGTTTTGTTGTGCTGCAAAAGCAACAGGCAATTCACTCTTAATCTGTGCATTACTTAGATCCATGGTTGGGTGAGCAGTGCAGAAATTTTTAGCATGTTCTTCTAAGTATTTCATAGATAAAGGTTTCCGTTCGTGTAAAAATGCGAGAAATGTAGGATTTACAGACGATAGTACCTTATCGCGCATCAGTAAATCGAAGAGACCTTCATACGACTTTTCAATTTTGGATAATTCGATCCATCTTTCTAGGGTTAGTCGTATTTGTGACAGAAAATCACTGAAATTTCTGCTTGATTGCGGTAGTAATGTACGAAATCTTAATCGGTATTCATCTTCTGTCATTTGAAATTTCTTCAGAAGTGCGGCTCTAAGAGCATTATAATCATTCTTCTCATTAATACTGGTAGTATGATAAACTGCTAAAGCATCCCCAGTAAGTAACCTGGATAAATATGTGCAATACAGTGTTTTATCCACGTTATAAGACACACAAGTGGCCTCAAACCTATCTAGGAAAAATATTACGTCATCCGACGGGGGATTAAATTTTGGTAATTTAAGGTGAATTTCCTTAAAATGACCTGATGTCATTTCTTGAGCTTTCTTATATTCTGCAAGTGCAACTGCTCTAATCTCTTCCTGAGGTATATTAAGCGCCTTAGCCTGCTTAATAAAATAGTCTAAGGTAGACATTATTCAATATTATTATGTAATAATACTACTTAAAAGTGTTACTACAACTAGTGGTCTTCGTTCCTGTCCTAGAACGGTAAAATCAAGTTATATAATAGGCAATAATATTAATAATTAATAATGTAATTTATGTAATGAAATGTCATAAAAGCAACAACGTGAAAGACAATAGAAACATTACCGACAAGACACGATAATCAAAGACGAGTGAACACAATCGTAGAAATCAACAAAAATAGAAATGTGTAACTAAAATAGAATATCGTAAAAATTTACGATGACAACTACGATCAGATACTCAACAGGACAATTGACAACACAGTGTAAAAAACATAGGTTTTGTCAAAAAAAACTGAACGACAGGAAAGGTGAGACGGATCATAAAACTAAATACGAGTAAAATAACTACCAAAAACAACAAGTAAACGTGACGATACAGCTAAACAGATACTATCATAAGGAACAATTAGCGATCGGAACTTCGGCAAGGTTTCTAGCCTTGGACCGGAATTATCGCTCAATTGAAACTTACAAGACGAGCCCTACAGAACGTCTGACGAAGAGCCCGAATTGGCTTCGAGATGGATCTCGTTCGTCAGATCAACCTCCCTACCTCCCACGACGAATATAAAACATATAAAATATAACATACCAAATATATATGTGGACATAACTACATGAGGCACAGCTACGTAATAAAGTGTATAACGATACTTCGTTTATACTTATCTCGCGTGCAAGAAAAACTGTGCCTCGTCTCCGTGGATGTACGTCTGAGGATAAAATACTTCGCTCTGCGTTTATAACAACAGCTCGCACGTAATAATGACGAATAGGTGATCCCAAGGCAGTCAGTCACTGTAAAACTTGACGTGGAGGTTGATTGATGACCTTGAGCATTTGGTAAACGTAAGTTGATTCTGATTCATCATCACATTAGGTTCCAAGTTTGAGATGTTGTCGCCTTGAAAGTTCAAATCTTCTTTTCAATCGATACTTGGATTGAGTCCGTTCCTGTGAAATTATTTATTTCCAGACCACACTGGCATACCATTTACTGTTGGATGTTCATTCTATTGGTCAAGAGGTAGTTGTAAGCTAGTGTATGGGTCACTGGTCTATGCTAGCTTAAAATACGCGAATGGTTTTCTCAATGAAAATATCTCAGAAGTGTTCTTAAGTTGAACTCCAACAAGTAGTAGTCAATTTTCCAATTCAGGACTGCACGCAAGTCGTTAGTGAAAGTACATATTATTTATTGACACGATACAGACGGGAATACACAAGACGGTCATAGTTACAGATTACAGATGCAAAATGTCATACTTTAAAGTTGCTGATCATACTCTTAAATTCTTGGAGATACTTCAACAATCAAGTCCTCTTCTATCCACGTGAGCTGAGGATCACTTCTGTTACCCTCTAATATACATTTACAATGAAGTCCGTTGACCTTCTTCCAAGGGCGTCTATCGTGGTAAACGGATTCGTGTTCAAGGGTCAATCTTTGATATCATACCCGTAAAATTCCCAGACTTTCTTCATACAATACTTATGTAGCATATATATAATCCAGACAAAGTTATACACGACAATACAATCAGGTTAGAGTCTTCTGTTGACTAACCTCTCCCAAAATCCATGCCATGACTTTGGCATTGGCGAAACGGCATATTAAAACATATGAAGCATACAAAATCAATTAACTTCGTTTCCTCGTAGGTATCCTCCCTCTACGGTAATTCAAACAAGGCAATCGACTCCGTTTGTCCATTCTAGGAATGACATACTACGATGGATTCCCGCTAGACCATAACTAGGAGCGGCCTGATACTTCAATTAAAACTCAATAAACATTCAATGTGAAATGGGGCGACACTTACATGATACTTCCACTATTGGCTTCGACATGAAGACCAATATATATATCAATAGAAATAATGGCTTCCACCAACTTGCCACGAATACAAGAAATATTCCACGGACATCAACATGGTCCGTACTGCCCCATACAAAACATGACGTCACAATTCCCAAACTAGGTTACCCCTGCGTCCCAAAGCAACTCACACTGCATTGTGCACGTCAGTGCGTGAATCAATCGAACGCACAAATAATATAACTATATAAAGACTGGTGCGTACATTTGGCAGGACCGAAGACTACCCCCTTAGGTAATAAATGTACGTAACAAGCACTTTAAGGCATTATGTTCAGCTGTTATAATGCATACAAATGTCCCCCACTGTCAACTCACCAGAATCTCTGTTCCAGCCAAGATTTGCTTGTGAGCTCTATAATAGACTTCCCCTCTGTACTGGTAGGCAGTTACGCACTGCTCACCTTCATGCCTGGCACAGTTTACAAATCTCATCCAATTGGACTCACCAGGGTCTCTACCATCCACATAGTGAGAAGTCTGGCCATCCATCATAATCTGTTGACAGAGATCAATGTGATGAATGTACTTATATGAGATTATTAACGTACATAGCAGAGGTGTCCCTAAAGTATTTAGCACCCAGGATGAATCCTACCTTTTGCACCCCCCTTCCCATAAAGAAACACACTTGCAAGTATATTTTTAACAGTTTGTATTATCATAATAGTGCCCAATGTCACCCCTTTCCTGGCTGTCACCTGAGGCAGACACCCCCTTCCCCCCTTAGTAAGCCACTGGTTCCTAGTACTAGTTTATTTCTCATTTATATGCTCATGTTAGCGAAAGAAGACTCAATATCTTCCATCTACGGTGTCTACGCCACATCCTTGGTATTTCGTGCAAGGATAAAGTGACAAATTTCAAGGTGCTGTCACGTGCCGGCCTTCAAAGCATGTATACACTACTTAGACAGCACAGACTAAGCTGGCTTGGCCATGTCCGCCGCATAGAAGATATCTTCTACGGACAACTGGCAGATGGCAAAAGAACAGCCAGGCGATTGCAGCTGAGGTTCAAAGATGTGTGTAAGAGAGACAAGAAGGCACTGGACATAAATCCAGCAGCCTGGGAGGATGAAGCTGCTGTAATAGGAGTTCAAGTGTCAGAAATCTGGTTTCAAACATTTGCATAAGGGAAAGTAATAGACTCATAAATTATAATCAAAGGGTGGAAAATCCATGACTTACATGATTTATAAGCAAAGGGTGACAATCCAACAACAGTAGTGTTTTACACCCCTTGAGAAACAGTTGTGTTTTAGTTTGAAGGTTTTTAGTTTTGAGTTCTGTTTTCGAAGTGAGTTCAGCTGCGAGACTGAAGTCCACGGGTTTAAGTGAGTTGTTTTCAAGACAACTTGATCTTGAATGTTTGCGAAATAGTTATCTTTGAAAATTGTGGTACAAAATATAGTCACTTGATTCGAGAACACGTTAAGCTTAGGTTCAGTAGAATGGGCTTTCTCCCAAGTGTGTAATATTTTATATAGATGGCTGGCGCAACTGCGAGTTATTATCGAGAGATAAGCCCAAATGAGTTTGACTTGCTTCTGTGGTCACAGAAAAGTTTTATAACTATCCCTCAGATGCTCGATCACCTATATGTCACATATGCCAGTTTTTTGTGTGAAGTACTCTGAGGACAGATTGATAGTGATGCCATTTCAAGAATATGTGTTTTTGCCAGACAACAGGTACATTGAGTTTTTACCAACATATGATAAACTGTTTAGTACATTCTTCTTCTTCTTCTTCATCATTCGCCCTGAAAAGGACGGTGGTTGCGTTGTGTCTGTTTACGCCTAAGCTGTGATATCTGCACCTTTCGGTCGACACATCCGACTTCAGCACGGCATTTTTTAGGGACCGGGTTTGCCTTCCCATTTCGATCCGCACTCGCTCAGCCAGCCTGCACTGCTGCAGACTGTTTCCAGGACCACCACGTGGAGGTGGAGTGCGGTCTTGACCAGCTCTGGTTCGCTGGTCCTGACGCAGGCAGTACAGCTATGGGTCGCTGACTGCATTCACTATTGCTGCATCTTGGGGTCCCATTTAGTACATGACAAGAACGACAGACTGGAGCTAGTCCTGAGAAGTAGGAATTAATAAACCTTGGTGAATTTTCAACCCTGGTGGTCAGGACAGTATCATCTAAGATATGCCAAGTTTAAAGGAAAAACATCAGATTTTTTTTTTTGTAAGACAATGTTGCCAATACGAAGAATTTTAAAGGGCAGAAAAATATTGACAGCGGTAGTTTTCCAAGTCATGACCATCAGAGCAAAATAGAGTCAGCTAGTATTACTGAAGCAGCATGATTGAATAAGAGAGTGAGATATTGGTATAAATATTTGAATTGAATTCATTGCTGTATCCTCTCCACATGTAAGCCTACCTTGCCGTGGTTGGAGAGCTTGAGCGCCTCAATGATCCCGGGAGCTATGCCGGCGGGAGTTTTACTCCTGGCAGGGTCACCCAAGCCGGACAGGTCCTGGGTGAGGGGCCAGACTAAATGGGCTGAGGAGTGGGTGGAACCCTATAGGTGTAGATGCAGAACCCACCGGCGAGTGGTACATGCTCTGGTCTGCACCAATCCACCCCCACTTCATGGGTTAAATGCTTTCTTGCCTCATTCTTCACTGTTTGTCGTCTATCACGCCCATGGCGACCGTTGCCTCAATTGGCTGTGTGTGGTGTACCCGGAAACGGGGCCTCCCAGTACTGAGGCAAAGTTAAGTCCCCGATGTCACTTATCGGTGCAGAATTGAGAGAGATGGCTGAGCATCACAATCCCTCCTGTGTTGCAGCATGATGAGAACCCAGCATTGCACACTGAGCTTGGGGGGATCACTTGGGCACCAGACTTAATACTGGCTCTTGACTGGATGGCCGCATGCAGGAGATTTCTACAATGGAGGGTTGGCAGGTGGTGGGTATCGGGAAGTGGCTCTGTGCAGGACGTGAGGATTCCTTGGGAGAGCCCAGAACCAGAGCACAGCATTGTGCAAGCTCTGCATAGTTGGAGAGCCCCCTGGATGACGGGGAATGCACAGTGTGCTACCCCACCTATCCCCAACTGCTAACTTAGAACCTGAAGTGGGGTCCTCTGTATGCGTGCCAGGCCAGGATAAAATGCCTGGGAAAGAGACTGGAGCTCAGAACTCCCTAACTCAAAGTTGCAGGATGGCAGAAAAGCCACGGGAAAGACAGGGCTATTTTGAAGATAACGCAACCATATTTTCACCATACGAGCTCGGACGCCGCCTCGGTAAACAAGGTCCGCGCAGAGCAGTGACACCCCCAGGCTGCTTGCGAATAGTCTACTACTGGGAACATAAACAGATTAGGGATGAGCCCACTCTCCCGTTGAACAGGTGCTAAAGTCGTAGATACTGGGCCAGAAGGCGCACCGGAAACCACAGTATCATGCAACTCGCTTTTTTTTTTTCTATGGAGAGTACACCGTCAAATAAATCTCGTTCTGGTGCTCGCCCTGTGGAGCTCCACCAGGCAGGTGCAGTGCCGGGCTCTGAGCCTCGACAGAGCCCACCCTCAGCTACTGGAGGACCCTCTAGACCGTCTTGTGGAGTCAACAGACGGCGGAGGAGAACTACTGACCAAAACAAAACAGAAAAAGAGAAACCCAGAGTGCCACTTGTCATGATGCACTGGAATGCAGAGGGAGTGAACAGCAAGCAGGCTGGATACAGCAAAAAGACAGAGCTGGAAAACATCTTGTATGAGAAGCAAGTCAGTGTTTGCTGTATCCAAGAGACTCACTTGAAAGCAGATCAAACCTTTAAAATAAGGGGATATCAATGCTTCAGATCCGACAGACAAGATAGACGAAAAGGAGGAGTACTTACTCTTGTAAGGAATAACATTCCTGCACACGAAAGGAAAACCTTCATGGATGGAGCAGAATATCAGCTGCTGCAGATAAAGGTAGACAAGATGGAAATAGAACTCCTGAACTATTACTGTCCGAACAACAAACCCCTGAGTCTCAGCTCTATACAGGTACCAGCCACCAACTTTATAGCAGTTGGAGACTTTAATAGCCACTCCCAGAGCTGGGGCTATAACCATCTGGATCACAGAGGTGAAGAGGTTGAAACTTGGCAAGATGATCACTCCCTAATCCTAGTCAATAATGCCACAGATACTCCTACCTTCTACTCCAGAGGATGGCACACAACCTCAACACCAGATCTTGCCTTCTCCACACCAGATATAGCTGGATCTATTAGTAGAGAAGTAGGAGACCAACTAGGGGGAAGCGACCATCGCCCAATCTTTCTTACTGTCCAGAGTGCAACTCTCAGTACAGGCCCAGCCATTACAAGATGGAACTACAAAAAAGCCAACTGGGGTTTATTCAGGCATCAGGTGAACACGCTGCTGTCTACCCTCAAGGTACAGAACAGAGACATTAATGAAGTGGTAAAAGACTTCAACAGATGCATACTACAAGCTGCAAAAGAAACCATTCCCAAAGGATGCCGGCGTAACTACATACCATACTGGTCCAGCACACTCCAAGAACGTCAGGAAGCTATGGACAAGGCTAGAAAGGACGCAGAGTCTCAGCCTTCACTTGAAACTCACAACAAATGGAAAAAGGCTGTAGCAGAGTTTCAGAGAACAAAGCTAGAAGAAAAGCGGAAAAGCTGGAGAACTAAAACGGCATCGCTGAACCTTGAGAAAGACGGCAGGAAACTTTGGAGATTAGTCAAGTCTCTAAATGAAGAGCATTCCTCACCAAGGCAGACTATCACATTGGATGAAGGTGGCAAACTTTTCAGAGGAAAACAAGCTGCAGACTTGTTTGCTAGAAGATACAGTTCAGAAAGCAACTTACCCATTAACATAGACCATCAGAGAGAGATAAGAAAAGAAATACTGGCAACCATGGGACAGACAGATACTCCTGCCCCAATGAGGGAACCCATCACACTAGGAGAACTACAGAAGGCTATTTCCAAGCTTAAGTTTCAAAAGTCACCCGGCCCAGACAAAATCAGCAACGAAATGCTAGTAAATCTGAGCTCAGCAGCAAAGACAAAACTGCTTGAGATATTCAACCACAGCTGGTTGAAAGGAACGGTACCCCAAGTATGGAGAGAAGCCATCACAATACCCATACTAAAGAAAGGGAAATGTAAGACCGAGGCTGCAAGTTACCGGCCAATCAGTCTCACAAGCTGTGTTGGGAAGACTATGGAGTGAATAGTCAACCACAGATTGAAATGGTATTTAGAGTCTGAGCAGATCCTGGTGCCGGAACAAGCTGGATTTAGAGAATGCTACAGTATAGAAGACCAAGTTACTTACTTGTCTCAAGCAATAGAAGATGCCTTCCAGGAGAAGAAAAAGGTCCTAACGATCTGGGTCGACTTCAAGCAGGCCTTTGACAAGGTGTGGAAAGATGGCCTCATTGCAAAACTTAGGAGAAGTGGAATCCAAGGCAACATGATGAAATGGATCCAGTCATACTTGCATAACAGGAGAACTAGAGTCACTCTTGACGGTCTGCAGAGCAGAAAAGTGTTGCTCCATCAGGGGTACCTCAAGGAGGAGTAATTTCCCCAACACTCTTCCTTGTTTACATCAATGACCTGGTGAAAGATCTCCCTGCAGGAGTTAAAGCTGCCTTATATGCAGATGACCTAGTACTCTGGTGCGCTGATGAAAATGTCACCACAGCAAATTATAGAATGCAGCGGGCAGCAGACATGCTAGTGTCATGGGCAGAGAAATGGCTTATCACAATAAACACAGACAAAACCTCCACAACACTGTTCTCCCTCGCCCCCAAGGACAAATCAGCTAACATACACCTAGGGACAACCGTGATCAAGGAAGAAAGCTACCCCACCTATCTTGGGGTGACATTTGACCAAAGGCTTACATGGAATAAGCATATTGAAAATGCAGAAGGAAAGGCCCGAAGACGACTAGGCATACTCAGAAAATTAGCAGGTACCAACTGGGGAGCAAATGAACGAAATCTAAAGAAGATTTATAATGGAGTAATAAGACCACACTTAGAGTTTAGCTCAGCAGCATGGTCATCAGCTGCTAACTCACATCTGCAGTCTTTGGACAAGGTGCAAAATCAAGCTCTCAGGCTCATTACAGGAGCCATGAAAACTACACCAATAACAGAGATGCAGAAGGTTGCTGGATTACAGACATTGTCCCATAGAAGAGACACAAAAACCATGATCCAGATGGAAAAGTACAACAGTATGCCAATGCACCCAATGAAGGCAAGACTAGATGATCTGGCATTGGGACGTCTAAAGCGTAGCAGCTTTGTGCATCGGGGGAAAAGACTTATAAGACAGCATCAAGAAGACCTATCCATGAAGACAACACCACTGAAGCCCACCCTATACCCTGTACCATGGGAGCAGGCCAGCAGTGCCCTCCAAATTAATACAACAGTCAGTGGTCTCACAAGTGGATGTGAGTATAATGATCTGCAAAAACGAACTGCTACATTGAGTATGATCCAAGAAAGCTATCCCGATCAATCATGGATACATGCCTATACAGATGGATCAGCAACTAATGCTGTTAGGAATGGAGGTGCCGGTATCTTTATCTCATATCCTGACAACCACTATGAGACTAGGCACATTCCCACTGGTAAATTCTGTTCCAACTATACAGCTGAGGTTCAAGCTCTAGAGCAAGCTGCAAATATGATTTATAACACCAACTCTGACTGCCACCAGGTAGTCATCCTCACAGATGCACTGTCTGTCCTGCAAGCTCTCAAGGGTGGTAAACTCCCGCATCTGAGAAATGAACTAAACAAGGTAGCTGCCAAAAAGAGAACCATACTTCAGTGGGTACCATCTCATTGTGGTGTACCCGGAAATGAAAAGGCAGATAAACTTGCAAAAAAGGGAGGAGAATGTGAACAAGAAGATAATGAAGTCACATACTTTGAGAAAAAGAGAGCTATCCAGACTATCAGAAGAGAACAGAACCAACCCAAAGACGACTATCACACTCTCGACCGGCAGGGACAGACAACTATTTTTCGACTCAGGACAGGGCATAACAAACTGAATAAACACATGCACAAGCTACGATTGTCTGCTTCACCACTGTGCACATGTGGATTAAACGAACAAACTGCTGAGCATGTTCTACAGGACTGTCCTCTGTATGACCAGTTAAGAAAGATATACTGGCCCAATGACTCAACACTAAACTCAAAGCTATATGGAGTTAAAGAGGAACTTCAAACAACAGTCGAATTCATCATGAGAACTCGTCTGACGGTGTAATCATCAAAGATGCGATCGCAAGAAGAAGAAGAATTGCTGTATCAAACTGTCAACCTTAGGTGAAGGTTGTGTTCATCATTTCACCTTCGCCACTTTATTTTAATGTAAATAAAGTTTCACCATTATTTGCTTCTGCTGTCCGAGTGAAGTCCTTCGCCAACTCGTAACATCATTCACCATTTTGTCAGTTGTGAACTGTTGTCATTTATTGAGTGAAAGCAGAAGTATAACACCACCATACCTAAGTAAGCTGCCTACTGTTAGGATAGTGATACGGACCCACTAAACAATCATCATCATCATATATACCAATGGCCACACTGCTGATAACACCAAGTGGCGATGCTCCCTATGGCACCAACTCAGATTGGGCAAAAAGAAGCTCTCACAACAAGCAGAAGAAAAAAGACCACGCCGAAAGAAACACCAGGAAAAAGAGCAGCTGAGGGCTCTCACCTAGTGGGCACATTCCCATAGTCAGCCATGACTGAAAGGGCTCCTGCTACTAAATAAATAAATAATAGTTGATTTTGTTGTTGTTTACTTTTTCCATCTGCTTGTATCACCCATTTGTTGTATATTTCTCATCATCGTATAGTTTTGTAGTACCTATATGTAATTTTTGTCTTTATCACCTGTTTGTGGCTGACGAAGGTTAATACCCAAAACATCCCTTGTCTCATGTGAACTGTTATTTGTAAAATTGATAAATACTGTTTTATTAGTTTATAAACTTATGCTCCTGCTACTACTACTAGCGAAAGAAATGAGCAGGTACCAAATACAAAACTGACTCATTTAAAAAAAAAGACGATGTAAGATTACTGTGAGTCAAGATTACAACTTCTCAAAGTTGGTAAAGTTGTTAGTGATATCAAAGTATAGATGGCAAGAGAGCTTTCATCGCAGTGAGGAAAATAGATAACAACCAAATGAAGTTGACCAACACAAAAATATACTTCTTTTTAAAGTAGAACGGCTCAGAAATATGGCGCACAACAAAAGACAACTAACAAGTTGCAGACTTTTATAAAGGGATTATGCACAGAACAGAAGCATTAAACTAGTACAACAGAATAACTGATGTGGCACTGAAAAAGCCAAATACCAATGAAACAAGAGATGAGTAAAAGACATATTTACTGAATAGGACATACACTGACAGAACTGGCTAACAGCATTATTCTGGCTTCCCTAAGGTAACAGAAGATGGAGACCTAAAAATATATGGAAAAGAGAACTAGAAACAGACATAAGAAGAATTAAGAAGTAATGGAAAGAACTTAGAACAAATGGTTGGCCTACCATGATCCAACTAAAGACCTATGCTAAACAGAAAGCTGAAGGACAAAGAGAAGAAGATTACAACTTCCTTAAGGCAAACATTAAGATTAAATAAGTAAAGGTAATGCTGGGAATAACTACAGAGAGGCTGAGTTTTACAAATGTGCATCAAAGACATTGGATAAAGAGAATTATATGTACATCAGTTTTGATATGGAAAGAAAACAAATAACCAGACTTGCAGGGAAAAAAAGCTATATGTGCAGATTAGCGTCTTATTTAATTCTTTATCAGTTTTATTGGTGTATTAGTTGCCAAAGATAACACATAAATGTATTGTAGTAATTTCATAATATATAAACACACACAAACACATGTGTCAAGCATTTTCAGTTTATGTTCAACTTCAGTATCAAATAATTTTCAGTTTATGTTCAACTTCAGTATCAAATAATACTTATTAAGGATCACAGCATAATATGAAAATTCCTAATCAAGATGTTTCACATCTAGACTGTGCTTTAAAGTAAGAAATTTACTGACTTATGAACATGTTTCAAACTTTATTTATAGCCATTAGAGCTAATGATATCAGTGACAATTATTTACCTGCCAACTGTAACCTGACTTTTCAGCAATTTTTTTATGTACTTCTTTCTTCCCTCGATAAGGTCCAAATCTAGTACGCAGAGTGAAGTCTTTGAGAGCAAAAACACCCAGTCCTGCCTTTGGAATCTTGGATTTCTTGATTACTAGGCCCTCTGGCAAAGTTCTTTTGCTGAACTCAGCAGAATCATTTAGGCCAGCTAGTGGTACCTTTCACATTTAAAAATACATTATGAGAGTTACTAAACTTTATAAAAACAGTTGCAGGGCATAATACAAACAATATGATTTTGATGAATTATTTTCCCTTTTTAGTTCCTTAACTCTTAGTTCACGGCAAACCAATTAAAGTGGCATGTAATGGTGAAGTCTCTATAATTGAAGTTCAAGCAAAATCTACTGATATTTCTTCCAGTCCAATATTTCTAATGTTTTTTCCAGTAACTCTCATGTTCACATGTGCTAGAATTTTTTAAAATCTGTGATGTGGTGTTGGTTTCTTAATACAATAAACAACAACTACTTAAGTAAACAAACATTTTTCTGGCTGAAATGGGCGTTTGTCCAAATCATCATAAGCACAGTTTATCAGTTGAACAGGAATTGCAGCTTAATCAGTCCTGGACTGGAAATGACAATAATAATTTATTGATTATTGATATATCTGATTCAGAAGAAATTTGCACTAATTCAAATTTTGAGAACAAAGAGGCATATAAATCTTGTTATCCTCCACAGTCGGAACGGGCTCCTTAACATTACAGGCTCGGCCTTTGTCTGTGCAAGATCTGGAATCATGGGGCAAGTCCTACAACTTTCTGTGCAAAGCTGCTTCTCTGCAGGCTGTTCTGCACAATTTCCTTTCAGCCTGTCATTCACTGGCTGGTGTATGAGCCTTTTAAATATTTTAATACACTGTATTCTCTTCTGTCATTCATGGATTATAGTTTTATTTTGTTAATTTCATTAACTGGAGATGTCTTCAATGCTCTAGTAATGATTCTCTTAGCCTGGTTTTTGTATTCAGACTGTTCTGCAGTAGCTGGATTTTGAAGCAGTTGCCCAGAAAGAAATCCCCATACTCTTGCCGGTCTAACATTTTATGTACATGTGATGATATACATTGATACACCAATCCCATTTGTAGAATTTATATAGTTACAATAATGTAGGAATAAAAATTAGTGGAGTTGTGAGGTATCGTCTTCGCCTCGCCTGCAAACGCATCGGGTATTGTTAGACAGTAACGAAGAATAAATAATACTATATTTCCCTAACGGCCTTGAAACTATTTAGAGCATTGGGACAAGTTCAATCCGGTTTTCATCTGGAGGGGAGAGACGGAAAATGATACACTGACATGCGTTATTTGGAAGCAAAAAGTGAAAAATACGCGCAACATGGGTTTTGGCAGATTTGAAAATGCAACAGAAAGCCCATACTTGTTCGTTTCATAGGCATGCAGTTTGACATATATAACCACACACACAGCGACGTGTCTGCCAAGTAGCGTATTTTTCTGACGTAATGACTTGTGGTTTCGGTTTGAACAATGGGGGAGAGGGGGCAAAATGGCGTATTTATAGAAAAGTAGAAATTTACGGATATTATGTAAAATATATGGACTTCTTTATTACAAGGGATATGACCATGAAACTTGGTTAGTTTGATAGAATATCTTCTCCTGAGTAAAAAGTATGTTTTAAAATTCCTCCAGATAATAATAAAGATATGGTCATAATACTGTATAGGTTCGAACAGACAGTCGGACGGACCCTTGTTTTTGCATTCACTATCGGTGACAATTTTTTGCACGAGTTGTTGAAAAGAGGCAGGAGAAGGTAGGTCAAAGTCCAAGGGAAGAAATCTAGGAGTAAGTGGGAGGCAAATTTGTTAGGCCAAAAGCAAGTCTATTTTTAACTTGTGTTGCCAAGTTCGGACGGACCGACTGACAGAGGTACCCAGAAATTGGGCTGTAATTTTGGCTTTATTTTTCAAATTCAAGTCAGAATTGGGAATCGTCCGATCTCATTGGCCAACACCTTTAATATTACTGAAATATTTGACGGCTCGACGCCATTTGATTAATACTGTCCCTGAAGCAGGACGATTGATAATCTGTGAAGTGTGACTTGCCTTATTATATTATATGTATTAAAATAAAACTATAAGAAGGCGTCATAGTCCAGCCAGCGGCACGTCTGAAGTTGTGCCGAATCAACGTACCTGTGTTTTTTCATTGAATTTGTGGTAAGACAGAAATTATTAATATTTTATTTTAAAATGTGAGTGAGAGATACTGCCATATAAAAAACATTATGACTGTAAGTACCAAGGTCCCTAGCCGACTTCTGCAGAGCCTGGAGGTTGATGTATCATATGTCAAGCTACCAGAGAGGTAGAACTAAAATATTTTATAGGTTGTCACCAGGGATCATATCACCTATCATATTGTATGGAAAAAGATCATTGAGAATGGCACAGATGTTGCAGCCATTAGGGGAGAGGAATGTGAAACTGGTACAACTTGTTACATCATTTATATGGATGAGCTGGGTTGGCCAGAGAGTTCTGACCCATGTCTTTTATTTTAAATATATTATTGTTTGTAAAAATTGGTGGATTTGATAGTACGTTAAGACAGAACATAATTTTCATGTTACAGGGTTTCTTTGTCTGCACTGTGCTAGTGCCAGATGTTCTGAATTGAACAACTCTATATGAAAGTGGATGTGTCTCTAGTGGTACAAGCTTTCTACCACTGGAGTAGTAATATTGGTACCACGCTGTCTACCATATTACCTCAGACCAAGTGAGGCAGTGGCCGTTGGCCGGAAAGACAACTATCTTCTATCGTCACGGGCCAGATAAGTATAATAGACCTGGCCCGCTGAAATTCATCAACTTTTTCACATAAAAATAACTGAACTGTACTAATAATAAAAACTTTTCCACCAATACTCATGTATAAAGAGCAAATAAACTGTGTGAAATAAAAGACCGGGTATGATGTAAATACCCTGACCCGCCATCCAGCACTATTTAAGAAGTAATACAGGTTTAGTACCATCATTATTAGATTTTAAAGCATATGTATGGACATTTTGTCTTTTTTTTTTGGTTTAATTGATTATATATATATCTAAATTGATTTCATTTGATTTGACAGTCCTGACCAAAAGAATATTAGGTTCAGGACAAATAAAATTGTAGAAAAAATTGTAAATTCCTAAATTTAAAACACGGTGTTGGTTGATTTGATCATAGAGATTAATATTTGTGTTTGTGTATTTAATTACCATCACATCACCATTTCATTACCCTAGACATTAGACGTAGCTATCAGACATACTAGTCAAAAATAAGTCTGAGTGAGATCTTAGGGTGGTAGCAGAAAGGTTCTCTGAGAACTCACCCTATAATTGTTATACTCAGGAGCCTTCACAGCTTGACCTCACTCAGTTACCCTATAATTTGTAACATCAACATTCTTAACATCTAAAACCACCACAGTACATAACCGTTTCAGCACCAACTAATGACAAAGAAGAGTCTGCGAAAGAAGCATTTTATACTAGACTACCGGAAATTATGGAGAAAGTAAAAAAAAAAAAAGAGACATCACAATTTTGATGGGTGACATGAATGCAAAGATAGGTACAGTCAACACCGGCTTTGAAGAAGTCATGGGAAAACATGGGCTAGGAATAATGAATGAAAATGGGGAACTATTCTCAAACTTATGTGCTTCATATCAACTGGCTATAGGAGGAAGCATGTTTCCACATATGAGAATACACAAGGCAACATAGATATCACCAGACCATAGAACAGAAAATCAGATTGATCATATATGCATAAACAAGAAGTTTAGATCATCATTGCAGGATGTAAAGGTATATAGAGGAGCAGATGTGGCATCAGATCACCACCTTCTGATAGCCAAAGTAAAAATGAAACTCAAGAGATGTGCAACAATGCAAAGTTATAGACAACAATTTAATGTAGGACTTCTAAGAAATCAAGAAACAAGAGACAAATTTGCGGTCACAATGTACAACAAATTCCAAGTGCTCCAACAGCTGGAAGATGTAGTGAATACAGAAGACTATTGGCAGTGAATCAAAACTGTATGGAATGAGACTTGTGAAGAAATACTGAGGAAAAGGTAATGACAACAAAACGCATGGATAACAACAGAAACCATCAATAAGATAAAAAACAGAAAAAACAAGAAAGCAGATTTAAAGACAAGAAAGACCAGAAGTTCCAAAGCCAAGGCTCAAGAAGTGTACACAGAAGCAAACAAAAAAGTAAAAAGAAGTATCGAAAGAGACAAGAGGAATGAACGAACAAAGGAACGAATGAACAAACAAACGAACGAAATCTTTATTTCATCAGGGTAAAGAAAAAGGCATACTTGCCTTTTTTACATTTCTGCCCTGCAATACAATTTTCAGTGTTTTACAAATTAAAATATTAACAACTTCAGACAGGATTAATTAATATTATCATCACAATCAGAAACTGAGCATACACAAGTACATTTACTCATAGTCATTCATGCACATAGAGAGAGGGATAGAGAGAGAGAGAGAGAGCAATAAAGCTTCTTAATATTAAAAATTCAATTAAAAATTGAAAAAATTACAATGACAGTTAAATGCTCATGGAAACTTTGAAATAACTGAAAACACAATCAAAAAACAAATTACATAAAAAATGTTTGATCTTAGAGAGTTGAAACAATTTTTGTGAGATCTTGTTTATGATGAAATTTTTAATGTGACTTCCAGCTTAGAGACTGGTCGATGGCCACACCCAACAGGCTGTGGTCCGTAACTTGCATAATACGTTCTCTGTCTAGAGATAAAGATAACGTATTTGGTAGACAGTGCAGAATCTTTTGGCGTGTTGAGATAATCAAAGACTGAGTTTTGTTTTTATAAATGGACATACTATTAATAGTGCACCAAGCTTGTACAATGTCCACATGATGCTGTAAAAGAGACTGAACAGTGTTAATGTCTGTGCCAGCTACTGTTACTGTGGTATCATCAGCAAACATAAGACAATCATCTTGTGGCAATGACAAGGGCAGGTCATTGATGAAGAAGCTGAAGAGTAAGTGTCCTAGTATTGAGCCCTGCGGGACCCCCATTGTAGTGGTGTATGATTTAGAGAGCACATTACTGTATAAGACTCGTTGTGTTCTGTTTTCAAGGAATGATTTTATTAATGTGATCACTTTTGGATGAAATTTGTACACCACAAGCTTTTGAATCAGCAACGAGTAGTCAATTGTGTCAAATGCTTTGTAAAGGTCAATTAATAACACTCCATTTATTTTTTCACAGTTGATATTAGAATGCCAGATTTCGGTAATCTTAGTCAACAAGGATTGACAAGAGTGTTTGGGTCGAAATCCAGATTGGTTTTCATGTATAAGATTGTAGCTGTTCAGTGAAGAAAGAATATGTTTATTCATGTGTCGTTGTGATAGAGTTACTGTAATTTATTTTTTCAACAGGCCCCAGTAAGTCTTCTATTTGAGCAGGCCCCAGTTCGTTCTTCTCTTTGTAACTATATGAGTTGCACAAGTCTTCTTCTCCTGGTAATATTAGTGAGTTTGGTCTTTTTCTGTAGGTAAATTAATTGCGTTTATAATAGGGATTACCGGGGAGTTTATATTAGATTAGCACCAGTTCTTTTTTCTAAGTAATCGCGATCACGTAGTCTCATTTTCTTTGTGTGAATAATTGCGGTCAGGTTATCATATTAGGCGCTTGTATTAATTGGGGTGGGTGATAAACCTCTACCCATGTACAGAAGAACGGGCGCCTGAACAAATAAAAAGTTAAAATTTTCTCACGCGGTCAGCATAACATGATTTAACATGACGCAATTGGAATGCGCGCGATTGGGATAAACAGAACTCGTGAGTATGCTTTAAAATCTATTGGCGGAGGTCACCATAGTTAATTTTTCTAGTAATTCCGTTGGTTTAAGAAGGACGCTAAATTACGATGTAGGGGCATAGGTCAGCGTGGGGTTTTTAATTATATATACTCGCGCATTTTCATTAGTGGGTCTCATTGTTTGAAAAACTTCATGCCGTGAAAGTCTATGCCTGTATTCTATATACATAGTTCGTCTGCTCTAAGGAGAAATTCGACTAGGTTAAGCCTTAACTTATAGTTTGTTTTAAATAAGATCTTAGCCGGGTAACGTAAAGTTTCCTAAGGAAGTTTTAATTTTATTTCTTAAACAAATGTGCCATCAAATTACTATCTTAGAGATAAAGTGGAAATGTAAGGGTGCATAAATTCTTTCTATGATAATCGCCGTATGTAGGAGAGGGTAACGATTTTGAGATATTAAGTGTGTGCTCGGTAATATAAAACAGAAGGTCTGTAGAAAATCCCACATCTTTGATTTATGATAATTTACAGATATACGGGAGCAGATTTTGTGTAATTTTAAGCATGTGTATACTGTTAATAAATTGAGTATTAATTCGGGACGATATTCAGTTGGATGAGGAGGAGTGTAGTTAACATTATTGAGAATACAGGAACGTGTGTATTTAACTATGGGTTTTTTTTTTTTTTTTTTTTTTTTTTTTAACCAGCGGCACTTAGGCTTTCAGCCCTTCGGCCCAATGACATGTCATTGCGAGGCTGGGGAACCTGAGGACTTTCCTTCCAACCCGGTCAGGAGCTTCGCTCCTTCCCATCCACAGAGGGTTTATCACAGGAGCCGTTCAGGTTATTCAGTCAAATTTCCGGCCGTAAACATTTCTTCAAACGCCGACGCCCGGGTTTGAACCATGAACACCTGGTCGCCAGTACAACGCCGAAGCCATTACACCAGCGCGGCTCCCAACTATGGGGTTTAAATTGATAACCTTGATTGTTTATAATTTTTGGCAGTATGAATATGCTAGCATAAATTTTATACGTTATTTATTGTGCATTTTTATTACTGTGTATTCAGATTACAAAGAGATGAAATTTATATTTCCGATAAGGGAATAATTTTATTCCATAGAAATGTAATTAATATTACGGAGATGAATTTAATTAGTCCTAGATTTAATTTTGTATTGATAAATGAACACCAAGGGTCAGTGATAAAGTAGCCCTAAGTATTCCAGACAGGATGGGTTCTTCAAGTTTGAATGTTGGGACACGTGGCTAGTCATGCAGAACAAAGAAATCTAGGTCAGCCTGTTTTACAGACCAATGTTTACTTTGAAACCGGGATAGATAGATCAGAGGGGGGATTGCATGGGAGGCTGACTTTGTGGGGCATATATAATTATGTATCGTTGTAGCGGGAATAGAGCAGGGGAGCTGCATTGATTTAAAGGGAGAAGGGAGTTAGATGTTAGAGATGTGTAACTTTTGAAATGTTATATAGCTGTTGTTGTTTGTTCCACAGCGGCTTTTGTTGTTTAATATACAGCCATAATAATGCTGTTTTTCCTGAACCCTGAGCGGGTTAAGTCGACCAAATAAAGTCGTCAGCAGTGAAGCAATTTCATTTCAAGTCAAGTACCTGAGTTTAAAAGCCCAAGTCATCAGTTGCAGTATTCTCGGGAAGAGAAAGGGTCACGATTCCTTCCGAATGCTTGTTGTTAGACAGAAGTTACGCAGTTATAGAAGCAGATAGAGCAGAGGACAGTTTCTGAGAGGGCATATGAAGAGGTTAGAAGGAGAGCAGTGTTAGTGATGTGCAGAGTAGGACTTGAAAATTCATGCAGAGGTTGCGTAGACAGTTCGTAGGGTCTACAGCTGAACAGTAGTATTAGAGTAATATTTAAATAATAAGATAGGAGTGGAGGCTAGTACTTAGAGGCCCCACCAAACTTACTGTGTGTGTTTAACCCAGACTTCTTTTCCCTACAGGTTGAATGAAGGGATGAACGAGGTGGGATTATAATATCAGTACATTTAATCGTTGTTTCTTTTCCAGGGGTGCGACAACGCATGGTGTTTAATTTTGATATGTGATTTATTTTATTGTGTAAATAAAACTATCTAAACTTTATACTGGATCAGTCTTCCTAATATATAGCTAACTATACCGTGCATATATACTTGTCTGTATAGTGTGTTGTGGTCTTAGTACACCCTTATCTCCTTGTGTAAAGGTAGCCAGAGGAAGGTGAGTCTATAGCAATTCTTGAAGTCACGAGTGGCGAGTGAGAGTCAATCTCGGTTCTCATCCCTCGAAGCCAACAGGCCCACCTGTCCACATTCACTATCATTTCTCATCTAAATCTATCTTCTCAGTCTCTCTCATACTAGGGTCTTGTCTATACACTGGACACACTCTAAACTTAAATCCACTTCATGACAGTCGTTCAAGAGGTTTCGTTATGACTGATAGTAGGGAAATCAGACGGTAGTTTGTGACGACATTAATATCACCTTTTTTAGGTTCTGGTACCACTAAGCCTGTTTTCAGTCATTGAGGAAACACTTTCTCTGTGAGGCACAGATTGTAAATGTAAGTGGGTGAGTCGATTACAACAGGCTCTGCAAGCTGAAGTATCCTTGAAGATATTCCATCTTCACCGCATGATTTCTTCTTAGGTAATGATTTCTTCTTCTTCTTCCTCGTTCGCCCTGAAAAGGACGGTGGTTGCGTTGTGCCTGTTTGCGCCTAAGCTGTGATATCTGCACCTTTTGGTCGACACATCCGACTTCTGCATGGCATTTTTTAGGGACTGGGTTTGCCTTCCCATTTCGATCCGTACTCGCTCAGCCAGACTGCACTGCTGCAGACTGTTTCCAGGACCACCACGTGGAGGTGGAGTACGGTCTTGATCAGCTCCGAGATTGACAGTAAAGGTAATTCAGGAAGGTGGGCTTCGTTTAACCTCGATTGAACGAAATCAGAAAGAGCAGTACAATTCAGTTGCTGATGATTTATTCCTGATGTTCGTGCGATCGACGAGAAGAACTGGCAAAATTCATCAGCATTAATGTTTGTAGCTTGCTGTCGGAAGTTATGCCGGCGTACATTTGTGAGAAGGTTAATAGTGCTCCAGATTTTAGATGAGCTCCGGCTGTTGTCAATAATGGATCTGAGGTGATGTCTTTTAGACTTCCTTAAAATGTACTGCGCTAAGTTTCTATATTTTCAAAAGCTTGCATGGTCTCCAGTCTTCTTGAAATATTCTCTCTGTACCTAGTTTTCAGGTATTCCATGGAGGCATAATTTTTGACTTGAGACGTTTTAAACGCACAGGAGCATGTTTGTTAAGAACTGAAGTGAATGCTGTCAGCCATATTTCTAGGGCTTCAGTCGGGTCAGATACTCCATATTATTATGAGTAAAACTCATAACATATCGATCGTTATCATATGGGTATCGATTGGATACCATGTTGTTGATGTACTGTATTCACGGGTTACCCGGAAGTACGTCATGCCTTTTGGGGCAGTTTTTACCAGAAGCCAACTGGTCTTAGTTTGGCAGAAGTGAGAGAAACTTCGAGGCCTTTTCTGTGTGTATCTCAATGTGGACGGACGCATACATGTCTAGCTCCGAGATAGTGTATTTCTACAGAGTCCTAAAGTGTTTCAATATCTAGATCGCCCATATACTTCATTGGGTCGATGCTAGAGTATTATATTATGAGAAGTGAATGCTGTATTCTGATGCACGTAAGTTGAGACTTAAATAAAATCTGCCTACAAATGTTGAGGACGTCGTGTCAGTAGCAGACTGAATAGCAACGCAAAAGACTGGCTAGGTTATGCCTTGAACTGTGAATAAACTATGTTGTCTTAACGTCCAACCTGGCCTTTGCAGCATCTTTAATGTTGAAGATCAGGAATGTGTTTGAAGGCTGACTGTTACTTACTAAACACAGAGATATAGTTTATAAAGGAGGGACCTCTCTGAAGAAACCTCTCTTCATCTAACACCTTTACAAGCAACCATGGGGAACAATGCAACACATAGACATTATCAAAAGGTGTCGCTAAGAGATCAGACAGGAACTTGGAGCTATCAAAATTCTTGAATATTCGTGCTTGTATAATCTGGTGACAGAGTTTAGGGATTTGAACTCCCTTTTTGGTTCATGTGCAACATATGGGGCAGTGATCGCTTAGACCACATACGGGAACACAGACTTCGATAATGAGAGCAGTGTTAGTAACATACAGATGATCTATGCAGGTTGATGACTTCTCTGTGACTCGGGTTGGTAGCGATATCAACTGGTTCAGGTTGTACAGGGCATACAAATTATCCCAATTAATGTTTCACTTCAAGGCATCAATATTGAAGTCTCCCATTATTAATAGTTCCAAAGAAGTTATCCAGACTTTGTCCATCATGTCCGAGAACTGATCTAGCCATTCTATTCTGGCATCCCTGAGTTGCATCATTTGTACACTTTTGAGGACAGTGTATCACATCGTTCCTGTTGAGTAGGTGCAGAAAACATAGATGGGTAGATGGGTATTGCTGTAGGGAGACATCACAATCGATGCCCTGCACTGCATGATTTACAATAACAGGTGTGATTTGATGTTCCTGATTATGAGATGATGTTGAGTGGGTGTCGTTAGAAGTAGTAAGTAATGGTGGAAAGTCAAGATCATAATTACTATCTGAGAAGTAGGTATTCACTGTTGATAGACGTCTCGATGGATCTCGAGATATTGTTGTGTGGCCGACTCCTTTGAAGGTGCGTTCCGGGTACTTGATATTTGTTGCCAGCTTGCTGATTCCTTCAGTGGATAAGGCAAAATCACCACTTAAAGGTGTTTTTTAGGGGTTCCTGATTTCGCAAGAAAGTACGAGAAGTGATCAATGAAGTTATAGTTATGTCTGATGCAGTGTCTTTTAAGTTTAGAATTATTGACATCAATTGATTTGCAGTAATGGGCCCAGATTAGAGAAATAATGGACGAGAAGTAGATTTTCGCATTAGGGAATAACGAAAGGAATTTTGATGTGATCTGGTTTAGGTCTGCTTGAGATATTTCATTATCTTTGAGCGAGTCTGATAGACCAATGTGAGTAGCTACTCTGGTGACAGTGGGGTCAGAAGGAAAAAGTTTAAGGAGTGACAGTAAATCCTGAGTGGATGCCTAGTTCTTGAAGCGAACAGTAACCGAGTCCATATCGTTTGTCAATAATCGCGATTTTTGTAGTTCCTTGACATTTTGGTCCCCGAAAATAAGGGGTTTCCTTTTATTTGGAAGCCTTGTGTTGGTGTCTGTTCTTGTGTAGCCTGTGTGCTTTGATCGTTGGACTGCTGATAATAATGCATGCTGTGAGTTACTCGTCTTGGTGGAGAGTGCTGATTCGAAATTTTTACCGGGATTCTGCAATCATTGTCTGCATTGTCTGCAGTGAATTTCAGGGAATCCAGGACACTGTCTTGGCTGTGATGGAGTTTTAGCCGCGTAATTTTTTGCTTGGATTGGTTGTTAGAGTTTTTCAGCTTTTGACATAGTTCATCCGTTTTTTCATGGTTTGTACAAAGCTCCACCGTATGCTGCTGGCTTTTTTCATATCTACTTTTTAGCACCGTATGTTCTGTCTGAAGCTTCTCATACGACTGTCTTAGGCTGTTCAGCTCTGCTCTAAGTAAATCTATCTCAGATATAATACTTCTATAATACTTGTTAACACATGTAGCAACGTTGATTTTGCTGGGGAGGTTATGATGGTATCCTAACAAAGAATGAAATCGGTGTCTGCATAAACCGTGTGAGGTCAAGCACATGTAGGCCCCTGACTCTAAAAGATGATGATGATGAATTATGTGCAGGGTACCTAACGCTACCTCCCTAGATCTCACACGGTCACTCTTGTGGCTCTAGTGTATGGTGTATGATGTACCTAGTGTCTAGGGGAGAAATGAGATGATGGTACACACCACAAAACACTTTAAGTCTCTATAAAGAAGAGAATAAAACTAGTAGTTAAGTTTTTTTTTGAAATACATTTTTTCTATACACTTTATTTTGCCCGTCCAGCCAACTCGTTTGGACAGGTCTTTTAAAATGAGGACAAGATAGTTTACAGAAAAGAACAATGAAAATTTTGGGGCAATTTGCCCAATAACTAAAAAGTTAATATATATATATATATTTATATATGTCTTTCCTGTAGGAAATATTCATAGATTTCACTTTATTCATCTAAAGGGAGAGTCACTGTATATGAGGGCTGTAGTTTCATAAACGTCCTGAGTATTGTTTCGCAATACTCGTCTTTATTACCAGAAAATGTCAGTTATGCCCAGATGTTTAACACATCACCTTGGATTCCTTGTTGAAAGATATTACAATGTGTCGTTGCAGAAAGTCTCAATTTCACCACCCGCCAAAGCTCCTACTGTTATCTTTGACAGCATAAACGACTGGTTGGAGACTGGATGGTGTTATTCGTACTCAGCAGGTTTCCTGTCACCAGCTGGCAACAGGAAATAGAGCCTCTGCAACAAAAGGACACCCTGGCCTTTTACATCTGATCACTTATTCTAACACTTAATTTCATACGTGGGTATGGGGTCAGCCTCGCGTGCATTTCAGGTGCACTCGCCCCGAATGTTACATGACTCCCACCTTGCTGTGACCACACCTCAGATCCTTATGGCAGATACGCCACTGTACGTTTACATACTTTTCCTCAATACAATAATGTGGAGTAACCACATTTCCTTTGATATGATCTTCTCTTCTTTTCTTTTCAAATATAATTGCTTCAGGCATGTAGACAGTGTTCATTGAACACCGAGGCTTACTAATATATTCTAATATAATAATATGACAACATAATCATGACAACATACACCAGTTAGATACATTTCAAAGTGAGGACTCAACAATGTCTGCTCCCGGCATGTCCTTCACTTTCCCCCATAGCAGTATCTAACTTTGGTAGTTGGAATAAACATATTAATTCATAAAGCATCCTTACCACAATTCAAGAAAATATAAACAAATGACGCTGACTTTAGAAGAAATGGCCTCAGCTTCCTCCGAACTGCACAGACTGTGAATTTCTTATTTATTTAAGTTTAAAGTTAACACAGCTGTTTCTCAGCGTATCTGAATGAAAATTTTAGTTTGACTGGCAATGAATAATCAAAGCCTTTTGCTAATATTTACTAGCACTGGCCAATCAAAACGTGCGACTACTTGAATTCAAATGCAGTTTTTATGAAAAAAAACAAAATAATTGCAAACAATTTCTGCGTCTGGTAGTCGATTGGCCAGTCTGCTTTAGTTATGCCCAATACAAAAAGATGTTTCGTTTAGGATTACATTTTTCCTACCGCTCCCCTTTTCCGTTCATACTCTTTTTACCCAAGCGAATTTGAATGTACCTCCCTGCCTCTTTTTCAAACTCGCGTCCCCACTAACGTTAAAAAAAAACAAAGCAGGAACGACAGTCTGTCTGGTCGAGCGTCCGTAGACATTAGTATTTTCTCAATAACTTATCTAATACTGGGACTATCATATTATTTAAAGTACATTCTTGCTCAGTGAACTCTACGTTATACTACCATATAATTTTTATGGGCAGTTTCATAATGGTTTAAATTTTCAATTTTTGTCATAGTCAATCGTCAAATAAAATTTTGCACAAGACCGCCATCTTTCCTCTCCTTCATCTCGCTAGCATGTATTTTTCAAATAACTAACTTGTTTCAGTTACGTCAGAAATGCTACCGCGAGGATGAAAATAAAATTGTCTGCGTGTTTGCCTCTGCTAGAGTTGTTCCAGCGTGTATATATATGCATGGCAGACTGTGTCAGCGAAGCGGGGTTGTGCGCGGCAGGTTAAGAATTGGCGTTAATAATTTGTATTGTATCGTGTAACACTACCAAAAAATGTAAGGATTACTACTAAATTTTGCGTTAAAGTTGACAGAATACGTTAATTCAGATAGTTATTTTGCGGCACACTTCCGCCAAAGCGTTAATTGTAAGTCTTGCCACAGTCTCTATCAAATCGGGCAAAATGTTAAAATGTACGTCACAAGGAAAGCGAGTAGGTTTAAACGGGGGGAGGGGGTCGGTTCTAAGCCGTTCCAAGACACAAAATTCAGCGCTATGCTGGCGTGTGAGAGCATCACCGTCAGACACAATAGGGCTGTTGTATTTATTATCCTTTTATGACTAAAATCCTACTGAAATGAGCGATTATTCTCGCAGATTTTACTACACACCTCCCATCTTAAAAACATGCATTCATTTGCAGGTTATAATCTGCGAGATAACTTAGCTCAATGAAGTCTTATGCGTTTTTCTGATCTTCATCACAAGGATGTCTGCTCAAAAAGTCTGCACCTATGTTCTTAGGGCCGGGGATATATTCTATCAGAAATGAGTATGGCTGCAATAATAAAGACCATCTCAATAATCTGGAATTTTCATGCTTGGCCTGTGACAAGAACACGAGTGGTGAATGATCCGTTTGGACCACAAATGTCCTGCCATATAAATAAATCTGGAATTTTTTTATCGCCCATATCAAAGCGAGACATTCTTTTTCACTTGTTGAGTAATTTTTTTCCGCCTTGTTCAACTTGCGGCTAGCATAAGCGACTGGGTTCAATTCCCCATCTTGTGAGGAGGACCTTTGCAACAATGTAGCGCCCAGGCCCACATTGCTTGCATCACTTCTCACGACAAATTCTTTATTCAAGTCAGGCAATTGCAATACTGGCCTGCTTGTGAGTTTTTCTTTTAACTCCTGGTAAGCCAATTCACACTGTGCGGACCAAATTATAGTATCAGGTTGACCTTTGCGAGTTAAATCCGTCAGTGGAGCACATATAGAGTTAAAATGTTTAATGTACTTTTGGTAGAAACCACACAACGACACGAAAGATCGCACATCTTTTTTTGTTTGTGGTCTAGGTGCTTTTTTCAATTTTTCCAGATTCTTGGGATCAGGGGTCATGCTACCCTGATGTACCGTATGTCCCAAGAATTCCAACTCTTTACAGCCAATACAACATTTTGTTGGCCTAGCGGTTAAGTTAGCCTCTCTGAGTCTATCAAACAGCATATTCAAAGAGGTAACGTGTTCCTCAAATGTTTCCGTAGCAATGAGGATATCATCCATAAAATTCGAAATACATGGATTTTTCAGGGGATCCAGCAATTTTCGCATCATCCTAGAAAACACACTCGGGGCATTTTTCAACCCAAATGGTAACATGTTGAACTCATAATGACCTTCCGAGGTGCTGAAGGCTAAATAAGGTCGAACCTCAGGCTTAACTGGAATTTGGTAATAGCCTTTGCTAAGATCCACCTTAGAAAAATATTTTGCCTTGTTCAGCCTGGCAAAAAAGTTGAGTAGTATCAGGTAATGGATCCACCTGACCTTCTGTGACAGCATTCAGTTTCCTGTAATCTATGCACAGTCTATGTTCTCCCGATGGTTTCCGCAACAAAACCACACAGGAACTATAAGGAGACTCACTGTGAGAAATAATCCCTTCTTGTAACAAATATTCAATCTCCTCTTTCAAAGCTTTTTCCTTAGCGAACGGAATAGAATAGGGCCTCATACAGATAGGTGCTGGGTCTAGTAGTTTCATATCATATTCCAACAAATTTGTGTGCCCCGGTTTATCCGTTAACACATCTGTATGTTTTTCAAGGACCTGTTGAACCTTCTCCCTCTGTCCTTTTGTCAGGTGATTACTGATTTTCACCTGTGCAAACGTTTCACTGGGTTTCAGTGGATATTCGAATGAGGGGAGCGGGTCATTTTTCATTTCGGTTGCGATAGACAAGGCCATTAGATGTGTTCCTTCCTGGATTTGTCTGTCCAGATATTTCTTCAAAAGGTTCACATGATAGACTTTTTCCTTTCCCTTTTTGTCTATCTTGTAATTTGTTCTGGATACCTTTTCCAAAACTGTATATGGCCCTTGCCATCCGATCTGAAGTTTATTGTTGCTGCCTGGCAATAGAAGAAGTACCTTCTCCCCTACAGCAAGTTCTCTATCCTTCGCTTTCTTATTATAATAAGCAGCATGCTTTTTCCTGGCTTGTCTCAAATTATCATTTGCCAGTTTCCAACTAGTTTTTAGACGAGTGGTCAGTTCGTTCAAATATTGATATGATGAGGTAACAGTCTCCTCTGCCTTTTCATCTGTCTAGGTCCTTAACAAATTACATGTGGACTTATAATGTTTCGTACTTATTTTTCATGGCACCCGTCAGGTCCTTTACATTAGAAGCTTTGTTTTGCGGACATTTCTTCCTTGTGTCATCACACAGGAATCTACCACTACCGATTCTTTTCCTGGGGTTTTCTCCCCACTTTGAGTTCATTTTGAGAGATCTTCTCTCTCTTTTATCTTCCTCCAGTTTACATAAGTCCGACCGAGGGATTGTCGGCTTATTCTGGGGTATAACAGTTCTTTGTACTCGCTGCATAGTGGCCATTGTAAAACATTCGAGTGAAGACTGTCTGTGAAAAGGGGGTTCCCATTCCCCTTGGTCAACATTATTATAATTATTTTTCTTTCCAGGCCTAAGTTTGCCCCGTGGCGTGTCTAGGTCCTGATTCATTTTCCCACGTGTGGGTGTTCCCTCTTTATTTTCTGGCCCAGGTTTGCCATAATGCTTCTCTTGCATTTGGTTATTATTTTTCCACCCTGTGGAATTTTTCTTGCTGCACTGTTCGCAGTCCTCGACAAATTTTCTTATGTCTTCAACTTCTCCGGGCCAGAAATATCCAACAGATGTTCTTTGGCATGTGGTACCCATCTTCTGGTGTTCACCATCTAGAACATGTGTTTGTCTCATAACTCGTGCCCTATATTTCGATGGCACTACTACCTGTCCACACCCGGATAATCCTGCTTTATCCGCCCTGCAAAGCAGTCCATCGTCCAAATAGAAGTCTCCTTTCCTAGGAGGGGTATGGAGTTTTTGGAGTTTCTCAAAACACGGCTTCAGTGACCTATCTTCAGCCTGTGCCTTTCTCCACTGTTTACGAGACATTGTTTTTGGTGGTTCCTCCTCCTTTTTAGGAGTCGACCTGACCTGAAGCGTGGCCATTACTACAGGTTTCCTTCTACAATTTTCGGTGTTATGGTTGTCCATCCTACACCGGCTACAATATAATCTACTTTGATGAAAAGGTTTTCTTTCATCATTCTTTCTGTCATTGAAATGTGAGGCTCTATTCTTAAAATCATTTCGAGGCCTATCAAAGTTCTGCTTATTTCTGTTATCAAATTTATTATGGTTTTGAGGGGCCTTACACTGATCTACTGGTTTCTTCTTTGTGCCAGCTACCTCTGCCTGGGCTGCCTGATACCTCTCAGCAACATTTATTATCTCACCCAGCCTCTCCGCACCCTGTTCCATGAGAAACTTTCTCATGTCTGGAGCCATGGACTCTCTCATCTGTTCAATGAGTATCATCTCTTTGAGATCTTGGGTTTTCCCCAAAGTAGCCCATTTCTCCATGTACGTTTCCAACCGGGCGGAGAACTGGTGATAGGTCTCACCCGACAGTAGCCTGGCATTCCTAAATTTCTTTCTATAAAACTCTCCGTTCTTTTCGTATCTTAACAGAAGAGCTTGCTTCAACATGTCATAGTTGTCTTGGTCATCCCTGCTCATTTTGGAAAACACTTCATAAGCTGTTCCCCGAAGACCCTGAGACAACTTTACCCCCCATCTTTCTCTTTCTAACCCATAAGTAGTGGCTAAAAGTTCAAACCTACTTAAATACCCTTCTATGTCATCGTCTTTCTCAACAAAATGGTCTACATGAAAACCCATAGCTGAGGTTGAGGCTCCCTGACTAGCAGTGGCATCTGAGGCAAAGGGGCTGGCACCATTTTCAGGAGCATGGCCTTGAAATTCTAACTCCCTTAGTCGCAACTCATGCTCCCTCTGTAATCTTTTATCTTCTGCTTCCCTTTCTGCAGCCTGTCTTCTTTCTGCTTCCCTTTCTGCAGCCTGTCTTCTTTCTTCTCTTTCTGCAGCCAGTCTCTTTTCTTCTGCTTCTCTTTCTGCAGCCAGTCTCTTTTCTTCTGCCTCCAATGCCCTAGCCTCCTTGTCAGCCTCAATCTGCAACCTCTTAATTTCTTTGTCCGCCTCTAACCTTCTTTCTGCTTCTAACTTCCTGTCTTCCCTATCTCGTTCAATAAATTTGTCACATTCTGCCGTCACATATTGAACCAGCTCTGGTCCATCCATGCCCATCTCTTTAGCAGTCTGTACAGCCGCAGAGCGAAACTTGGCCAGATCTGCCATTCTGATAAATACAAAATGTTCTAACTAAATCTCTAACTAATTTTAAATTTATTTAATTAAATCTGGGCTCTGACACTTTCTTCACTTCCCAAATCTTGGGTAATAATATATGGGGATTCCCTGGGAAAATTAGACTGTTGTTAATGCTAAACCCCAGACCCCAATGTATGTAGTACTAGGAGAAATTCAAATCCCGGACAAGCCTACCAATTTATGTAGCAAAGTTAGATTTTGCTGGGGAGGTTATGATGGTATCCTAACAAAGAATGAAATCGGTGTCTGCATAAACCGTGTGAGGTCAAGCACATGTAGGCCCCTGACTCTAAAAGATGATGATGATGAATTATGTGCAGGGTACCTAACGCTACCTCCCTAGATCTCACACGGTCACTCTTGTGGCTCTAGTGTATGGTGTATGATGTACCTAGTGTCTAGGGGAGAAATGAAATGATGGTACACAACACAAAACACTTTAAGTCTCTATAAAACACTTTAACTTGGTTCTATAAAGAAGAGAATAAAACTAGTAGTTAAGTTTTTCTTTGAAATAAATTTTTTCTATACACTTTATTTTGCCTGTCCAGCCAAATCGTTTGGACAGGTCTTTGAAAATGAGGACAAGATAGTTTACAGAAAAGAACAATTAAAATTTTGGGGCAATTTGCCCAATAACTAAAAAGTTAATATATATATATTTATATATGTCTTTCCTGTAGGAAATATTCATAGATTTCACTTTATTCATCTAAAGGGAGAGTCACTGTATATGAGGGCTGTAGTTTCATCCTACCCCCATAAACGTCCTGAGTATTGTTTCGCAATACTAGTGTTTATTACCAGAAAATGTCAGTTATGCCCAGATGTTTAACACATCACCTGGGATTCCTTGTTGAAAGATATTACAATGTGTCGTTGCAGAAAGTCTCAATTTCACCACCCGCCAAAGCTCCTACTGTTATCTTTGACAGCATAAACGACTGGTTGGAGACTGGATGGTGTTATTCGTACTCAGCAGGTTTCCTGTCACCAGCTGGCAACAGGAAATAGAGCCTCTGCAACAAAAGGACACCCTGGCCTTTTACATCTGATCACTTATTCTAACACTTAATTTCATACGTGGGTATGGGGTCAGCCTCGCGTGCATTTCAGGTGCACTCGCCCCGAATGTTACATGACTCCCACCTTGCTGTGACCACACCTCAGATCCTTATGGCAGATACGCCACTGTACGTTTACATACTTTTCCTCAATACAATAATGTGGAGTAACCACATTTCCTTTGATATGATCTTCTCTTCTTTTCTTTTCAAATATAATTGCTTCAGGCATGTAGACAGTGTTCATTGAACACCGAGGCTTACTAATATATTCTAATATAATAATATGACAACATAATCATGACAACATACACCAGTTAGATACATTTCAAAGTGAGGACTCAACAATGTCTGCTCCCGGCATGTCCTTCACTTTCCCCCATAGCAGTATCTAACTTTGGTAGTTGGAATAAACATATTAATTCATAAAGCATCCTTACCACAATTCAAGAAAATATAAACAAATGACGCTGACTTTAGAAGAAATGGCCTCAGCTTCCTCCGAACTGCACAGACTGTGAATTTCTTATTTATTTAAGTTTAAAGTTAACACAGCTGTTTCTCAGCGTATCTGAATGAAAATTTTAGTTTGACTGGCAATGAATAATCAAAGCCTTTTGCTAATATTTACTAGCACTGGCCAATCAAAACGTGCGACTACTTGAATTCAAATGCAGTTTTTATGAAAAAAACAAAATAATTGCAAACAATTTCTGCGTCTGGTAGTCGATTGGCCAGTCTGCTTTAGTTATGCCCAATACAAAAAGATGTTTCGTTTAGGATTACATTTTTCCTACCGCTCCCCTTTTCCGTTCATACTCTTTTTACCCAAGCGAATTTGAATGTACCTCCCTGCCTCTTTTTCAAACTCGCGTCCCCACTAACGTTAAAAAGAAACAAAGCAGGAACGACAGTCTGTCTGGTCGAGCGTCCGTAGACATTAGTATTTTCTCAATAACTTATCTAATACTGGGACTATCATATTATTTAAAGTACATTCTTGCTCAGTGAACTCTACGTCATACTACCATATAATTTTTATGGGCAGTTTCATAATGGTTTTAATTTTCAATTTTTGTCATAGTCAATCGTCAAATAAAATTTGCACAAGACCGCCATCTTTCCTCTCCTTCATCTCGCTAGCATGTATTTTTTCAAATAACTAACTTGTTCCAGTTACGTCAGAAATGCTACCGCGAGGATGAAAATAAAATTGTCTGCGTGTTTTGCTTTGGCTGGCTTTTCTGCAGTGTGTATATATGCATGGCAGACTGTGTCAGCGAAGCGGGGTTGTGCACGGCAGGTTAAAAATTGGCGTTAATAATTTGTATTGTATCGTGTGTAAGGATTACTATAAATTTTGAGGGTTATGGTGATGTTGCTATTGGACTACTATCAACAAATTCCATAAGTGAATGGTGATCCGCCTCTGTGATTACATATTCTGTTTCTGCTGTAACTGGTGTTTTCAGTTCAGAATGTGAAAATGTGTCACATTCATCAATACATGGCATGTTTAGTTTTAAATTTTTATCAACGGGTGTAGAAGAATAAGTTATAGCCAATTTTTGACAATGCGATATTTCTGGCATGTTGGAAACAGCTAAGTTGGGTGTGATGGCCTGTCGACTGACTCCAGCAGTGGTTGCAGTTATCCATAATTTGTTTAAATCTTTCTGTATCCAATCTTGCACAGCAGCCTCTGAACTTTGAATCTTGACTTTGTTAGAGGTGTTGTAAAAATGGAGGAAAAATTCGTCAGTGGAAATAACATCTTCCACGTGTGCACCACTAGCACCTGTTCTTATTTCAATATGTGCAATTGATTCATAGTATAATTTCGAAAGACTTCTCAGGGCCTCATTGCTATGATTAAAACTCATAACATATCGATCGTTATCATATGGGTATCGATTGGATACCATGTTGTTGATGTACTGTATCCATGGGTTACCAGGAAGTATGCCATGCCTTTTGGACAAGTTTTAGCAGAAGACAACCGGTCTTAGTTTGGCAGAAGTGAAGGAAACTTCGAGGCCTTTTCTGTGTGTATTTCAAGGTGGACGGACGCATATATGTCAAGATCCTAGATGGTGTTATCTCTACAGATTCCTAAAGTGTTTTGACATCTAGATCACCCATATACCTCATTGGGTCGATGCTAGTTTATTATCGTGTGAGAATGGAATGCTGATTATGTTGCAAGTGAGTTGAGACTTTTAAATAAAATCTGCATGCAAATGTCGAGGACATCATGTCAGTAGCAGACTGAATAGCGACGCAAAAGACTGGCTAGGTTATGCCATGATCTTATGAACATTTATTATATGAATTAACTGGAGCCTTGAACTGTGAATAAATTATGCTGTCTTAACGTCCAACCTGGCCTTTGCAGCATCTTTAATGTTGAAGATCAGGAATGTGTTTGAAGGCTGACTGTTACTTACTACACACAGAGATATAGTTTATAAAGGAGGGACCTCTCCAAAGAAACCCCTCTTCATCTAACACCTTTACAAGTAACCATGGGGTACAACGCAACAGTGAGGGCCAAGCTAAAGGATCGTTGATCTACAGCCTAATGAAAAAATTTGCAAGAAAATATTACAGTCATCGCTTTTGATTTCGTGCCCTGTTCAGCATTTTCAAAATGGCGAATGTCATCGTCTGCTAGCCTGTGAGAGGTTATATGACCAGATTTGTAGTACAGTACTTCCTTGTTCCAGTCAGTAAGGGAACGTATTCAAAGCATATCATATTTACTGCATCCTGCTTCGTTTCAAGTTTTATGCCGAAGATGGCGATTTTCAAGACTATGACAGACCAAAGTGTAGTCCTGTTTGAGTCAGCTGTTACGGAGTTCTAAACCAAACGTTTGTCTGCTTGCCTGGTTTGCGTCGGTCCTGGAAGAAAGAGGCGGTGGAACTAGGAAGAATGTTTTCACTGGCAATCAGATAAGTGAATTTTTATCTACATACAGCCTGTGATGCTAAATTATCTTGTTTGCCAGGTTTTTTTTTTCCATGTTTGATGTATATATGTTATTAATGTGTCTGTAATAGCGGGAGGTTGGTTTGGGACCTTTGAATTTCTTTCTATACCTTAAATATGTATGGTCGAGAGAAATTCATAGGCGTCCTTTAGGATTTGGTTTATGATTGTCTCAAATAGCGGGGCTGGCATTAAAAAGCTGTGAGGTTATCTGCTGCTGTCAAGATGACCATGACCTATTTTTGTTAGTTGTAAAGTACTATTAAGTGTACAAGTTTGTTTTTGTAGTAAAGTTCAGTGTAATTTTTTAAATTCACTTTTCTGCATCATTGTTTGTGACACTGTTGGTCTTACCTGGCTATCATTGATTTATTAGATGTCATACATGTTGTAAACTCGTGCTTGTCTTGTCATATGTGTGATAGAGCTGCATTATATTTATTTGTTCTATAGTTCAGACATTTCTGCTTTATTTCTTCCTTTGCATTTGCTTCATTTAGCTCTTGTCACTGTATACAGTCATCCTGTTTGTACTATTGTCTTTTATTGCTCCATATATAACATTTATATTCCTATCTACTATTACATGCAGTTGAGTGAATTTGAAGTGGTGAAATAAGTATTGAATATATTACTCACGTATTGATAATATAATATATTTGCATTATTGGTTAGCTAGTGAAAAGCACAATAATTGTAAATCATGGCAACCTTGAAAGATTTGGTAAAGGTTGGAAAAGATTTTGGTATGGAAGGTGAAGCCTTGAAAACCTATGTAGACAAGGAACTCAGGAGACAAGAAGAAATACAATTGGCCGAAAAAAGAAGATAAATAGAATTACATGAAAACAGAAGACAAGATGAATTAGCTGAGAATAGAAGAGCAGAAGAGATGTCTCTTGAAAAAGAAAAATTAGCCTATTCTCAAGCTGAGTTAAAAATTCAACAGGCTCAGATGAAAATCAGAGCACAACAGGAACTTAGATTGGCTGAATTGGAGATTGAAAGATTGAAACTACAACAACAGGTTAATCTTATGAATGTAATACTGAGAAGAAAGATTATTCTTCCACTTTTAAGTTAAACTTGCCAAAGTTTAACTCATCTATTGATGACATATCATGCTATCTGAATAGATATGAGACATATTGCAAAGAGTTTAAAATTGATAAAACTACCTGGTCCAGTAGGCTAATGAACTTATTAGTAGGTGAAGCACTTACTGCAGTCTGTACTTTAGATGATCAGACTAGGAAAGACTATGATGCTATAAAAGCCATGTTATTAAAGAAGTATCAATTGGATGATAATGGCTATAGAATGAAATTTAAGTCACTGTTACCAGATTCTTCAAAGGATTTTACTGAATTCATTTCAGCTTGTAAGCTTTACTTTGCTAGATGGATTGAGTTGTCCAAGATTGAAAAAACATTTGAAGGACTATCTGATTTGATTCTAAGAGACAAGGTTTTGTCTTCAATTAGTGGAGACTTTTTGTCATTTCTACAGGAGAGGAAACCAGAAAATTTGCCTAACCTTGAAACTCTTGGTCATCAATTCCAAGTCGCACATCCTGAAAAGAACTTTAGTGAAAATAACATTAAGGATTCCTTGCCAACAGCATCTGCTAGGTTGGTAAATTATAATACACCTAGGCAAAGCTCTAACAGCATTGATAAAAACTAGAGTTAACCAAAATTTTAACTATGGCAATAACAGAGGCAGGTACAATTTTAATAAAAAATTTCAACAGCCTCAGAGAAATTATAACTCTAATGATGATGGATATTATGGACAACAGTCATCATTCAGATCCAATGATTATCAAAACAGAGGAGGATATAATAACAGACCAGGCAGAGGACGAAGGTCATTCCATAGAAATAATGACATTCATAGTAATAATAGAGGTTCTTATCAGAACAATAATTATAGACAGTCAAGGAACCCTGAACATTTAAATGCTGTCGTAAATGTGAGTGACAATAATTCAGTTCAGAATAATGTTGGTATGGCTCGTGCAAACGCATGTAGTGTTGATCTATCCAACAGTACTAATTGTACTGAATGTAATTCTTTATTTCAGCTACAGGGAGTCCCAAGGCTGTTATGTGGACATCCATTACCTGTCATGTCCTCATATGAGAGTACTGGTTTGTGGCAGATATCTATTCTTTATTCTACACTTGTCTTTTACTTTTCTTTCGCTCTTTTACCTTTCTTTCGCATATGCTAGATTGTTAACAATTCAAACCTTTGTCATTTCCTTTCTAATTTAGCAACACATTTTATTGCGGTTAGCTAAGTTCTTTGATGAGAGATTGAATCGTGTTAATTCGTTCTCAACAGGGATAATAAGGAAGACCATTGTCTATCATTTTTCTCTGATCTGTTCGCCTATAAGTTAATTATTCACGGTGAAAGATTTGAGATCAAAGACGAGCTCGCTTATATTGCGTTTATGACCATAGTCTGCAGGCAGAATAGTGTGAATTCTCGAGCAAAGAAATCTCACATGGTCTGGTAAATCATGTTACACAAGATCTAAGAGAGACTGTTTGCTCGATTTGCCTGAGTCTGGTTTCGGTTTCAGTGTGAAGAATTCGTTTGATTCACAGAATGAGCAGGAAATATGTAAATCTGGATGTAGGTGCTAAATGTATTAAGTCTGGGCTAATTTCTTTCTTTCCTATATTTAAACCCCAGCAGTGTAGACTTCATTCATTCAGACTCCGCAGTTTCTCTAGACATATCTAGCTTCGTTTCTAGATTACTTTATTAAGTATAATCTCAGTTTGCATTGGAGAATAGTTTTTAGTAGTTCTGTGTGAAGTAAATATGTATTGACTAGTATTGTAGAGTTTTTATTGTTAGTTCGAATTATATCTTCACTAGATTTTTGTGCAGAGTGTTTTGCCAGTTAGGCCAGTCATTCTAATTCTCTAAGTTACAGTGTTACAGTGGATAGCAGAATAAATTATAATTTCTAGCTAAAAACTCATTCAGCTATAAATAAATTTAATTAAACTCCTAGTAACTAGTCAGAGAATATATTTAACTAACTAAGTAAATGCACTGATTCATCATTTGAGTATTGACGGAATATGTACGTATTTCTAATTCATGATGATTGATTTTTTTTTAAATGACTAGAGTTTATTTCACGGGAGTTTTAAACGATGAGACAAGCTCTAAGCTTATAGTTTCTGATTTAAGTTAAATAACCGAAGTGAATATTATATTTTACGCGAGGGTAGGATAGGATGTGTGTATAATATTATGATTAAGTTTCTGTATGTTTCTTTTTCTTTTATACAGTATATGGGTCAAGCCCAAAATCTACCAGCGGTTTCAGTATATATGAGAATAACCTAGAAGAAACATTTTTGTACTTAAATACGTGGGTTTACAAGTTAAAACCTGTCTGGCATTGTGTTTGCATCCAGAAAGAGACAGAGTACCCATCTCACGAACTTTAAGACTAAATGATGTAACTGGGCCTATCAAGCCAGATTATATTTCTTCCCTAAATCTCATGTACATTCAGCCCCAGTGGCGAAATTACAAACAGTAACATTTCCGACGTTTGACTAATTGTGGTGTGACCAAGAATTTTATATTGAGAGAAGTTACCAACCTGTCATTTCCTAAGTACTGGAAACCTCGAGATTCTGACATTGTGAGCCCGTTTAAAATTATTACTTGAACTGATTCAAGTGACATAAACAGTAATCCTAAAATATAGTTGTAAAGTGAACGCTCCCCGGAACATTGGATGAAACCTGTATCTGCAGAGCTGGGGTTCTCTTTATAAAAAAAAACACGGATTCACTGTGTGTGTGTCCTAAAGTTTGCGCCTGAAGGTGCAAGACATCAAGTTTGTAGGTAAGAAAGAATGTCAGTGGCCACTGGTGAATGAACAGAGAGAAAGCAGGACTGAGTGATTCCCTTATGGTATAATTTATGCACCCACTTTGTGTTTTCTTCATGCAAGTTTGTTGCTAATGGTGCTTTCCTCTTAGAATAGATTAATATATCAACTCTGTTCTTAACTGTAGAGGGAAATCCTAGACCATAGCGTATAAATCTGTGACTCTTTGGGTTATAACTTTTCTGCTAACGGGATCATGGGCTCAACAGAGGGGGAAAGGATTACGCCTATGGGTCTATTCTTTTAGTAATTTTTTAACCTATGTGTATTTATATGTGATTGATATTCAAACTTATGGTTGTGGTGAAATTCTTATGATAAATAAAATTTACATAAACTTATTCAAGCTCGTCCCAAAATATCTATATTCCATTGTTAAAGTTTTCACGTCTGTGCGTCTAACTGTCATCACTTATGTGTGTGTGTATGTGAGTGGTATATATATTACTATATATATGTTCTAGTAGACTGTCTGACTAATCTAGATCTGTTGTAGAGATAGGCTGACCGAAAGAAGCTTCTCGAGTGTCAGGGACAGACTCTATTATTTTCCACCATCTCACTCGTGAAAAATCTATTTCTTACATTATCTCCCACTGAGCTATCACCTGTTCTATTTCTTTTCAGAAGGGACCAACCTAAGTCTTAATTTCCCTATCACAAATCTACGACATGGTTCACTAGTGCTTAATAAGGGATTTGTGGACAATAAATTAGTGTCACTTTTGAGGGACACTGGTTTGACTACAATCGGTGTGCGCAGGTCTTTGGTGGATCAATCGGATTACACAGGCAGAGTAGTGAAATGTATTACATTTGGTGGCACAGTAGAATACTATCCAACGGCGGAAGTATTTCTGGATACACCTTATTTTACAGGAAGAGCCCTTGTGTGTTTACTGAATAATCCTATTGCTGGAATAATTTTAGGAAATATCCCAGGTCTCCATGAATGTTCTAGAGAAGACATTGAAATTTGGGAAAAACAGCACTTAATAACATGCAAAGGCTGTTACAACAAGAGCACAAGCTCGTGCTGAAAGGAATAATCACACCCACAGTGATATTGTGGAAGATGAGGTAATGAATGATGGGGAGGAGACTGAAGATCATGATAATGATAGAGATAATGATAATGAAAAGGAAAATACTGATCAGCTGGAAGATGAGGATAATTTACAAATGGAATTGATTGATAAAGAATCATTCATACAAAGGCAAAAAGAAGATGATTCTTTAAAGAAATATTTTCGTATGGCAAAATCAAATGATATGATGTTTGATGATAATGCTAAACATTGGTACACATTAAAGAATGATATTTTAATTAGAAATTTTTAAGATGCTATATCTATGAAAAAACAGTTTATGGTACCTAATTGCTTTAGATCATTTGTCTTACGACATGCCCATGACATCAATTGTGCAGGTCATTTGGGTATTGCAAGGACAAAACAAAGGGTATTATAACATTTCTTTTGGCCTGGTGTAACCAAAGATGTAAAAGTTTTTTGTCGCACATGTTCAGTGTGTCAAAGTGTCGCAACAAAAAGACCTGGATATAATGCACCTATCCAGGCATCTGATATTTCGTTGCGTCCATTCGCAAAGATGGCTATCGACCTTATTGGTCTATTAAAAGCCACATCAGCTGGGGGTCACAAATTTGTGCTTACTTGCATTGATATGTGTACCCGATGGCCAGAAGCAATTCCACTGAAATCCATATCAACCGTGGACATTGCGGATGCGCTATTTTTAGTATTCAGCAGACTGGGTTTTCCCAACAACATATTATCTGACCATGTATCCCAGTTCATCTCTTATGCTATGAAGGAAGTGATGAAGATGTTTGGTATTGAAAGATCGCTTAGTCCAATCTATAATGCTCAAGCGAATGGTAAAATTGAAAGATTTAATAGGAGTTTAAAACAAATGTTGGGCAAGTTTATGACTAAGTATCCACAAGATTGGGATAGAATATTGCCTGCTGTTCTCTTTGCGTATAGAGAAATTCCCAATGAAAACACAGGATTTGTGCCATTTGAATTAGTATTTGGTGCAAAGCCGAGAGGTTCTACGTTTATTTTAAAACAATTACTCATTGGAACCAACATAGATGAGGAGGTTCAAACCTCTTATCAATATGTTGTGAATTTAAGACAGAAGATTATTGACGCATGCAAAATAGCAGTGGAGTCGTCAGAAAAAGCAAAATTAAAGGCCCGATTGTTTATCAATCAAAACAAACAACTGCGCCAATTATGGCCAGGTGAAGAAGCCTACGAATTACTTCCAAACAAGGACAATAAATTACTTGTTTCGTGGAAGGGTCCTTACACAATTGTTGATAAATTGGCAGATGTTGACTATGTTTTATCTGTTAAAGGAAAGGATAAAATTGTTCATATTAATATGTTACAACAATTTCATATTCGACCTCCACATCTGAAAAATATCTTTGAAGCTATCGAAGAATCTGGTGTTCATCGCTCCTCCTTAGTAGTTATTCAGGAGGAGAATTCTGATTTTTCTGATGGAGGTGAACCTATATTATCTTTACCTGATGTATATCTTTTGTCGACTGAAAGCTGGAAAGATATTTCCATTGCTCCTACTTTATCTTCTAATCAGAAAGTTAAACGCCAAACCCGAGCCAACAAAAGGAATTTCCTAGACGATCTTGCAAAACAGGCAGAAGAGGCAGCACTGAGAAATGAACAAAGCACAGTATACAAAATAACTAAATTCATCAGCGGAAAACGAGGTGCAAACAATATTACATTAGTAAGAGATAAGCAAGGAAATCTCATCAAGACAGCAGAGGGACAGGAAACAAGATGGGCAGAGCACTTCAGATAAACTCTGAACAAGGAAATACCAGAGACACAATTGAATGTTCCTGAGGCTGAAAACGATCTAGATGTAAATACAGACATTCCACGAAAAGAAGAAATCATCACAGCAATCAAAGGGTTAAAGAACGGTAAAGCTCCGGGCCATGATAACTTAAATGCAGAGCTATTTAAGACAGACCCTGAGCTAGCAGCAGAACTATTAGAACCACTATTTGCACAAGTGTGGAAAACGGGGACAACACCATCAGAGTGGAACAAAGGAATAATTGTCAAATTGCCCAAAAAGGGAGATCTTGCAGACTGCAATAATTGGAGAGGAATCACTCTTCTCTCAGTTCCCAGCAAAATACTAGGCAGGATAATTATACAGAGAATTTCAAAGGCAGTAGACTACAAACTGAGGAAAGAACAAGCAGGATTTAGAAAGAACAGAAGATGTGTAGACCATATATTCACTCTCAGGAACATTATAGAGCAGTGCTCAGAATGGCAAAGACAGCTTTACATAAATTTTGTTGATTTTGAAAAGGCTTTTGACAGCATACATAGGGACAGTTTATGGAAAATACTGAGGGCTTATGGAATTCCAAACTGCATAGTGGCAATCATAAAAAGCCTCTATGCCAACTTTACGTGTAGTGTTGGGCAGAGCAACCTAACCTTCGAGGTGAAGACAGGAGTACGACAGGGATGCCCCTTATCAACCACTCTTTTTTTAACAGTCATAGACTGGGTGATGCGCCAGACAACAGAGGGCAGTCCAAGAGGAATAAGATGGACTACATTTTCTACATTGGAAGATCTGGAATATGCAGATGACATTGCACTGCTGGCACATTCACATCAACACATCCAGGAAAAAACGGATAGACTTAATAAATTTAGCCAGCAGGTGGGCTTGAACATCAATTTAAAGAAGTCTGAGGTCATGACGCTAAATGTGAGCAACCCTGAGCCCATATCAGTAAGGAATCAGCAATTGGTACAGACAGATACCTTCACATACCTAGGAAGCATAGTAACACCAGACGGTGGGGCAGGCAAAGACATCAACATCAGAATGAATAAGGCAAGAACAGCCTTCTTTAGCCTAAATAACATCTGGAAGTCCTCCCAATACAGCACAAGCACAAAATTAAGATTATACCAGAGCTGCGTGCTTTCTGTGCTTCTCTATGGTGCGGAATGCTGGAGAGTCACAGAGAAGGAAATGTCAAAATTGTTCTCTTTTCACACAACATGCCTAAGAAAAATTCATGGCATTTTTTGGCCGAATACCATCACCAACCAAGATCTGCTTACTCGCAGCAAGCAAGAGGACATGCACACCATCATAGCTGGCAGACGCTGGAGCTGGGTTGGTCATGTCCTCAGAAGAGACCCCGATGCCATCACAAGAACAGCTATGCTTTGGACCCCTGAAGGAAAGCGAAAGAGAGGCCGACCAAAAACAACTTGGCGGAGGACTGTGGAGGCTGAGATGCAAAGAATGAACCAGAGTTGGGGCACTGTACGAGGGTTGGCCACCGTCCGTGCAAAGTGGAATCAATTTGTTGTTGCCCTACAAGACGCCACTAGGCGTGATGGCCACTGACTGCTTTGACGGTCGGTGGTTAAGGATCGAAGAAGAAGAAGAAGAAAGAGCAGATTTCTGTATTACTACAATCTTTTTCTGATGTACGTACTCACAGATGTTCCTGGGCATACAGATATCATTCAACATGACATCATGCTTACAGATTTTACACCTATCAAACTCAAACTTTACCCTATACCGATTCATTTACAATCTCAGGTACAGGAAGAAATAAAACAAATGATTAGCTTGAACGTAACTGAACCATCTAATTCACCATATAGTTTTCCTATGGTTTTGATCAGAAAAAAAGACAAATCTATTCGTATTTGTATAGATTTCAGATGTCTAAATGCTGTCACAATTCAAGATGCGGAACCGTTATCCCTGCTGGGAATCCCTTCTTGATAGATTGTCTACAGCTACATTCTTTACAAAGTACTATTGTATGGCTCTGAAACATGGAGAACAACAAAGACAACAACCAAAAAGCTACAAACTTTCATAAATGGGTGCTTGCGTAGAATAGAAGGATTAAAATGGTATGACAAAGTTACCAATTTTGGAACTGACGACAAGAACCAGTGGAACAAGAGATAAGATGATGGCGATGGATAGGACACACACTGTGGAAACCTGTTGATAGCATTACAAGGCAGTCCTTGTTCTGGAAACCCCCTCCCCCAGCGCAAGAAAGGCAGAGGTAGACCAAGAAGCACACGGAGAAGAGAGCTGGAAACAGATGTGAAAATGATAAAGAAAACGTGGAATGAACTTGAGATGATGGCACGAGACAGGAGGACTTGTCATGCGTTTGTTGAAGGCCTATGCTCCTTTGGGAGTGGAGGGTTATCAATATGATAAGTTTCATAAATCGTTACTATAAAACCCGTCAGCCGAGTACTTATAGTTAGTACTCGTATCTTTATAAGGATAATTTTCTTTCTAGTGTTTTTGCCGTCACGTATCAATTTGTTTTATCCATTTTGGAAGATCAACAAGTGTTACTGAGGGAAAAAACACACACAGAATATGCAGTCATACCTGTAGTAGTAGCCACCTTCAGTCGCAACTATGGGAATGCACCTCTGAGGTGATAGCCCTCAGCTGTGTATTTTGCCTGTTCATACTTGTGAAGTCATGTAATTATGGTGGAAAAGACTTCATAAAATGTTTAAAGATATGTAGTCATAAATCGTTATAAAACAATAATGAATTAAGTGTTTTATATTCAAATGTTTCTAAGAAAGGTGAGGGAACTTATCACTGTCAGAATACTTTACCTCAGCATCATCAACATAGAAGAGAGGTCCATGTACAGGACAATCTCCCTCATATTCCTGGTTGCATTCCTCACAGTCTAAATGAATGGATAAGTTGTGATTACTGATATGTCAAATGGTATGAGATGTTCATAAAATCCATTGTAACTGCTATTTGTTGTCATGATTTATGAACAATTAAGATGGTATGTCAGTCATTCATTACCTGTCTGCTCCTGGTAGAACACAGACCGACAACAAATTCACAACCTTCTTACCCTGTGACATCTGCTCAAGGCCTTTCCATGACTTCTGTTTTGCTTTCACACCTGTCTCCATGTGTTTTTCAGTCTCTTTTATCTTGCTTAGGGGATTCAGAAAAAAGACTGTCTTGTAATGATATCAACTGGTTTCTTCAGTGTGTGTTATATCCAAAGCCAGCTTCTTTTTCACACATCTTGTTTTTACTGGATTGTCTGCCTGTAACAGCTCCACAATGACGATTTCAATCTTTTTATTCTGCTCAAGCATCCGTTTATGAAAGTCTCTAACTTCTTGGTTGTTTTTGCTTTTTTGTCCTTCATGTTTCAGAGCCAAACAATAGGAGGACTGCCTTGACATGAAGTATGTTTTGTGTGGGAAAAATATAAACCTCTGCATTAAATTAGACACTATGGGTCCATATTCCAGAATGAGAGCACCCAAAATATTCCAAAAATCAAAAGTTTTTTGGGCAGACTTGGACAATTTTCCAACTGTTTTTTTGGGTGACTTTGGCTACTTTTGGTGATACCAGGAAACTGAAAAAATCTGATTTTCAGAACACAGCTGTCCCCGAGCATTTCAAATTCTGGGATATGGACCTGTAGTTGCTAAGAACTTTTTTCTACCTCCTCCACCTTTTAACTTCCCAAGGAGCATAGGCCTTTGACAAAATTATGCCAAGTCCTGTCCCATGCCAACAGCTCAAGGTTTTTCCATGTTTTCTTCATCCCCTTCATGTCTGTCTCCAATTCTATTTTCCATGAGTTCTTTGGTCTTCCCCTATGTCTTTTACCTTGGGGACTACAAAGTAAGGACTGTATGGCAATGCTATCATCAGGTATTTCTCAATATGTGTCCTATCCATCTCCAGCATCATCTTCTCATTTCTTCTTCCACTGGCGCTTGTCTAGTTCTTGTCATCAGTTCTACATTAGTGATCTTGCCATCAGTTCCACATTAGTGATCTTGTCATCAGTTCCACATTAGTGATCTTGTCATCAGTTCCACATTAGTGATCTTGTCATACCACTTCAATCCTTCTATTCTACACAAGCACCCATTTAAAAAAGTCTGTAGCTTCTTGGTTTAAGAATTTTGCTAAAAGGACTAAAGATAACCGTTACTGTTAAAATAAAAAGTAAAGTTCTCATCCAGTGTCCTTAATAATGCAACCAAAATGTTACAAACTTACAAAGAAAATCATCTTCATCAGGAATAGCAAGGGACATGTAACTGGTCATTCTCTTCTTCCTGAATGGGTACACATAAACTTCCTCTTCCTCATACTTTTGGTCCGTTTGCTTTTTTCTCTGGCAGTTTTTGTGAGAATAAAAATTTCAAATGGTAAGTTTTGTTTCTAAGAATTAAAAGAAATAGTAAACACCTGTAGCACTTATCAACGTCCCCAGAGAATTCAATTTAATTACTATGTATTCAAAAAGAGCAATTAATATTTGTTTGTGTTAAGTAGTTAAAAATAAAACATTTTATTCTGAAAAGGGATCATTGTAAAAACAAAATAACTCTATTTAAAAAAAAAATCAACCTTGTCATTTAAGTTTCCTCCATTTTTAATAAGATGTGTTAAGCTGCATTGTTTTGATATGCCCCTAGCCCAGTTTCATTTGGAATTATTGGCAGGTTAGCCTTCCTTAGCCATAGGCTATTTCCATCCTGCCTGCAGTATATTACATTTGTTTTTCTTTTGCTGTTTCTTCTGGGCTGCAAATTCTCTGGTGTTTTTTGCAGCTCTTCATAATGTCTGTAGTGTATATGGAGTAACTCTTTCCATGTTCTTTAATATATCTCTCTTTACGCTTTAGGTTCTGAGGACATTGCATTGTCGAAGAACGTGTTTAGTGCCTACAGGCCCTCTCCTAAATTAGTTTTTTTAACAAAACTATTTGGCCTTATTATTTCACTAAATATACTGTAAAATGTAACGATGACTTGCATTTAAAGGCCACTGTTTACAATTATAGGGTTTTATTTTAATAATTTCTAGAGTTTAAAGCACAATAACAAACAAACAAATTGTAACAGCACAGTGAATACACGCTAAAGAAATGTTAAGAGTCGCAGTTTTGGATTACTTCATTGAAAAGGAACATTTTGCAAACTTGCCCCCTCGAAAAGGAGCTGGAAGACAAAACAGAAAAATAAGATCTACTAAATAAATTACCAATATACAATGATACACTGAAGCACCAACATGGGACTTCCTATAAACTTGAGAGAGTTTAGTATCACTCTTTCACCACCCGCGCAACAATGTAACAATGACAACACGTGCAGGGCAAGCATTCAAATCTGAATGCATAAAAAGTGACTTTTGCTTAGTAGTGCATTTCATCCACATTATCAATATTATTTCTGTAAATTCTATTAATTTTGTAGCCTTATTTTACATTTTACTTTCTTAAACATAGTGTTAATAAGTAATCTTTCATGTATTTATAAACAAAATCCTGTAAATAATTAGAATAATTTATAATGAAAACGTTTTACGAACCAAAGGTGAATCAGTGCAAGTCCACTTAAGATGTGATCAAACTATCTGTTGCCGTCATTTTTGACGGTTCCAGAAGATGTAAATCTATTTAATACTTTTGATAATCGAAGGTACAGAACTGTATGTTAACTCCCTGACACAGGTTGATTAGGGGTTGTCTTCCCTGTGTTTATTCATGGTTGTTGATCTGTCTTAAGATGACCGGTTAACTGTTCTCAGTTCTGTTCTGTCTACGCATGCGCAAAGTTTTAGCGCAAACGGAGATCACTTCCGTCTGGGAGTGATGAACTGGTTTCTGCTGGACGAAGATGTCTGTTGTTCTTCTCTGCATTATCTGGGGGAAAGATAGTCTTGTGATGTTAGTGATTTTCCCCCAGAGTTATTCTGTTCGTCTAGAATGACGACAGTTGTTATTTGTGTATTTCTCGGAATTCTGTCCAAGGTAAAATAACTTAATTATTATGCAAAGATTGCAGAACATTTAGTATGAACCTGTGAGTAGCGCTCACAGTTCTTGTGATCCAGAGTCCATTATGTGTGCTTGACATAGCCAACTAGGTCTATTCGTTGAAGTACTTTAGAGAAGCACAATGAACGTATATTGATATGAAACCCGCATGATGGCGGTATGTTTCGGCATGGAAGATAATACATGCCTATGAAAAGAATACACAGTTCTTCATCAACCATTATAAGGCCCGGCATTACGGCCTATATCTTTGAGCAGAAGAAGTGCCTGGCGGGTGAAGCCAGATGAAGTCTTGACTTTATTAACAAGTTCACAGACTTCAATGTTAAGCAACTATATTTGTTAAAGGACTACCTGACGCGTTCAGTCAGGGGCCCTGAGCTACAGTAGGAAAAGAATACGTTGTCAAGCCAGCGTTATTAACATCATACCTACGAGCTATACAAAACTGATGATGCTCGATGTTCCTAATTATTACCACATATGAACAATTGTTAAAGGACAGACCATTGTCGATAACGTCCTTATAGATGAATGGTTCAAGCTTTATAATGCCAGATGTTTTGCCAGTCATTTCCAATATATATGATGTCCTTGATTCTCGTCCATTTGACTGTAACTATTGATGTCATTGTGTCCCGTAAATAAATGGTTGAAAGTTCCAGCAGTTTCTACAATTACTGACTACTGCATGTGAGTGAGTGGGTGCATTGTTTACCCATCAAAGAGCCTTAACGCATTTGTGTTTTCTACACACCCACATCACTTGTCAACCACACAAACTTCGAGTACCTCACATACAAGAAATGTCTGATGTTTGAATGTCAACATGACACCCTGTTAGCGCTTCAACGCCTGGTGAGCTAATCATGCATAACAACGCTGTTTGGCCCAGGTCGGACTGACTACACAAGCACAGAAACATACGGTAACACCGTGACTGTAACATTTGGACGTTAACATTTGTGGTAGGCCAGATCAGTGGGTCTAAAGCTGTCCATTGGACTGATTGGGGACATTATCTGATGATAACACACATTGGAAACTGGACAAGATGATCTATACTGTTCAGCACATAACAGCAACACACCTTCAACAGTTTGAAACTTGTCGATGACCTTCATTGTGAACGATCACGACTCGTGTTTACATACAAGTTCAGCTGTTGTTGACAAGTCTCATCACTGTAATTTTCAACGGTGGAGCTTCCTCGCATTGCTGTATATTGTCAGACACCATTGTTGACTAAGGCCAGGATTATATCTAAGATAAGTGGCGGTTTGTTTTTTTCGGAAAATTTGTACTGTTATATTGTGAATAACTGAGCCTTCTTACAACACACTTTATTAATGCATTCTTTGTTTACATGTTCTTTGTTTACATATTGTGTTAGTGTGTGTTTCGCGGGCTGGTTGGGAAGGTGACTCTGTTAGAAGATACCACGTGACAGAGGTTATATCGAGAGCGTTTTCTGTAGGGACTGCGCATATTTCCCACAGCGGAAATTGCGAGCGACGTGTGTTGCTACTTTTCATTTTTTTTCTTAGCTGTGACGAGATGTGTTAGTGTCATTTTCGTTATTTTTTTCCCATTCTTTGATTTTTGATTTCTTTTGTTTGTATCTGTCCGCCTCTCCTTCCTTTCATTTATTTCTATACAGTGTTGTGATTTGTTTTGAACCTTTTTGACCGTATAATAATAATAATAATAATAATAATAATAATAGTTGCCCATCGCAAGCGAAGATGGCGACAGCTTCAGACTTGAATTGTGAGACCTCTGTGCCATGATCTCATGTGGCTAATTAGTCCTATTTTGGCCCTACAGGCCATGCCACATACGGGGCACACATGGTTAGAGTCGATAGTAGTGTTGCTGCGCATTCTGACTTTTCTTGCAGCACGCTTGCCTTCTGCCTTATCAGCTAAATTCTGTTCTGCAATGCGAGCGCCTTGAGTAACGTTTGTCCGCCAGGCAGAGCGATCATGTGCGATAGTCTCCCAGGAGGAGACATCAATTTTGAAGCTGCTCAACGATGCTTTCAGTGTGTCTTTGAAGCGTTTCTTTTGTCCCCCTACTGTTCGCTTACCCATAGAGAGTTCGCTGTACATCAACTGCTTTGGGAGGCGTTTTTCGGGCATGCAAACAACATGTCCGGCCCATCTAATTTGGGCCCTCTGCAGCAATGTGTAGATGCTTGAGATATGTGCTCTGTTGAGGACCTCAGAATTAGATACTCTATCATGCCACTTGATCCTGAGTATCCTGCGAAGACAGCTCATGTGGAAATGATTAAGCTTCTTGGCGTGTCTGCTATACACTGTCCATGTTTCACAGGCATACAGGAGGGTAGTGAGCACTATTGCATGATATACTTTTATCTTGGTGGCGGCACTAATTCCTTGTCGATCCCAGACATTTACTCTTAGTCTTCCAAAAGCTGCACTTGCCTTTGCAATTCTGTTGTTGACCTCGGCGTCGATATTCGCATCTTTGGTAAGGGTACTGCCTAGATAAGTGAAGCTGTCCACCACTTGGAGACGTTGGTTCTTTACTGTGATATTTGGTTCACAGTAAGGTTTCCCAGGAGCAGGTTGCAACATTACTTCAGATTTCTTCGTATTGATGGTAAGACCAAAGTCATCACACGCTACAGAAAGCCTCCTCATATTGTTCTGCATGTCTAGTTCTGTGCAGGTGTTGAGGGCACAGTCGTCCGCAAAGACAAGGTCAGAGATCATTGTTTCATTCACCTTTGTAAAGGACTGTAATCGTCTCAAATTAAACAGCTTCCCATCTGTCCTGTATCTGATGTGTACGCCGTCACTACTGCCATGCGTAACGTTAGACAGCATGGCAGCAAATATCATACTGAATAGTGTCGGAGCGAGCACACATCCCTGTTTGACACCGTTTGTGACCGGAAAGGGTTCAGAAGGTTCTCCATCATTCAATACGCGAGCCATCATACCTTCATGAAACTGGCGGACAATTGAGATGAACTTATCGGGACAGCCGAATTTCGCCATAATTTTCCATAGTCCATCCCTATTGACAGTGTCAAAGGCCTTGGTCAAGTCAATAAATGTTGTGTATAGGTCACTGTACTGTTCCTGGCATTTCTCCTGAAGTTGGCGAGCGGCAAATATCATATCGACGGTCCCGCGGCCTGCTCGGAAACCACACTGACTCTCTGGAAGTAAGTCCTGCGATTCGAGATGAACAGTCAAGCGATTGAGCAGGACTCGAGCCAGGATTTTGCCCGCAATAGATAATAGGGAGATTCCCCTATGGTTATCACATGATTGATGATTTCCCTTTCGCTTGTATATGTGAACAATGGTGGCATCTTTCAATTCCTGTGGTATCTGTTCTTCATCCCAGACTGAGTGGAAGAGGTCTGTTAATCTCTGCAGCAGCATGCTGCCTCCAGCTTTATAAATCTCAGCAGGAATAGCATCTGATCCAGGGGCTTTGCCGCTGGACAGTAGACTGGTTGCTTTCTTGACCTCTTCCAAGCTGGGTGGAAGGTCAAGTCTATCGTTGACTGTAACTTGCGGTATGCTTGCAATGGCCTGGTCGTTCACGGTTGATGGATAATTTAAGATGGCATTGAAGTGTTGTGCCCAGCGTTCCAAAATCTGCGTTTTATCAGTGAGCAATGCCATGCCATCAGCATTTAGGACCGGTGATGATTGATTCGATTGAGGGCCATAAATTGCTTTCAGGGCATCATAAAAGCGCTTTGAGTCATTTCTGTCTGCATATCTCTGTATCTCGTCTGCTTTATTGCTGAGCCATGCATCATGCATCTTCCTGAGCTTATTCTGGACAACTCTGCGTATGTTGGTAAAGGCTGCCTTTTTGGATGTTGAGGAAGGGTTGCTTTGATAGTCTCTGTGCAAGCGATATTTTTCAGCCAGCAGTGTTTTAATATTTACATCATTCTCATCAAACCAGTCAGGGTTCTTGCGTGTTGTATATCCCAAGCTCTCAGAGGCTACAGAGTACACAGTGTTCTTTAGAGTGGCCCATTTTTCCTCTATAGTGGTTTGACCGAGCTCAACGTCCCTCAGACGGCTGTCCAAGTCCCTTGAGAAGCTCTCTGCGGTTGCTTCGCTTTTAAGTTTTGTGACGTTGAGCCTCTTCATGGATTTCTGACTCTGGTGTCTTCGCTTGGGCTGTATGTTAAGGTTGAGTTTTGATACAATCAGCCTGTGGTCAGTCCAGCATTCGGCACCACACATGGCCTTGGTCACTCTCACATCACGTCTGTCGCTCCTTCTCGTGATGACATAATCAATGAGATGCCACTGTTTGGAGCGGGGGTGCATCCATGTTGTTTTATTTCGAGTGGGTAGGCGAAACATGGTGTTCGTGATGGACAAATCATGTGTGGCACACAGGCTGAGTAATAGAAGCCCATTACTATTACATTTGCCTATGCCATGTTTTCCAAGTATTCCTTCCCAGGTGTTGTGGTCAGTGCCTACTCTGGCATTAAAGTCGCCGAGAATAATAAGTTTCTCAGATTTAGGAACTGATGAGATAATAGAGTTAAGTTCGTCATAAAATGTTTCTTTTGTTTCCTCTGGGTTTGTCATTGTTGGGGCATATGCACTGATCAGTGTGGCACTTCTGTTGCTTCCTAGTGGGACATGAAGGGTCATTAGGCGATCATTAATGCCCTTAGGAGATTTGACAAGTTTACGTACGATATGAGATTTAATGGCGAATCCAACGCCAGCCTCACGCCGTTCCTTGCTGTCCCGACCACTCCAATAAAATGTGTAGCCACCTCCAATTTCAGTAATCTGACCTTCTTCTGGTAGTCGTGTCTCACTTAGGGCTGCTATATCGACATTATAGCGCGCCAGTTCTTTGGCCACAAGTGCAGTCCGTCTTTCAGGTCTGTCGGCCAGGGTATTGTCGAGTAGTGTTCGCACGTTCCACGTGCCGAAGGTAAGCACCTTCATTTTTTTCTTATTTTTTGTTCGAACGCATGATTGGGATACCCTCCAGCCGCGTCAAGCTGGTCAGAGTAGGTTGAAGCAGGCTATGTTCAGGGCACCTTTTCTAGCCCCTTCCTCATGCCATGGAGGTGAGCAGAGTGATCCTAAAGAGGGCTGCTCAGTTGCTCAGGGGGCTGCCGGATCTTGCCGCTGCTTCAAAGTTCCAGCGAGAAACGACCCTATGGCCTGAGCCGCCTGTGCAGGATTGTGGCTGCAGCTTGAGTGTATCCACACTTTCTGGTTCACCACTCCCCCATCGCCACAGGTCTTTAAGTGTAGTGTCTGTATGTTTCTGTCTGAAGCTGTGACTTGCGCTGTAATTGGATTTAAGTGAGGAAGAGTTGCGCTAATCGTCATCCTCACTCTCTCGTCCTGAATTATCTGGTCCAGTGGCAAGATATTATCGAGACGACTGGAGACAACACAGGATGCAGTGGATGACCAGGGCATTCTAAGTGTCTCGCCGTGCTCTTTGCGTTCCACTCTGCGCTGCTGGTAGTTGCCTTCATATTCGTTGAGCCTTTATTATAAAGAAACAAGGTGATTATACAAGTTTTTGATTAAAAGACTTGTCTCCCACAGAGATTGGGATAGATAAAGTGAAGTGAGTATACAAGTCAAGTATTACAGACTTGTCTCCCATTGATGTTGGGATAAGGTAATTTATTCAATTTTTCAGGTCTGATATCATATTATTAGACAGAATGTCTACATTAGATGTCTTTATTGAGCAGGGGAAATCCCTTGGCAAAACTGGTGAGAAATTGGAAGAGTTTGCACTTGCTCAATATGCCAAGGCACAGAAGGCTGAAGAGAAAAGGATGCAAATGCAGTTAGACAGACAAGCTGCTGATGAGGAGAGAAAACTTCAAGCTGAGGCTGCTGCTGAGGAGAGAAAATTTCAAGCTGCTGCTGAGGAGAGAAAACTTCAAGCTGCTGCTGAGGAAAGGAAAGAACAAATGGAACATGAGGAGAAACTATTAGCTTTGGAAGTGGAGAAATTAAAGGTGATGAATATGAGTGCTCCTCAAGCAACTTCAGGGAAGATAAAGGAGAATACTTATAAGGTCAAATTACCTCCTTTCAACCCTCTAAAGGACGACATAACCTTCTACCTTGATAGATTTCAATTAACATGCGTAGCGCATAAGGTAGATAAGGAACAATATGTCGGACAACTGATGGGGTTACTTTCAGGTGAACCATTAAGTACTGTAATGGTAGTAGAGGAAACTGATAGAACTAATTATGATGTTGTCAGGGCAACATTACTTAAGAGATATCAATTAAAAGAAGAAGATTATCGTCTACGTTTTAAGACAATGCTACCAGAAACTGGAGTAGAGTTCTCTGACTTTATTACTAAGATACGTCTTACATTCACATGGTGGATTGACCTGTCTAAAACAGAAAAAACATATGAAGCCCTTATGGACTTATTACTTCGAGATAAAGTTATGTCATCTGTAAATGAGTCTTTCCTTGCCTTTATTCATGAGCGTAAACCTAAGGACATAAAAGACATGGAAGAATACTGTTCCCAGTATGTCACTGCACATCCCCATGCTACTGTTAGCAATGCTAAGGTTAAAGAAGAATTGCCGGTTGCTTCTGCAGCACCATATGGCCCTAACTTTATGAATAAATTCCAAGGTGCTCAACACAACTTCAATAAGAAGAACAATCGTAATTATGATCAGAGTCAGGGTAACCCATCACATAATGGGTCTTCTTCAAAGAACTGGAGGCGATCTGATAGTCCTTGTTATTTCGGGTCCTATAATTATGGAAACTTGCGGAGAGGTAGTCACTATAGACACTTTCAAGGCTATCCTTCGCGGGGGCGTCGAAACCAAACAGGTAAACACTATGATCATTGGGGTAATGACAATGGTGATTATGGAAACTGGGATTCGAACCAGAGCGGTGGTCAAGGTAGATAAAACTATGATAATTTCAGAGGGAATAATAATCGTGGTAGAGCTCAAAACAAGAAAAAGAGATCACATCACCAGGGAAACTCTGTACAACAAGAGTCTCATGGTGTCAATAATCAGGTGAACGATAATAAAAATTCTAATGCTGTCACTTGTGCAGCTTTTGACTTTGAGAGAGCAGCTAAATGCACCCAATGCTCAACATTATTTGAACCGACCACTGTGACTACTTTAAGTTGTGGTCACCCTCTGCCAGCTCTCCCTGCTGCAATTGCGCATGATGGGAGAGGATCGCTTATCTTGCATAGAGGTCTCGTGGATGGTAACCCAGTCTCATTGCTTTTTGATTCTGGATGCACTACTATTGGCGTTAAGCAATCTCTTATAGATCCTCGCTGTGCCACGGGAAAAATAGTTAAATGTGTAACATTTGGTGGCACAGTTAAAAAGTACTCGACCGCTATTATTCACATTGTTACTCCTTTCTTTACGGGAGATGTCCACGCGTGTCTTCTACCTAACCCTATTGCGGATCTTATAATCGGTCGTATTCACGGGGTTAAGGAATGCACCCCACAACAAATTGCTGCCTGGGAAGAACGGAATATGCAAACAGCCAATGCAGTGGTAACAAGAGCACAAGCTCTTATTCCTCAAACTTCATCTACTGAAGTTAATGAAGTAGTTAGCCAAGATGATAACTTGGAGATTTCGCATGACTCATTTGTGAAACTACAAGAAAAAGACCCTTCTTTAAAGAAATTCTTTCTTCTTGCTAAAAACGGTGATCCGAATCAGAATACAAATCGCAAATCATATATCACTATGAAGAATGGTATACTAGTGCGGGTGGTACAACACTCAGACTCGACTATGCATTCTCAGATTCTCGTGCCCAAAAGTATGAGAGCCTTAATTCTTCAACATGCACACGATTCTCAGTGTGCTGGACACATGGGTTTTTCCCGAACTAAGTTGAGAGTTCTGGGGTCTTTCTTTTGGCCATTTGTCAGTAAAGACATACAAATTTATTGCCGGTCTTGCAAAATATGTCAAGAGGTAAAGTCTAGAGGTCCACGGCATGCTGCGCCTATTCAGGCAGCAGACATTCCTATTCGGCCGTTTCAGAAAATGGCCATAGATATCATTGGCCCTTTTAAGACTAAATCGGCCAGAGGACATCAATTTATCCTTACGTGTGTGGATATGTGCACACGTTGGCCAGAGGCTATTCCTCTTAAGAGCATTTCCACTGCTGATATCGCAGACGCTCTTTGGCTTATATTTTCTCGTTTAGGTTTTCCTGGGGAAATATTGTCAGACCATGGCACACAATTGATATCAGAGACAATGTCACAGGTAATGTCTACTCTGCACATTAAAAGATCTCTGAGTAGTATTTATCACCCAATGTCTAATGGGTTAGTTGAGCGTCTTAATAGAACACCCAAGAACTTACTGGGGAAGATAACTGAGGATCATCCTCAGGATTGGGACAGGGTCCTACCCGCGGCTCTCTTTGCCTATAGGGTGGTCCCCAACGAACATACAGGATTTTCTCCTTTTGAACTTGTCTTTGGCGCACGACCGCGCGGTCCTATGTCTTTGCTGCATGATCTTATAACTGCTGATAATATCGACAATGACACACAATCTTCATATGAGTATGTCATTGCTCTCAGAAAAAAAATTATTGAAGCATGCAAGCTAGCAACTTCATCATCCGAATTTGCTAAGGAAAAGGCAAGGCTATTTGCTAATAAGAAGAGACGCCTACGTCAACTTTGTCCCGGAGACAAAGCGTTTGTTTTACTTCCTTCTAGGGAGAACAGACTGCTTATTACATGGAAAGGTCCATATGCAATAGTCTCGAAGATTTCCGATGTCGACTATGTTGTCGATATTGATGAAAGGCATAAAACCTTCCATATAAATATGCTTACAGAATATCATGAGCGACCAGACTATTTGCAGCCTATTTTTCAGGCAACGGACGACTCTCCAGTCCAACAAGGTCATATCTCATCCCTGTCAGTTATACAGTATGAGGAAACTTCTTTTTCGGATGTCAATTTACCTCTTCCTGTGATTCCACTTACTTCTACGGAATCATGGAGAAACGTTACTGTTTCTTCTAATTTGTCTTTTGAGGAACAGCGACAAATATCTTCTACGCTACAAGCATTTCAGGATGTCCTTACCAACATTCCTGGACACACACATGTCATTGAGCATGACATTATACTTACTGATCATACTCCGATCAGAGTAAGACCATATCCTATTCCTATCCATTTCCAAGCACAAGTCGAGAAAGAATTGGATGAGATGATACAATTGAAGACAATTGAACCATCCACCTCAGCATACTCTTCGTCCATGGTTATTGTTCGAAAGAAAGACAATAACATACGCCTTTGCGTAGATCATCGCAAGTTAAACCAAGTTACGAAGTTCGATGCTGAACCTATGCCTTTATTAGAAAATCTACTTATTAGACTTTCTAACTCTCGATTCTTTACTAAGCTTGACTTGTCAAAAGGCTATTGGCAAGTTCCGTTAACTGAACACGCCAAACCTCTCACTGCTTTCTCAACACCTAGGGGTTTGTTTCAGTGGAATTTTATGCCTTTCGGGCTTATGAACGCCCCGGCTACTTTCGTACGCATGATGCGTCAAATTCTCTCATATCGTTCAGATTTCATTGCATACTTAGATGACATCTGTCTTTTCAGTAATACTTGGGAAGATCACTATTTGGGGTTAAATGAATTACTGTCAACTCTATGCGAGCATAATTTGACTGCAAAACCCTCTAAAGCATTTGTTGGGTTTAGCGAAATTTCTTTCCTGGGTCATCGAGTTGGTCATGGTCTATTGAAGACAGAGGACCAAAACATTTCTAAGATATTAAATATCTCTGTACCTAAAACAAAAAAACAAGTACGTAGTCTTTTGGGATTAATACAATTCTACGGAAGATTCATTAAGAATCTATCCTCTATCATGGCACCACTCTCAACCCTATTGAAGAAAGGGTCTCCTAACATGGTGCGCTGGTCTCAAGAATGTCAAGCTTCATTGGATCAGATTAAGAATTTGTTCTCATCCCCACCTATCTTAAGACTACCTATTGCTGATAAGACTTTTGTTTTTCGTAGTGATGCCTCATCCACAGGGATCGGAGCAGCACTAATGCAAGAGTATTCAGGAACTCTGCATCCTGTAATGTATATTTCTAGGAAACTTAATGCGGCAGAAAGGAATTACTCGGTTTTAGACCGTGAGTTGTTAGCTATGGTTTGGTCAATCCTTAAGTTACAAAGATTCCTTCTTGGTGTGCATTTCATTGTGGAAACAGACCAAAAAGCTCTTACAGCTATTCAGTGTAAGAATTTGAAGAGCTCGAGATCTACTCGATATGCTATTGCTCTTCAACCTTTTCATTTCACGGTGCGAGCTATCTGGGTCTGGATAATGTGATGGCAGACATACTGTCTAGATGCCCACATGAGTCCACTTAAGACTTGTGTCCTAGTTTTTCCTGATACACTGCTAGACATATGTCTCTTCACTATACCTATATATATATTAACACATTTGTTGTCAACTTAGAGTGGTAAATTAATTGTTTTCTTTCTCTATTACCATCTTTAGTGTAATGGAGAAGGTTGAGCTGACATAATATAAAGGTCGAAAAAATTAATGCGGCCACATGTAACATGTATTAGTAATTATAGTACATTATAGCATGTTGCTAATTGTGTTATTTATATTATTCTCAGTGCAAACTAGTACCAGGTACGAAGTGCTTTTGAGAATCAGGATGCTGTTTACATGATCTACGACATACAGAATTGATTTATACTTTGTGGATGCCATCTTCTATTTGTTAAAGTATACACTTGTACTGTCATATGTATATAGAATAACTTTACAAATTTTGATTATGTCCATCCATTATATAACATGATACTTTTATAGATTTATATGTTTGTATGACTTTGCAAGATATGTTATCATTCGCATCACTATAACATTGCAATTATTTTTTGATATGTATGTGATTTTTGTTAGCATCGACAGCAACTGATGTTTATTTCATAATACCTCCCGGATATATTTTACTTGGAGAAAATATTTTCTCTTATTTTGTGAGGTGAACTTTGGTTCTCACTAGACGCGCTATTGTGCGTTGATTGGGTCTGACATTATGTCGTTATATTTATTGATCCTTTCATCGGCGCATCATTCATGCGTTATGAGCTTGTTGCATCTCGCTCATTGATGTATTTCAAAAAAAAAAATGTTTCTTTTTTTTTTTTTATCCGGAGGGGGTGGTAGTCTGTTGCCGTCATTTTTGACGGTTCCAGAAGATGTAAATCTATTTAATACTTTTGATAATCGAAGGTACAGAACTGTATGTTAACTCCCTGACACAGGTTGATTAGGGGTTGTCTTCCCTGTGTTTATTCATGGTTGTTGATCTGTCTTAAGACGACCGGTTAACTGTTCTCAGTTCTGTTCTGTCTACGCATGCGCAAAGTTTTAGCGCAAACGGAGATCACTTCCGTCTGGGAGTGATGAGCTGGTTTCTGCTGGACGAAGATGTCTGTTGTTCTTCTCTGCATTATCTGGGGGAAAGATAGTCTTGTGATGTTAGTGATTTTCCCCCAGAGTTATTCTGTTCGTCTAGAATGATGACAGTTGTTATTTGTGTATTTCTCGGAATTCTGTCCAAGGTAAAATAACTTAATTATTATGCAAAGATTGCAGAACATTTAGTGTGAACCTGTGAGTAGCGCTCACAGTTCTTGTGATCCAGAGTCCATTATGTGTGCTTGACGTAGCTTACTAGGTCTATTCGTTGAAGTACTTTAGAGAAGCACAATGAACGTATATTGATATGAAACCTGCATGATGGCGGTATGTTTCGGCATGGAAGATAATACATGCCTATGAAAAAAATACATAGTTGTTCATCAACCATTATAAGGCCCGTCATTACGGCCTATATCTTTGAGCAGAAGAAGAAGTGCCTGGCGGGTGAAGCCAGATGAAGTCTTGACTTTATTAACAAGTTCACAGACTTCAATGTTAAGCAACTATATTTGTTAAGGGACAACCTGACGCGTTCAGTCAGGGGCCCTGAGCTACAGTAGGAAAAGAATATGTTGTCAAGCCAGCGTTATTAGCATCATACCTACGAGCTATACAAAACTGATGATGCTCGATGTTCCTAATTATTACCACATATGAACAATTGTTAAAGGACAGACCATTGTCGATAACGTTCTTATAGATGAGTGGTTCAAGCTTTATAATGCCAGATGTTTTGCCAGTCATTTCCAATATATATGATGTCCTTGATTCTCGTCCATTTGACTGTAACTGTTGATGTCACTGTGTCTCGTAAATAAATGGTTGAAAGTTCCAGCAGTTTCTACAATTACTGACTACTGCATGTGAGTGAGTGGGTGCATTGTTTACCCATCAAAGAGCCTACACGCATTCGTGTTTTCTACACACCCACATCACTTGTCAACCACAAAAACTTTGAGTACCTCACATACAAGAAATGTCTGATGTTTGAATGTCAACATGACACCCTGTTAGCGCCTCAACGCCTGGTGAGCTAATCATGCATAACAACGCTGTTTGGCCCAGGTCGGACTGACTACACAAGCACAGAAACATACGGTAACACCGTGACTGTAACATTTGGACATTAACACTATTATATCTGTCAACTTGTACATTTTTATTGTATAATGTACGTTTTTTTAAATACTTTTAGCAGTGTACAGCCGTACAGACTCGTACGGATTTTCTCCCAAATAAAAAAAAAATCGATCCAAAATAAATTTAAAAAAAAAATATTTTCCAACCCAAGTTTTTTTCAGAAAATATTATCTAGCCCAGGTTTTTTTTTAAACCAATTTTTTTTTTTTACTTCCGGGATTCTCGACGTCTGTTTTTAAAACGGGGTTTCTCCAAGCAACCAATCAAATCCTTTTGTACCCAACAATTTGGCAAAAACTTTGAATTGGGCCTCAAACACTTTCGATTTTCAGCATGACATGACGTATTATTAAAGTTATCTGTTATCAACCATGCTTGCCACCTCGACGCCATTTTTTTTTTAAAAAAAAAGCTAAGTACTTATAACTTGGTTAAATATTGATGTTGTTTTGCTTTGTTGCAATTTAATCACTGTCTTTATCTTTCCAGTTATATTTTGCCCTTCAATATATTTCCGATAAATTAATGTCATAATATTCTGTATAGGCCCTATATAACTAGGGGAAAAAAAAGTTTGTTTGCGTAAACTTTTCTGTTTCTAGAGTAAATCTATACAGTAGGCCTAGTTTATTCCAGCAGTCGAGATTCGCAGCTTTATTGTTTAATAAAATGGTGATCTATTATCACTGGTCTACCAACTTTTAAATAATAATTTTGTACATCTTTGGTAGTACGTTTTTTCTTCCTAGATTTGATATTCTGTTCATAACTTGGTTAATTTTGTTTTTGTTGTTGTTGCTGTTAGCTTTGCTACGTTGTATTTTTTTTTTTTCGTTCTCTTAATCGTTCCAGCTTTATTTTGACCATTTAAATATTTCCAATAAATTAATGTCATGATATTCTGTGCAGGCCCTACATAACTAGAAAAAAATTTGTTTGCGTAAACTTCGCTGCTTTATTTTTCAATAAAGTGGTGATCTATTATCACTGGTCATGCAACTTTTTAATAATTATTTTATAAATTTTGGTAGCACGTTTTATTTTCTTCCTAGATTCGTTATTCTGTTTATAATTATTGTTTACTGTTAGCTGTTTGCTTTGCTTCATTGTATTTTTTAATCATTCTCTTCTTCTACAAAGATTATTAGTTGAAATATTTCATCCACTGAATGATGGCTAAGCCTAATTCAAAGAAACAAAAGCTTGCAGGTCATGGTAAGTTTCAGGCCGAATTGGTTAAACTCTTCCCTGGCATTGTTGATGCATCCAAGTTAGGATCGACCCATGCTTTTTGTAGATTATGCTGCAAAGATATTAAAGTAGTACTTCAGGATTATTTGATCTGAAAGTACATTTTAAAATGAAGTTGCATGAACAAATGTTTGCAATGAAGAAGGGAACATCTATTAAGACCTTTTTTGCTCAGCCAAAGCAGGAAGAGGGTGGCATTACAAGGGCTGAAGTTTTATGTGCCAATTTCATTGCCGAGCATAACTTAACTGCATCTGTTGCTGATCACTTTTGTGACTTGGCGTCTGTAATGTTTCCTGACAGTGATATTGCCAGAAAGTTCCAGTCGAAGAGGACCAAGACAACACTTATCATTAAAAACTGCCTGGATCCATCATCAACAGAACCAGTGATAAAGCTGTGCAGGGAAACACCCTTCTCATTAATGGTTGATGAGTCAAATGACAAGAAAACAGTGAAGCGGTTAGCTATTATGGTGAGAGTTTTTGAAGAAGGATTAGGACCAAGAAGGAGATTGTTGAACATGCTTGTATTCAGTGGTGGAACCAGTGAGGCGATATTCAGTGATATTGATAATCTGTTCACAAAATTTCATATTCTTTGGAAAAATTGCATTGGCTTTGCTAGTGACAACTGCAATGTCATGGTGGGGAAATCAAACTCAGTACTTATCAGGATCAAGCAGAGGAACCCTTATGTTTTTAGTATTTGGTGCATTTGCCACCTTGCAAATTTACCAAATTTATGTGCACAAGCTGGAATCAAATAATTGGCTACGCCAGTAAAAGACCTTTTGTTAGACATGTACTATCATTTTGAGCACAGCTCAAAATGGCAAAAGGCTTATAAGGAGTTCCAACTATTCATAGAAACAGATGACCTGAATATTCTTAAACACTGTCAGACTTGCTGGCTGTCATTGCAGAAAGTAGTGGATAGGATTATTAACCAGTATACAGCTCTCTCATCTTATTTTGAAAGCCACAATGATGTTGAAAAGCCTGGCAGAGTCCAAAACATCCATAAACTTTTAAAGGCACCACTAACCCAGCTGACCCTTCGTTTTCTGAGTTTCATTCTGCCACTGTTAAATGAGTTTAATAAACTCTTTCAAACAGATGAGTCGCAGATAGATGGCATGATGGAGGAGATGGACAGATTGCTTAGAAAATTTTTAGTTAAATTTGTGGAGATGAAGTATGTTAAACAGGTTGTTGACTTGAGGCATATCAAATTTAGTGATCGTGGGGTGCAGCATGATGACAGCATACTGGCAATTAGCCTCTCAAACAGAGCATTTATGGAAGATATGGAGCTTGATAGTGGAGTAAAGAGTTCATTTTTTGAGGATGTCAGAAATTTTTACAAACAATTTTTTAAAATTTAAAAAAAATTACTGATAAATTTCCCTTTGACAACCAGGTGCTAAAGGACTTAAAAGTGTTAGATCCAAGCAATAAAGATAATCTCAGGTATCCAAACATCTGCAGATTGGCAGATACCTTTGCCCCAGATCTTGATCAGGAAACACTGAAAGATGAATTTGAAGACTGTACATTGTCTGATGTGTGTGTGCCTCTACTGACAGATAGTGGTCAGAAAAAGAGCTTTTGTAGCTATTGGCTGGAAGTTGTTGACCAGAAAACTAGTACTGGTGTCATCCGCTTCCCTAATTTGAAAGTCATCATTCAGTGACTGCTGACTCTCCCTCATAGCAATGCTGACTGCGAATGATCATTTTCAACGATGCAAAAAATCCACACAGACTGCAGGAGGTCCAAGAATGCGGACACACTCACTTCTTTTTTACAGCGTAAAATTAACAGTGATATGTGCTGTGCAGACTTTAAGCCCACTAATGCAATTCTGGAAAGTGCTAAAAGTGCATGCGTTGATTATAATACAAAACTCGAAAGAATAGTACCTCACAATCACTAAGTTTTTTATATGTAAAGAACATCATGAGACTATTAGCATGTCTTATATCACACTAATTCAAATGCTAATAGATTTGTATATGTCATTTCTCATTTAAAAACTGTATTGTATATAATTTATTCATATATTTTTTGCGTAAGGATTTTTGGGTGTTTGTAAGGTTTTATTTTGGTCTGGCGTACTGGTTGTTGTCTCAGGAGGTTGACAGATATGAACTATATTTGTTAACTTTCCTTAGGTTTATTATGTTTAACCCCCCTTTTGCACTGAAATTGTGTGGCGAATAATATTCTATAAATGTCTTTGTTCATCTGTACTCGTTCTCATTTTTCTCTTGCAGCTATTCTAGAAGTTTTCATTGTTGTTAATATTTATACACATATCTGTGCTGGATGGTTTAGCTGCCTATGGGAGTATCTGCCTATCAAGCTCTCTTTCTAATTCTCTGTCCATTATTTTGATTGTACATTCGATTTTATTTTTGCCCAAACCAATGTTTATGTTTATGTTTACTTCTTCCTCTCTTTGCTTCCCTTTGCTTCTTTCTTGGTCATCTCATTTCCTTTGTGACGAAATGGACGACCTCTTCACGATCTTTGTTTCACCGGCAGTATCGGTACATTTGTGGTACTGATTTTTATTATGTGTTGTCAATTATATTTTTATTGTGTGCTGTCAATTATCGCACTTTTCTTTCTTTTCTGCTTGTGTGGCAAATATTTTGTAGGTGCAAACTTTTGTTGACACTCCTCTCTGTGATGTCACCTGTTTGTTACCCGGTCATACTAGCATGTGGTGAGCCACTGAGATAAGATAGCTGCCGGAGTGTTTAGATTGAACCGCTGATAAGACGACTCGTTTGGTAACCCAGATGGGCCGACATTGAGTTTTTGCATACTCATACGGCAGATAATGAGATTACTGTCTGTGTGGCACATGTGGGCAGACAAGTGTAACATAATTGCTTCCTGGCCGACTAGTTATGACAACATTAATTTCTAATAATGTAATAAGTATTACAGCTTACCCATGTTGTCATGTGTGTCTACCGATCTGCCTGTGAGAGTGTATGCAAGGTATCAGATGTCCATTTATGGTAATACGTGACCTTTGCAGGCAAGCACCTATTTCACGCAGGACTATTTTGAAAATATCACACCCTATCTGCATGATTTGAAATGATTGGATCTTTCTGATTAGATTCATAACAACAATGCGTGGGAAGATAGGAATATAGTCTGACTATTTCGCAGTTTTATTTCACTGTGAATTTCACACTCGCCAAGACAACACCAGACCTCGCCAGAGTGAAGACTAGATTCATAATTCCTTTTTCTAACTGGACCTTTTATTGGAGAACCAAATAAGACTTACAAAGCACAGGAAATCTTTACATTTTAATAAGGAACACCGGGACTAGGAAGCTGAAGAAACACACAGTCAGAGAGAGAATCTATTGTCAAATTAAAGACACCCCAGATGCGTAAAAGAGACCCACTCGTCTCTTTTATTCATCTGAGCAACAAGTCTGTACCCAGGATTGGTGTAAGTTGTGATTTACATTTCATATTTTATTACTAATATGTGAACTAACATATATATGTATATATTACCATGTGAAGTTTAATGTGTGAAACTCACTACTGGATGTCAAAGTCATTTGAGGCTTGCAACCTAAGCTTATAGAATGATGATTCATGAACCACCACTGCACGGGCTGGTGATTGCTTTTTTGAGTTTCATAAAGAGAACTAAAAGCATAAAGTAGCTACAGGTTCCCTATGGAGCAGGGAGGGAAAGATGAATGAAATGATGTACATTCTAAGTATAATACTTACATTTTCAAAGCAGTGTAAATGTCCCTATAAACATAGTCACTTTAAAATTAATGTAAGTTTTCAAGCTTAAATCAGTGTAATTGTCTATGTGAAAATATTCATTTTAAAGTAATGGAAATTTCAAACTTTTCAATCAGTGTAAATATAAATGAAAACATATTCAATTTATATTGTGAACACTTTTCAATCAGTATAAAACATATCTCAAAACATATTTAATTTTTATTGTGAACACTTTTCAATCAGTGGAGATGTATATGAACTCCGCCTATGCTGGTCCCAAGCCCGGATGAAAAAGGAGGAGGGCGGCCTACATGGAGGCCGTAAGGAGGCAGCCCCTCCACCATGCAAAGGCACGACAGGCCAATCACCTGTTTGCTTTAAACTTTTGATTATGAGAACTACAAGAGAGAAAACCGGACTGATTCTAAAGGCGACAAACTGGAACGGACTACCACTTATGGAACTTGGAACACAAGAAGTATAAATGGGAAGGAAGAGGAGCTGGTGGAAGAGATGAGGAAAGCAAAACTAGAAATCCTGGCTATAACGGAAACAAAGAAAAAAGGACAAGGAGTTATGGATCTCGATGGCAACATGCTGCTCTACAGTGGTGTACCCACATCTGAAAGAGCTAAAGGGGGCGTGGGTTGCATTGTGGCCAAAAATCAAAAGATAGTATCAAGGGATGGAACTTTGTCTCGGAGCGCATTATGGTTGTAAAACTAAAAGAAGGAGAAACCATAGTCAACCTGGTCACAGTGTATGGGCCAAATGAGGATGAGAGAGCAGAGGTCAAGGAGGAATTCTTTGAGCTGCTTCAAAGGACAATGGATGACTGCCTAGATGAAGTTATCATGCTCTGAGATTTTAATGCCAGAGTTGGAAATGACCATGCTAGATGGGGTGGAGTTATCGGAAGATATGGAGAAGATACTCTCAATGACAATGGAAAGCGACTCCTTAGATTCTGCAGTGAGCAGAATCTGATCATCACAAACACAAAGTTCCCCCATAAGCGCATACATGCATACACTAGATGTGAACCAACCAAGTATGAGAAGTCAGTGATCGACTATGCCATTGTTAGGAGAAGCTCATTCAAATATGTCCGGGATACTAGAGTCTGGAGGGGGCCAGAGATTGGAAGTGATCACTACCTGCTAACAATCAAAAGAACAACTGAAAGAGTTGCTCAGCCTAGGAACTGCCCAACATCAGTAACCAAGTAAACGAACGGGAGAAATGAGCATTAGGACCTACAAGCTGAGAGAGCCAGAAATTAAGACCAGATATCAGGGGCTTATTGCTGCAGCGGTGAGCAACACAGAAGAACGACCTGATGACTTGGAAACCCTCTGGATTAAATTCAAGGATATCATAAAGACAGCTGCTGCAGAAGCATGCGGTGAAGTTCGACTTGGGAACAAGAGAAAGAGGACACCTTGGTGGACAGAGGAAGTCAAAGAGAAAATAAGAGAGAAGAAAATGGCATGGAAACAATACTTAGGAGCTAAAAACACAACAGGACAAATAGAAAAATATAGAGAATATGTGACACTCAGAACAGAAGCAAAGAACAAAGTGCTAGCAGCAAAACAGAAGTCCTGGGAAGAATTTGGAGAAAAGCTAGAAAAAGATACACAAGAAAACCAGAAATTGTTCTATAAGACCCTAAAGAACATGAGGAAGGAAAAACAATGCCCTCTCAAATTTATAAAGGACAAGCAAGGCAAATTGCTTACTGCCCCGAAGGAAGTAATGGAAAGATTGAAAGAATATTTCTCAGAACTTCTGGATGGTGAGCATGGTGAAGCATCAGAAATGATAACCACTAGCACAGAAGAGAAAACCAATGATGGTGAAGATGACATAAAGATGGAAGAACTGAAGGCAGCACTGGAGAAAATCAAGATGGGCAAAGCAGCAGGGCATGATGGTATAACACCAGAAATGGTTAAGTACATGGGAGCATCAGGCGACCTATTACTCTTAAGGGTCCTACAGGCAGGGTGGTGCAACTAGACCATACCAAAGGACTGGGAGATTGCCATCATAAGACCAATTTTCAAAAAGTGTGACAATCGACAATGTGGAAACCATAGAGGTATATCCGTTCTCGGTGTCCCTGGTAAAATCTACTCAAGAATCCTAGAGCAGAGACTCCGACGCCTAGCGGAGCCACAATTGGATGAGGTCCAGTGTGGATTCCGAGCAAACCGAAGTACTCAAGACCTAATCTTCACACTCAGACAGCTGAGTGAAAAGGCCCTTGAGTATAAGAGTGAGATCCATCTTTGTTTCATAGATCTGGAAAAGGCGTTTGACAGGGTCCCCTGGAGCAAACTTTGGGACTGTTTGGCAAGGAAGAATATTCCAGCACCTCTGATTCATGCTATACAGAGATTCTACAAGTCTTGCAGAAATTATGTGAGGACAGCAAACCATAAGTCAGAAGAGTTCAGGACCACCACTGGTGTAAGACAAGGTGATATCCTATCACCTTACCTTTTCATACTCCTCATGGAAATGTCATCAAGGCATGTAAGGAGAGAACAAGAAAGTATTCAGTGGGGTACTGGAAGATGAGACAGGTCTATATTTCGGAGCTGGCATTTGCTTATGATGTTGCCCTGATTGCTAAATCAGAGGCACATCTCCAATCCAACCTGCAAGTCTGGAAGGAAGAGCTGGAGAAGAGAGGGATGGTCATAAGCAGCTCTAAAACAAAATCCATGGTGATATCACGAGAAGAAAGAAGACATCAGATTAAGCTGGGAGAACAGGTCCTGGAGCAGGTCGACCACTTTAAATACCTCGGAGCTATTATAGACCGAAAGGGAGGCATCAAAGAAGAGTTGGCCACTCAAAAAGCAGCAGCTGGGAGACTTTTTCAGGCCATAAATCGAGGATTCCTCAGCAAGAGAGAGGTTGGTAAGAAAATGAAGATGGCTGTATACCGCTCCACCTATGTCCCAGTCTTGATATATGGATGCGAGTCATGGGCAATGACTACAACCCACAAAAGCCAGATCCAAACCTCAGAAATGAGGTGTCTGAGGAAGGTTATTGAAGTAACAAGAAGAGACATGGTATGCAACCAGACGATACGTCAAGGACTTAAATCCTACCCCCTGCAGACCCAAGTAGAACAGTCCCAATTAAGATGGTTTGGCCATGTCTGCAGAATTGGAGAAGATCGGCTACCACGACAAGCATGGGAAACAAAGAGCCAAGGATCCAGACCCCCAGAGTCCGCTGGGAGGACAACATTAGACAATCTTTGAAGGACCGAGGACTAGAATGGAACCAGGCCAGGAGGAAGACAGTCGATAGGATAGTCTGGCGCTCTCTCTTCCAAACCTCTACACCTCACGGTAGAAGGGGAACAACTAAGTAAGTAAGTAAGGAGATGTATATGTAAACAGACTTTTTCTGTATTATTAACCTTTTCATTTGAATATAAAGTAATTACGAAAGCTATGCTATTTAAATGTAAAGAAAGTTTTATCCCGAGGGATTAAATTTAATTCTCATCGAGGGTAAAGTCTGAGTAATTGGGATGGTGGTATGGGAAGATAGGAACCCATAACTATGGGGTGGAAAACGCCATACTCAGAAGAGCGTTTCATTCTATTGTTTACCATAGTTATTGGTGGTACCAGCAGAAAGTACCATCTCTGGAAGAAGAAGAAAACCGTGTATATTAGATACTCTTTAGTTTTGGCCACTGTTGGACCACTACTGCAGATCAGGGGAGGCAATACCATCACATCCTTCTATTACCATGTGCTAAAGTATCCACGCTAATAGTACTGTACAGCCTCTATTATTTTGGCATGTAGTAAGCTGCAATATTTGTTATGCTATGAGCGGTCGGCTACATGTATCGTTTTGTTTCGTAACTTGTCTTTGAGTGTTAAATTAATTAAATATACATCTACAGTCATGCTGCATATTTTCAAAAGTAGCAACCAAAAACATTCTGGACTTCAGGGCCCTTGTTTTTTTTAATTTCAGATGAGTGTTACTGAGCTTATAATAATCTAATTCTAATCTATTTAACAGTGGTAAACTATTTTAAAATTAAATATGTCTAGCACTTCTACACCAAAATTACCTGTAAAATATTGGGAATTCAAGAAGTAATGTTCATAGCAATACCAAATGAAAAGGCAGTCCCATAACAGATACATTTGTAGCACAGTTAAGTGTCAGACTTCAAAATACTCTCCCCTTTTATATGGTGGGGGTGACCAGTTCCTTTCCTTGCTGTGTTTGCTTTCCCTTAGTTAAGAGCAGAGGCAGGTACCCTTAAACAGCTAGGTTGACGATACCTAGTTTTGAACCTGGTAATTTTGCTTTGAGAAGCAAGCAGTGAGACCACTCTGCCACTTGAAGTTCAATACCAATTGTGTTCCTTCAAAATGCTGAATTCATTATCATTATTAATTTATAACGTAAAACATTTTTATTTAGTAATTTTTGTTGCTGGAGATATATTTCTCACACACATAGTGTATTACCTGTGTCTTTTGTTTTGATTGTCCAGCTATCTTTTGTTTCCTGTCCATGCTGCTTCCTGAAGTAATTTTGTTGCGGTAAATGAATGACCTTTTCCTCCGGCTGACTAAGTAAAGATAAGAAAACTGACATGAGTATAAATCTACAAGTATAGTAAAAGTAGTACTTGTTCTAGAATTCCCAAGGTAAAATAAACAGAGGAAGGCCCAAAAACATTACAGAGAAGAGAATAGGAGGCTGACAAAAAAAAAGAAAGAGATGACAATGACAGAGCTTGCGAAGATGACAAAGGGCAGGAGAGCTTGGCATGAACTGACTGAAGGTCTACTTCACAGAAAGCTGACTGAAGGTCTATGCATTACAGAAAGCTGACTGATAATGAATGAACATGCACAATACAAACCATACAAGAATGATTAAACAGAGATTGCCAAAGGACATGAGTTCCCACATGTAGTACAGTCAGAAGCTTGATGCAGGCTTCCTGCAAGGGGCCAGCAACAAAGGTGACTCCATGCTCAGTAAGGATCGCAAAAGAAAATGATGATGATGATGATTTAAAGGAATATGACCGAACATTCTGCTCTTGGTCTCAGTTTGTATAATAATAATAATAGTTGCCCATCGCAAGCGAAGATGGCGACAGCTTCAGACTTGAGTTGTGACACATCTGTGCCATGATCTCATTGGCTAATTAGTCCTATTTTGGCCCTACAGGCCCTGCCACATACAGGGCACACATGGTTAGAGTTGATAGTAGTGTTGCTGTGCATTCTGACCTTTCTTGCAGCACGCTTGCCTTCTGCCGTATCAGCTAAATTCTGTTCTGCAATACGAGCACCTTCAGTAGTGTTTGTCCGCCAGGCACAGCGATCCTGTGCGATAGTTTCCCAGGAGGAGACATCAATTTTGAAGTTGCTCAACGATGCTTTCAGTGTATCTTTGAAGCATTTCTTTTGTCCCCCTACTGTTCGCTTACCCATGGAGAGTTCACTGTACATCAACTGCTTTGGGAGGCATTTTTCGGGCATGCAAACAACATGTCCGGCCCATCTAATTTGGGCCCTCTGCAACAATGTGTAGATGCTTGAGATACGTGCTCTGTTGAGGACCTCAGAATTAGATACTCTATCATGCCACTTGATCCTGAGAATCCTGCGAAGACAGCTCATGTGGAAATGAATAAGCTTCTCGGCGTGTCTGCTATACACTGTCCATGTTTCACAGGCATACAGGAGAGTTGTGAGCACTATTGCATGATATACTTTTATCTTGGTGGCGGCACTAATTCCTTGTTGATCCCAGACATTTACTCTTAGTCTTCCAACAGCTGCACTTGCCTCTTTGGTAAGGGTACTGCCTAGATAAGTGAAGCTGTCCACCACTTGGAGACGTTGGTTCTTTACTGTGATGATCTTTGGTAAAGTATAGCAAGAGAAAAGATACAGTTTGTATAATGTCCTGGCATTCATACACATGTCAAAGGCACAAAAATGCCCCTCCCGACATATACAAAATAAAAGCTATTGCTACGTTTTCACAAATGAATAGTTAATGTAATGGATCATTCTTACAAACATTTTAGTAGTATAAAGCATCTGCACACAAAATAAGTACTTATAAAAAGTAAAGGAATCCGTTATGTGCCCATTGAGGCATATTGGGAATATGGTGTTAGGCCAACATTTTCTTGACCACCGGCACACTAGGGGTGATGTGGTCAGCATCTCGCCGGCTGCCTTAACCTTCCCAGAGTTGCTCTGGTACCCAATTGGGGCTGGGTCGACCCAGGAGCCATTTTTACCAGCAGTGTCAAGATAAGTTTAAGCTAACTCCTGTTCTTTTCTAACTAGGCCATCTATACCATCAGCAAATCAAAACCTGGTATTTGTCTCTGACATCATACTCTTTAAGACTGATGTTGAACAATGAAGGTGAGAGCAGATGTTTGTGCTAGATGCCTTCTGGTTGCACATACCTTTTCACTGAGCGCACCATGAAAAGAAGCACACTGGTGGATTTAGAGTAAAGTTGTTCAGTTGTCTGAATGAGTTTCTGGCTGATGTTACATTTCCTGAAACTAACCATTCTTTCTTTTCTCTTGCTATACTTTACCAAAGATCTTGAAATCAACAAAGACAGGACAAACATGCTAATTCTGTATGTACTGAGTAATCTTAGCTTGAAGGTCAGTCCTGTAGTACATGTAATACTATGGGTTGGTAACCCAGAATCTGAAATGCTAAGGGACAGACGTGTTTTGGAAATCAGGTTTTCCTGGGTTTCGCCCAAAAATGTTGCCTATAGTAGCCCAAGACAGCCAAAAATCGGATCAAAAATCTTCCAAAAGCTTGCCAAAACATTTCCAAATTTTCAGAATATGTCGGTTTTCGGATTCTGGGTTACCGACCTGTAGCTGATGAATTTCTCAGTGTGTGTACTATCCACCTCCAACATATTTTTTTTCTCACACCTTGTTTCATGCTGTTTGCTGGTCAGTCCCACATGATAATCTCATCATATTGTTTTAGTCATACATGTTACACCTCCGTAACTTCTTGATAATGAGTCTTGCTGTTCTCCACACCTAACAGCCAAAGCTAGATTACTTTTACTGAGTTTAAATCTATCCATCTTACCCTTCTTCATTCCTTAAGGACCACAGAACCACAACTGTAGTGGCCTCCATGTAAGGGCCTGAGTCAGAGGGCTTGTGAGCTCTGGTAGTGGTGGTTTCGGTGGTGAACTGTTACATACTATGGGGTTGCTAACCCTATGCCCAGCCTCGATTTGGTTACCTCTGACAACAAGACTAGGAGCAGAGGTTATTTTTCTCAGCTGTCACCTCAGAGATCCCTGGGAACCACTTCAGGAGTATATATATTTTCGGTGTGCTGTTTCAGCTTATTGGTAGCAGAAATCAGCATCTAAATGATAGTAAATAAAACAGAAAACAAATTTAAATTGTGCAAGAGTAGTAAATAAATTTAAATACAGCAAAAGTAAGGAAATAATGGCCCACCATAGGAAAAAAACAGCTGAAATTAGGTATCAAAAGCAGAGTTGTGGAGTTGGCCAAACAAATTTTCAAATTTAAACTCCTGAATATAAGTTCAACTCCAACTCTAAGCTTTTTACTAGTCATATTGCATGAATTTGGAGTCAGAGTCCTGACATTTTTTTACAGACTCCTTCTTCTTGGATCCTTAGCCCCTGACTGATAAATCAGTTAGTGGCCATCACGCCTAGTGGTCTTGTAGGGCAGCAACAAACTGTCCCCATTTTGCTCGGTTGGTACCCATCCTTCACATCGTGCCCCAACTCTGGTTCATGCTTTGCATCTCAGTCTCCACTGTTCTCCCCAGGTTTATTTGGTCTGCCTCTCTTTCGTCATCCTTCTGGGGTCAATAGTATAGCAGTTTTCTTGATGGTGTCAGAGTCCCTTCTGAGGACAAGGCCAACCCTGTTCCAGTGTCTGCCTGCAATGCTGGTGTGCCTGCCTTTTCTGACTGCACTGGTACTCTCCAGCACTTCTCACCATACAAAAGTACGCAACTCTCGTATAATCTTAATTTGGTGTTTGTGCTGTACTGAGAAGATGTCCAGATGTTTAGATGTGCAAAGGCTATTCTGGCTTTGTTCATTACAAACTATTACACCACTAAAAAACTACAGACTCCAAAGCCCTGATCAAAAGTGTGAAATGAAATATAACCTAATTCAGCCAACAAATTTCAAATGCTTCAAGAGGATAGGGACAAAGATATGCCATTAAATAATGTGATATGGAAAGACATTAAAGAAATGAGAAATAAAACAAAAATAATGGACTCACAGATGATCGCAGAAAAATTCACAGAACACAAAAAGGAATTATACTTACCTCGAAGTTTCATGGCTTTTTCTACAGCAGGGGTCCATTCTGAATCAGATTCATCAGACGATTGTAGAAAAGGAGGATTTATCAGGCCATGCCTGTCTTTCTCTGATTCATTTTTAATCATGAACTCAGGTGGACTAACCCGCAGATCTATAGAAAGAAAACAGCGCTTTAAAAATGCAAGAACTGAGTATACCAAAAGCATAAGTTGTAATCTTATATCTTCAAGATTACATCTAACATATTACAGCCGTATATGTTTAACAAACACCCGTGTGTTACCGGGGCCCGAAAGGGGAGCAAAGAATAGTAACACTGCACCCTACCATGCATGTCGTAAAAAGTGACTAAGGAGGGTTGGGCATGGGGCTGTTTACCCCGTCCCGTAAAAACTTCGCACAGTGGGCTGATCACCTGCTTGCTAGTTACTCTGATTACGGAAACAACGATAGATTGTTTGGTCTGTTGTTGTCCCACAAAGACGCCATAGGCGTGGTGGAAGCGATAGATTGATCAATTTGTTGTTGCCCTAAGACGCCACTAGGCGTTCTGGCCACGGACTGCTTCGTCGGTTGGTGGCTAAGGACGGAAGAAGAAGAAGAATGTTTAACAAAACTGTAATTTTGCAAACATGTATTTACATAAACACTTGAAACACCTCATTGCTACCCTGTGCAACAAAATCGGCGAAAGCCCACACTCACTTCAGACTAACTTAACCAGAGTTCAAGCAGGTGCCAAGAATGGCCACTCTTTAATGGTAACTCTTAGGATTATTTAAAATAAAAAGATGTTTTCACAAATCATAAAAATGATTACTCAGCCAGACAAATAGTATCTCTCTCAACACCCTTCAGTTCCCCAAGGAGGAGCATAGATCTTCAACAAATGTACTCCAAGTCCTCATGTCCTGTGCCGTCAGCTCAAGGTCTGTCTATGTCTTCTTCATCCCCTTCATGTCTGTCTCCAGTTCTCTTCTCCATGTGTTCCTTGGTTCTCCACACCTTACAGACAAAGCTAGACTACTTTTACTGAGTTTAAATCTGTCCATCTAACCCTTCTTCATTCCTTAAGGACCACAACTGCAGTGGCCTCCATGTAAGGGCCTGAGTCAGAGGGCTTGTGAGCTCTGGTAGTGGGGGTTTCAGTGGTGAACTGTTACATACTATGGGGTTGCTAACATTATGCCCAGCCTCGATTTGGTTACCTCTGACAACAAGACTAGGAGCAGAGGTCATTTTTCTCAGCAGTCACCTCAGAGATCCCTGGGAACCACTTCAGGAGTATATATATATTTTTGGTGTGCTGTTTCAGCTTATTGGTAGCAGAAATCAGCATCTAACTGATAGTAAATAAAACAGAAAACAAATTTAAATTGTGCAAGAGTAGTAAATAAATTTAAATACAGCAAAAGTAAGGAAATAATGGCCCACCACAGAACAAACAAAAAAACAGCTAAAATTAGGTATCAAAAGCAGGGTTGTGGAGTTAGCCATCAAAAATTTCCAACTTGAACTCATGAAATTCTATAAGTTCGACTTTAAGCTTTTTACTAGTCATATGGCATAAATTTGGAGTTGGAGTCCTGACATTTTTTTACAGACTCCTTCTTCTTGGATCCTTAGCCCTTGACTGATAAAGCCATCAGTGGCCATCATGCCTAGTGGCGTCTTGTAGGGCAGCAACAAACTGTCCCCATTTTGCTCAGTCGGTTCCCATTCTTCATGTCGTGCCCCAACTCTGGTTCATGCTTTGCATCTCAGTCTCCACTGTTCTCCGCCAGGTTTATTTGGTCTGCCTCTCTTTCATCATCCTTCTGGGGTCCACAGTATATCAGTTTTCTTGATGATGTCAGAGTCCCTTCTGAGGAGAAGGCCAACCCTGTTCCAGCATCTGCCTGCAATGCTGGTGTGCCTGCCTTTTTTGACTGCACTGGTGCTCTCCAGCACTTCTAACCATACAAAAGTACGCAACTCTCGTATAATCTTAATTTGGTGTTTGTGCTGTACTGAGAAGATTTCCAAATGTTTAGATTTGCAAAGGCTATTCTGGCTTTGTTCATTACAAACTCCTACTCCACTAAAAAACTACAGACTCCAAAGCCCTGATCAAAAGTGTGAAATATAGCCTAATTCAGCCAACAAATTTCAAATGCTTCAAGAGGATAGGGACAAAGATATGTCATTAAAGAATGTGATATGGAAAGACATTAAAGAAATGGGAAATAAAACAAAAATAATGGACTCACAGATGATCGCAGAAAAATTCACAGAACAAAAAAAGGAATTATACTTACCTCGAAGTTTCATGGCTTTTTCTACAGCAGGGGTCCATTCTGAATCAGATTCATCAGACGATTGTAGAAAAGGAGGATTTATCAGGCCATGTCCGTCTTTCTCTGATTCATTTTTAATCATGAACTCAAGTGGACTAACCCGCAGACCTATAGAAAGAAAACAGCACTTTAAAAATGCAAGAACTGAGTATACCAAAAGCGTAAGTTGTAATCTTATATCTTCAAGATTACATCTAACATATTACAGCCGTATATGTTTAACAAAACTGTAATTTTGCAAACATGTATTTACATAAACACTTGAAATACGTCATTGCTACCCTGTGCAACAAAATCAGCAAAAGCCCACACTCACTTTAGACTAACTTAACCAGAGTTCAAGCAGGTGCCAAGAATGGTCTTCAATGGTAACTCTTCGGATTATTTAAAATAATAAGATGTTTTCACAAATCATACAAATGATTACTCAGCCAGACAAATAGTATCTCTCTCAACACCCTTCAGTTCCCCAAGGAGGAGCATAGATCTTCAACAAATGTACTCCAAGTCCTCATGTCCTGTGCCATCAGCTCAAGGTCTGTCCATGTCTTCTTCATGCCCTTCATGTCTGTCTCCAGTTCTCTTCTCCATGTGTTCCTTGGTCTCCCTCTACCTCTCTTACCCTGTTCCACTCTTACCCTGTTCCAGATCAAGTACTTCCTTTTAATGCTATCAGCAGGTTTCCTCAATATGTGTCCTGTCCATCTCCAGTATCGTCTTCCACTGCCACTTGTCTAGTTCTTGTCATCAGATCCACATTACTGATCCTATCATACCACTTCAATCCTTCTATTCTACGCAAGCACCCATGGAGAAGAGATCTGGAGACAGACATGAAGAAGACATGGAAAGACCTTGAGCTGATGGCACCAGACAGGAAGATTTGGCATGTGTTAGTTGAAGGCCTATACTAATTAGGCAACTGAAGGCGAAGAATGAAAAGGTCTTCAACAAGATGCAAAATATTTTATTTGTCTAGTTTTTATCTTTTTTCATTATTTTTTTCACTTCCGGCTTCTCTAGAACTTCTTTATTTGTTTGTATCTTCTTCATGAAATACACCATGCTTGTCTGTTTATCCTTGTTTGAAGGGTTCCATTTGCTCTCCCATTTAACTGTTCAAGTTTCCACACCATTTTATTTTTAGTGTAGGATGTTATATCTGCTTCATTTTGTTGAAATTATTTCTGGCCAGACCTTTCCATGACTTATACATAACATGAAAGCAACTTTTTACTTGTTCCAATATGCTCACATTTATTTTTATGTTTATTCCTGGTTTCTAATCTGCTTTGCCAATTGTCTTTATATAAAAAAAAAAAAGATTTGCAGAATCCTTCTTCACTGCTTCTCTTTTTTTTTTTAATCGTGTACTTCTTGCAATTTGCTTCCACCTTCAGGTAGCAGCACAGTATCCTCTGAATATCTAAAATTCTGCATTATTTTTTCTATTGATGACACAGAGTAGGCCTGCCCTATGAAATTAGTTTTAACAGATGATTACCAGCAACAATAAAATCAATATGGTTGTGATTATTGCAAACAAATTCTGTATCTCAAATAATTAAATCACGCATGTCGTAAAAAGCGACTAAGGAGGGTATGGGCATGGGGCTGTTTACCCCATCCCGTAAAAACTTCGCACAGTGGGCTGATCACCTGCTTGCCAACCAATCTGATTACGGAAACAATGATAGATTGTTTGGTCTGTTTTTGTTCCACAAAGACGCCACTAGGCGTGGTGGAAACAGCGATAGATTGATCAATTTGTTGTTGCCCTAAGACGCCACTAGGCGTACTGGCCACATACTGCTTTGCCGGTTGATAGCTAAGGATGGAAGAAGAAGAAGAAATAATTAAATAAAAAAATATATCAGCAAATCTCAGTAATAAGCAACATCAACATAAAATTATCACAATTTTGCACAAATGCCAGAATAACACACACTGTTTTTAAGATCAGCTGAATTTTTTGCTCAAATTGTTAACTTCACCATGGTCTATGTAAATTTTGAAAATATAACTCAAAATGTCAAGGACACATATCTCTCATTAGCTCAAAAAAATGTGTATTTCCATGCAGTAGCATGTCACTCTTGTGGGAAACTTCTCATACTACAGCTGGGAAAAGGCTATTTTAGAATAGAAGAACCTTACTGCGCAGCATGTCTTCAAGACAATAATATAGAGTATTTCTTGTTAAAATGTAAGAGGTATGAACAAATGAGAATACCAATATTAGATTATTTGCAGGCATCAAATTTACCTATACATATAGAAGTGTTAAGAATAGACAGACCTAGGGAACTGCATAATATAGTCAAACAATATTTAACACGAACAAAGGTTAATATATATTAATTGGGAATGTGAACATCTGATACCAAAGTGCTCAACACATGAGGAACAGAGAAAGCTTATATAGCTATCATCAGTATCATTTCTCGACCCTCTATGCAGATAACAGCAATCTCAGGCTGAACACTGCTTTCTTTAAATGTATTTAAGTTTATGTCTGAAAAAGTGTATAAAGAACACAATTATAAGAACCAATACTTTCATGTGTTAGCATAGAAAGAAATTAAAAGGCAGATAAAGTAGCTAAGAAACGCTGATCTAGTAAAAACCAAATAAATGTGAATTTGAGTATAACAAGTTCAAAAGCTTGATTAAACTAATAGTAACTGATGAATGGAAAGTGGGACCCAAAGATGCAGCAATAGAGAATGCAGTCAGCGACCCATAGCTTGACTGCTTGCATCAGGATCAGCGAACCAGAGCTGGTCAATACCGTACTCCACCTCCACGTGGTGGTCCTGGAAACAGTCTGCAGCAGTGCAGTCTGGCTGAGCGAGTACGGATCGAAGAGGGAAGGCAAACCCGGTCCCAAAAAATGACGTGCAGAAGTCGGATGTGTCGACCAAAAGGTGCAGATATCACAGCTTAGGCGTAAACAGACACAACGCAACCACCGTCCTTTTCAGGACGAACGAGGAAGAAAAAGAAGAATGGAAAGTAGCATGGGATGGAAGTCTGAACGGCTGACATGCATATAAGTTGTTCTAGGCTCCAACAAGGTTGTGTACAGTATCTAGGGAACTAAAAATTCCCACGAATAAGAAACTACTTAGATTACAACTGGGAATGAGCTGTTTTAGAACAGATGAACCTTACTGTGCTGAATGCCTACACGAAAATAATGTAGGACTAATGCATTTCCTACTAAAATGTACGAAGCATAAAGAGAATACCAATATTAGATTATTTGCTGGCTCGCGATTCGCCCACAGCTGTAGAACAGGTGTTGAGAATAGACAGGCCAAGAAAATGAACTATATAATAAAGCAGTATTAAAGATGAACATAAATCATATAAAAGGATTCGTGTGGGTATGGCGGGAAAGTGAAGGTCTGGTGAGGTTCTCGTAATACATATTGACAAATAAATAGTGACTTTGGCGTCATCCTTGACGCCCCAGGTCTACCCACCCTTCTTCCCCTTATTAAAGACATATGTATGCGTGACTATCATTTTGGGACACACATTCACATCTCCACAAATGACACTTAATTTACCCTATTTAGCCTAGGCTACGCTATTTGTGAAGGCGAAATAATAAAGTGATCTGATATCGGCATTTAAAATTATTATCTGAACTAAGCGACAGTATAAATCGTAATTATAACCCAACAGAGGTTGAACTGTTTATTTTTCTTCATAAATTTAAAAAAAAAAAAGCTACCTTCATCATACGCTTGATAATAATCACGCTCAAACACAAAGTGTTCAATTGTCGCTCATGCAGTATTCTTTTAACCGAGGATAACAGAGGGCGCGTGAAAATAAAGATAATATTACCAGATTTTTATGCTGCATCATTAGAATCTGCTTGTGTCAAATTATTAATACTTTGCTAGCCTCAACCCATGTCCATTTTCCCTTCTCAAATTAAACTGGAAAAACATTTGAAATATATTTTGATAGTACCGGTATATTTACATTTTTTAAACGGCCATATTGAACCTTACACTGAATGAAAATTTATACATTCTAAACCGACATTTTTATAGTCTTTATTCATAATGTATGTAATGAAAAAAACCCGGCCACCTTTGGAAAACAACTTCTTCGCGTGAATTTAAAATAAACAATGGGAGCCGCGCTGGTGTAATGGTTAAGACGTTGCGCTAGCGACTAGGTTTTCAAGGTTCAAGCCCGGGCGCCGGCATTTGTAGGAGTGTCATCGACCGGGAATTTGACTGAATAACCTGAACGGCGCCTGCAGATAAACCCTCTGTGGATGGGAAGGAGCGAAGCTCCTGACCGGGTTGGAAGGAAAGTCCACTGTCTCCCCAGCCTCGCAATGACATGTCATTGGGCCAAAAGGGCTGGAAAGCTCGAGTGCCGCTGGTTAGAGGAAAAAATTAATAAATAATTGAATGGGGGGTGGGTTCGCGCATAATTGGTGGTTAATGAAAATACATTTTTATAACAAACCAGAGATTTTGCGCGACAAATGTAGAATACGATTTTGATCTTAAATAAAAAGTGGTTGACAAAAGGTAAGGGTAGTCCCATATCAGACATGAAATCATCGCACTTCCACGGATTCCCCCTGTGGTGAAACTTGTTGAGAACCCAACATTGCACACTAAGCTTGGAGGAGTCATTTGATCCCCAGGCGTAACTCTTTGGCTTTGACCTGGTTGGCTGCATGCAGGAGGATCTTGCTATGGACCCAGGGATAGGCAGATGGAGATTAGAAGTGGCTGTGTGCAGGACATGACAATTCCTTGAGGGAGCCCAGAACTGGGGCACAGTGTTTTAGCTCTGCATAGTTGGAAAGCTCCCTTGGATTGTGGGGAAGGCACAATTTGCTACATGCTTCTGCCTCCTGGCTTGGGACCAAATGTGACCTTTAAATGCAAGTCAAGCCGGAGAAACTGGAGCACATGAATTCTTCTTCTTCGTTCACCCTCAGAAGTCAACTTGAATAAGTTCAAAGAAAGCAGTGGTCAACCTAAGGCTGTTGATATCTCCATAGATTTTCTCCAGGAATGGTACTGGTGATGGCCATATGCGTCTTCTCTGTTCCTCATATGTTGGACACCTTTGAAGCAGATGTTCGGCAGTCATTTTATCGGTGCCACAGTCACACTCATCAGTAGTTCCTATCTTTAATTTGTTGAAAAGATGGTATCTCAATCTGTTATGACCTGTGCGAAGTCTGAAGATTACCACTTGTTCACTTCTGCTGAGTTGGTAATACGGATCATTTTGTGTGTGGCCTGGATGCTCTTCTTCCCACTTGTGCCTGTACCTGCGCTTTATAAAACTCTTGGCCTCCTCATAAGTTATGTTTGTGTCAAGTTGAGGAAGCTTTCCCCTTTTCTTTGCCAATCTGTCAGCCTCTTCATTTCCTGGGATGTTGCAGTGAGAAGGGATCCACTGTATCACGCCTCTTTTGTATTGCTGACATAGTCTGTGAAGTGTTACTCTTAGGTCATCCAGTTCAGCATTACTTTGACTTTTAAGCGTTGTAATCACTGACAGCGCATCTGAGAAGATAGCTACTGGTCTCTCTGAGCTTTCTTCTGTCATTAGAATTTCTGATGCAGTTTTTAAGGCCTCTGCATCTGCTTTGAAGTTACTTGAAAATTTCCCTGTTGCGACTGTTATCTGTTTTGTGTGCCATTGCCTAAGCTCAGGAAGACTCCTCCATCCCCATCTTCTGTTGCATTAGTTGCTGATCCATCTGTGTATGCATGGATCCAGGTGTTGCTTGGGTAATGTTTCTCTATATATTTTGTGGTTAGGACTCTCCTTTCTGTTTCATTTTGGCTGTTCTTTTACGTTTTCTATAATTTCAGGGAAGCACGGTTGTTTCCAAATTGGTAGCTTCTGTGCAGTACATATTGACTGTCTCTATAAAGTTGCTTCGCTTCAGTCTTCCCCTTCCAAGTCCATTTATTCTCTGGTGCATTGGGGAGCACATGAATTGAACTCAACAAATTTTGGAATGGCAGAAAAGCCACAGGAAAAGCCTAGATCTACAGTGTAGATAATACCAACGAGTTTTCAACTTAGTATTGACTGCAAAAGAGCGAGAAGCTCAGTAGCTCTAGTTAAACAACAACAAACAATATATATATGTGTGTGTGTGTGCACGCGCGCGCGCGTGCGTGCGTGCGTTCGTGCGTGCGTGCGTGTGTGTGTGTGTGTGTGTGAGAGTTGTCCCCATTGATTACTATGAAGAACCATGCACCCCCCTGTCCTTTTTTTAGGCCAATGAGCCTATGGGGGATTCCACATAATGCATCGTCAACCTTCAAATAGGCCATCTGTCCTATCCAGTGTAAAGTTGCGAGTTCAGCTTCAAGCTCTTTTAACTAACATACTCACTGTGGCTATACGGTCTGCTTAGGCTCTGCCCCTTTGATAGACCGCTTAATGCTGTGAGGCTCCTAATTTTGCATGCATCATTTTGCAGCCTGTCAAGTTTGACGGATCTATGTTGTTAAGCAGCACAACAGTCTACATGGTGGACTGTTGTCTACTGTCCCTTCCTCTACTGCGTGTAAGCGATCATTTTGGCGACGAACCATGCACCCCATGTCCTCTTTGCTAGGCCAATGAGCCTATTGGGGATTCCACAATGCATCGTCAGCATCCAAATGGGCCATCTGTCCCATCCAGTGTAAATTGGCGAGTTAAGCTCCAAGCTTTTTCAACTAACATACTCACTGTGCTTATACAGTTTGCTCAGGCTGTGCCCCGTAGACAACCTGCATGCTTCCCTCTCAGTTGTCTGTATATGGTCTCTTTTAATCCTTCTCAAGGATGATCCTGTTTAATATAATATTTTCCTGCCACTGACTGTAACACAACTGCCCTGCAATTTATGAGCTTTTGCAGTGCTCCGGGCATTAGGCTAACAAGGCGGAAGTCTAGGAGCCCAGAGCTCTTGGGGGCTCGTGCATATATTTATGTACAAAAAAGAAAATGTTTACATTTTGCAATCCCATTCATAACGTTCTAAAAACATAATAAACACAAAAATAACTTACAGGACAAAAGGCACCCCGGCAAAATTATAACGACACATGAACTATTTGCAGGTCAATCTGCATAAATACGCCGATATTCTCTTTTTGGCCATCTACTTCAACGCTGTCCTTGTGATCTCTGTTATCTTGGTTTTCTCTTTCATCGTTTTCTTCGGGTTTTCTTTGGGCTGCTAATTCTTCCCAATCCCAGTGAGTTCTTGTCGTTGGTGTTTCTAGTTATAGTGATTGTTTGTTTCATGAAGGGTTTATACTATCCATCTTTCTCTTTAATCTCTAGTTATAATGACTGGTGCATGGCAGTTGTTGCCCTGTTTTCGGCATAAAATGAAAAGGTATGAAACAGAGGGTGAGAAGTAACATTTCTAAACGGTGATTATAACAAAACAGTATAATACTACATGGAGCTGACAACAGTCTCGTCATGCAAAACAAATTGCCACAGAAGCCACAACTGTACAAGAATATGAATTGGTTTGGAGCAAACGCTCTGCAAGTAGGTCACGTACAGTTGTGACCTCATGGTATATAAAGAGTATAGAAGGAGAATAAGAAACTACCTATATGTAATATATTCATTACCCCGTGTAGTGTCCGAGGGTTTCTGATGAGACAAAGGGAAAAAAAAAGCCCACTGCTCCATCAGGCGGCTAATATGAGGTTGTTCTAGACGCTGGAAACCTCATCTTGTAAAATAAAATAGATATGTTGTTTAACTAAGCCTGCTAGCTTATTGCTTATTGGTATTATGTACATTGTAGATCTAGGCCTTCTGTCATTCTGAAATATGCTGAGTTAAAGTCATGGGCTCAGTTTCTCCAGCTTGGCTTGCATTTAAAGGATCATCACATCTGGTCCCAAGGTAGTAGGAAGTAGCGCATGGCATACCGTGCATTCCCCGCCTTCCAAGAAGGCTCTCCAAATATGCAAAGCTAAAATACTATGCTCTTGTTCAAGGCTCTCCCAAGGAATTGTCACGTTCTACACAGAGCCACTTCTCAGCTTCTCCTGCCTATCATGGGTCAGTAGTGAGATCCTCCAGCATGCAGTCATGCAGGTGGCTCCTCCAAGCTTAGTGAGCAATGCCGAGTTCTTAAACAGCTGCAATAGTTACTACGGCCAACCTGTGTAACAAAACATGGAGAATGTACCCCATTTGGGGTACGTTGTAACATATACATTTTCCTTTTTTTAAATTTGCATTTAGCGTATATGAATTACTTATTGATGTACAGTTCCGCTTGGGGGCTGGCAACCTCATCATATAAAATAACTTGCCACATAAACAACCACTGCAAGAGTTGGTGACTGCTTCGTGCAGGTTATCTCACAAGGAACCAAATAGCAGAGGTTGCCCTATGCTGCGCGCGGAGCAAGGAGCTGATGATGATAACATCATGGTATATATATTATGTATGCCAACTTTCCTCATTAAGATTTGTCATATATATATATATATATATATATATATATATATATATATATATATATATATATATATATATATATATATATATATCCTTCAAAAGAAGTTAAGGACCAGTAGGTGAAAATGACCCCAAAATTATAAAAATTATATTTCATAAGCAATTAATCTGACATTGATTTTTCTCGAACGACAAACATTCAACACGTGCTGCATGGGCCACCAGCATACCGTGTGGCTAGTATTCAGCTCAGCAAGCACGCTGAAAAAATGCTGCTGAGACCCAAAATGTGGGTGTTTTTAATGATGTCTGGGCATGAAAAAAAATACCTGCTATTCCAAAATTGCGTGATGCATGTGGGAGACTATAGTGTTGGTCTTGAGTTGTACTCACAAAATTGTCTTGGTAAGCAACACAAGTGCTGCATAACCATTGCACAACAATATGCCTCAACGACGAAAGCTGAGTGTTGTGGATAAATGAAGAGCCATTGCGTGGTTGCAGGAAGGTCTTGCTGTCCAAAATGTCACTCAGAGGCTGGCAGTATCTCATTCAGTTATTGTCAGACTGCAGCAGCGCTTTGCCCAGTTGTGCTGTGTTTTTATTTTTTATTTTCATTTCACTTAGCACCCTTAATAAAAATGGTCCTTAACTTTTTTTTTTTTTTTTTTCCTTTCGTCTGATTATTTTGCTGTAATACCCTGTTCAACCAAAACCCATTTAAGGGTTACAAACGGTTATATTGGGGTATATAGGGTGTTATCTTCTTCACTGGTATCTCGTTCGTAGTCCTGGAGGTGACTGGTCCTGAAAAGGACCACTAGCTGGCTGTCTGGATTCCTCTTTGTCTGTTTGTGGTGCCGTGTCGCGCTCATGGTGTTTTTTATGTCCTGCCTCAACTATCTGGGTCGTTTAGTTTTGTGTGTTTCTACGCTCATAGTTTCTGTTGCTTTTGTCTTCTTGCTCTCCTGTATCTGTGACAGTGCTTTTTCAATTATCGTTGGTAGTATCTGTTCTAGCGTTTCTTGGATGATTTCTTTTACTGCTTGGTTGTTCGTTTTAGTTTCTCGCGTGCTGTTTGATGATATTTCCTCAATGGCTATTCTTTCTGCTTCTATTCTTTGGAGTAGTTTTGTGTTTTTTTCCGTCAGCTCTGTCAGCTTCTTGACATCTGTTTCTACTTGCTGCTGGATTCTTTTCATTTCTTCCATCATGTGTTTTACGTTCTGCATGTCTATCGCATCTTTTCCATTGTCGGTTGGTTCTTCGGCGGCATGCTTGCTATTGTTCTCGATTCGCAGTTTCATTTTCATTTCTCTGACTTCAGCGGTCAGCTTGTGTAACTGTCGTCTGTCTATCGTGCGTTGTTTTTCTGCAACATCCGCAGCCACTCTGTGTTTTGCCTCCTTGAAGGGAATGTTTTTGGAAACCGCTTCCTTCAGGATGCTCTTGGTTTCCTGGAACATTGGGCAGCCTCGGTATCTAGCCCCATGGTTTCCGAGGCAGTTTGCACAGGTGCGGTTTGAGTTTATTGCTTTGTAGTTGTTGTCCTCCTTCGCCTTGGGACAATCGCGGTATAGGTGGCCACCCGCACAATATCGACAGACTGCATCCCTCCTGCACGTCTTCTTTGTGTGCGAGAACTGCTGGCAGTTGGAGCACTGCATCACCGGAGGGATGTATGCTTCTGTCTTTTTGGTTGTGGTTTCGAGCGTCAGTCTCTCGGGTCTTGTCGATCCTTCTACCGTAACTATCATCAGATTGGTATCTTTCATGGCCCAGGTTTTTAGTCTTTCGACCTGCGTGATTTTTAGATTTGCGTTTTCATCCTGAAGGCGTCTGTGGACCTCGGCTTCGGAACAACTGGTATCCACCCCTCTGATGACCAACTTCTTTGTTGTTATGTATTTCTCCACTACCACTTTTATTTAACTTCTTTTGAAGGATATATATATATATATATATATATATATATATATATATATATATATATATATATAGATATATATATATATATATATATATATATATATATATATATATATATATTGAGACTCTCTGCACTGAAATAGAAGCACCAACCTTCTATTTATATTTCTGCCAAAAGTAATCTTGAGCGAAGGTTGCTACCCTTGAGAAAAAAACACATTCCTTTTACTCGCATTTTGGCGGAGTAGGGGAGACAACACGCAACAACCATAGTGCTCCAAATTAGTGATAAGCGGGAAAAGTGTAGATTTGGGTGAAAGTCCAAGCTACCTAGGCATTACCTTTGATCGCCTTTTGACACAGAAAAAGCAGATTGAGATGAACTAGGTGTGAGAAAGGCAAAGAATGACAGCCATGAAAAAAAAAAAAAACTTGCTGGCACAACTGGGGCGGGGAAGTCGGCAAATGAGAGAGCACTAAAGAAGTTATGGACTGGACTAGTGAGACCAGTTCTAGAATGTAGCATTGCAACATGGGTAACAGCAGCTCAGTCAAACTTCGATAAAATTAACATACTCCAAAACCAGGCAATGATAATCATAACGGGAGGCATGAGGACAATACACATTGAAGAACTGGGAAAGATTACACCCCTGCAACCAATGGAGGATAGAAGTGATAGCAGGGTTCAGCAACAAGCCGAGAAATCCAGAGGGCTGACAAACCATCCCATTTACCAAAGAATAGAAGGTCTTGGAAGGGGAAGACCCCCAAACGGAGCAACTTTGTAGAATCAACATATCAATCAATACCCTTTAGCTCCCTGTGAGAAGTTAATGTGATTGCATTTACAACAGGCCCCTAGTCTTTAAATTTGCATTTATTTACGTTTTTCAGGGAAAGATTATGGTGGGATTTTTATCTCATTCGTTTTTTTTTATTTCTCTTTGTATAATAATAGAGTTTGGACTTTTTGTGTAGATTAAGAATTACGGTTTCTAGCAAAGATGGTAGTTTTAACTTTTAGACTGGCACCAGCGCGCTGGTTCATTAAGATAATTCGTTCATGTAGAGATTTTCCAGTGTAACATAATGGCAGAGCATTTTCGGTTCTTCTCAGTGAGCGCGCTATAATTTTTAGTAAGGGTGAAATCAGATGGGGGTAGAGGGGGAGTTTTAAGCGCGTGGAAACAGGTCAGCAACGGAATTTTTCAGCTTGATCGTAAGTTCTAAAATTAGATCATGACCGCAGGCAATTCCTGGCCCGTTGGTTGGTTCATAGATCGACCCGCTTAAGAACAAAGCCTAGCTATGACTCACGCGTAGCGTGGTCTGGGGTAATAAATAAGCGGGGTTCCCTGGCAGAAGGGGAGATTTTTTTGAACTTCTACGCCTTGGGAAAGAACTGCCACACTGCTCTTTCGAGAGAAATTCGTGCTGGTAAATATGAAGTTAATTAAGCTTTAATAGTTTATAAGATTTTTGCAGAGTTGTTTCTAGGAGGTAAAGTTAATTCATAGAAGTAGAGCCATCAATGCAATAATTTTAATTGACTATAACTGACAGCGCAATTAGGTATTTTGTGAAAAGGTAGTAGGGAATTTTGATAGTTTCCTCAGAGTAGCTGTTTATATAAATTGGAATATTACTGTTATTTGTCAGAAGACAGGGGATCTAATTTTTCCTGGATTTGTGATTTTAAATGGTGCAGCGTAAAACACGCTCGCGGAATTAAATTAATTTTAGTTCGTAACGGACATGCCATGAGTTACCCTCTTATCTAAATTATTATCAGAGTGCATTCATTCTTTTTTATGAGATAATGAAAGCTTAAAGATGGTAGATGTTAAATACTATAATTTTGAGACACGATGCACGTAATTTCATTGTGATTTTCGAGGATTTGGAGAGAGGGGTACCGGAGCACGTGCTGTGTCTATTTTTTTAGTGGGGTGAATCTGATAACGGAAGAAGGGAGATAACGAGGCATGCATTGTAGAATAGGATTTCAGTTCCTTTAGAGATTTTAATGTCCATTGTTATCAGAATCGGGTGTAAATAATATTCCAGACACGTGGGTGTAGATTTCTCAATATTTGAGTTATAATATTAGCGAATAATACGCTAGGGTTTTGGTGTGTATTTAATTGTTCAAGTGTGTGTAAATTACCAGCGGACTAATTTGTGTAACGCTGTGGTAATAGAACGAGTGGCTTTAAATGTTAGAGCATGGAAAATTGTGTATTTTTCTCTGTGTGGGTAAAACCTACATTTTTAAGTCAGCAGTTACGGGTCTAGTTGGGATTTTTAATTAGTCCCTTATTTAATAGACGTATGTGTATACTGATGAATTCATGGAGATGGGAGATTATTGTCGGGTGAAGTCTATTGTATTTTGGTAGCCAGGTAAACACATCGATCATTGTTAAATAGTAGGGCCAGGAATTTACCGGCAACAGGTTCATTCAGTGGTTAGAATGTTGTGACGGGCTAACCTAAGCCGCCAGCATGTAAGAGATTAAGCCAGCTGAGTCTGGAGATTAGAGTGTCGATAAGACAGTATTTGAGGGAAAGTGGGGGTAGGCATGTTTACTAATCGCTGAAGCGATACTAGAGCATGGGAGCTGTATGGAAGATTTGAAACTTAAGTGTTAGAGATTTGAAACTTAAGTGTTCGAGATTTGAAAACTTAAGTGGTCGAGATTGGAAAACTTAAGTGTTAAAGATTTGAAAAAAACTTAAGTGTTAGATATTTGAGACTTAAGTGGTTGAAGAGTTGGGATTTAAGTGTTGAAGAGTGAGAGTTAAGGGAGTTAAGTGTTAAGGATATGGGAAATTTGTTGTGCGATATATATTTGTTATTGTTTTGTCCACAGCAGATATTTTCCAGGCGTGGCAGCTAGGGCTACAGTAGTCCTTGAGCGGCTAGAAGTTCGCCGGTCTTCTCAGGAGAAGAAGAGTCGGCAGAGCCAGAAAAGAAAGTGGAGTGGTGACAAGGTGGTCACTGGTGCAAAAGTTTTGTACCCAAGAGAGAGCAGGGAGCTGGAAGCACAGACTTCTTCAGCAAGAACAGATGTTCTTACCAAAATTCGGAGCTAGTTACGCTCATGTTAAACACACACTGATCATAGGCGCAGGGCCTAAAAAGTGTCGTGAATTTCGGGCATAATAATCCCGACAGCCTTGAGCCCACGAGCAGGGTATCCGGGCTACTGCAAAGTAATAAGTCGTCTATTTGGAAGCAGCAATAGACCACGTCCCGAGTTTAATTTACCAAGCAAGTCAGCAGCTACAACAGGCGGAGAAGAGGGGAAAGGGTTAACATCCCTCTTTACTGCACGAGATAGATAGAGAGAAGGAGAGTAGTGGAGGAGTCGTTTCTGTAGGAACTAGGAGTGTCAGACAGACACTGAACATAACATTAGAACTCAGCAAGTCATCTGTAAGTGGTGTCGGAGGTGATAAAAGGGTTCTGGTCGTGGACTTTGTGATAGTCAGAACATTTAGCCTAGAGTGGAGCAGCGGCGGAGGCACGTCATTTGTGTAGAAACACGTCTGCAGACAGACGGACAGTAGGAGTTAGGGTGTGTTTACACGATATCAGGTTGATTAGGAGAAAGACGGATCTGGTGTTAGAGATCCTCCTTCACATGTTGTTGTATTACTTACCTTTCTTCCTTACAGGTTGAGGGGAGGGCGACTGTGGGGTTACCTTACCTAATCACTTGAAATTAATTGTTATGTTTTTTTCCAGGTGTGTGTGTGAACACGCATGTTAAATTCTATTTTGTAGTATGTTCTATGAATTTTCTGTGGTGTAAATAAAATCCATTGTAAATTTTCCGGCTGGATCAGTCACTTACTTCAACCTATATGTTGTCTGTAAGTGGTGTCTGTGGTGTTAAGTATTAAACCTTATCCCAGTCTTGGTAGCTAGAGGTAGTGAGGTTATCGCAAAACGTTACGTCACTTAGTGGCAAGGGAGAGTCAATTTCGGTTCTCGACCCTTGACGCCAATAGCCTCATCTCCCACAGTCACTGTTATTTTCTTCTGAAATCTATCTTCTTAGTCTTTCTTTCCACTAGGGTCTAGTCTATTTAGGTAGACAGCCTCTAGTCTTAAATCCACTTAGTGACACTCCCCAAGGAGCATAGGCCTTCAACAAACACATGCCAAGTCTTCCTGTCCTGTGCCATCCACTCAAGTTATTTCCATGTTTTCCTCATCATTTTCACCTCTGTTTCCAGTTCTCTTCTCCATGTGTTTTTTGGTCTACCTCTGCCTCTCTTTCCCTGTGGATTCCAGAACAAGGACTGCTCTGTAATGCTATCAACGGGTTTCCTCAATGTGTGTCCTATCCATCGCCAGCGTCTTCTTCTCAACTCTTGTCCCACTGGCACTTGTCTGGTTCTTGTCATCAATTCCACATTTGTGACTTTGTCATACCATTTCAGTCCTTCTATTCTACACAAGCACCCGTTTATAAAAGTCTGTAGCTTTTTGGTTGTTGTTTTTGTTGTTCTCCATGTCTCAGAGCCATACAATAGGACTGACTTCACATTTGAGTTGAAGATTCTTATTTTCGTGTTGGACTTGATGTCTCTTGTTCTCAATATGTTTCCCAATGCAATGAAAGCTCCTCTTCCTTTTTGTATTCTTATTTTGATATCACTGTCTGTCCCTCCAACTTTGTCTATATTACTTCCAAGATATGTGTACAATTCTACATCTTTTAGTGGTGTTTCTTCAAGTTCAACCTTGTTATCATTTCTTGCATTTATTCTCATAATCTTTGTCTTTTTCCTGTGTATTTTCAGGCCCACTTGTGATGACCTCTCATCGAGAATTTTCATTTTCTCTTGCATCTGATTATGGTTATGGGACAGAAGAGCCAAGTCATCTGCAAAATCCAGATCATCAAGCTGTTTAGTCAGATTCCACTGGAATCCATTTCTGTTGTGTGATGTCGATGTTTTCATAACCCAATATATTGCTAGTAAGAAGAGAAATGGAGACAAAAGGCATCCCTGTCTCACTCCCGTTCTAATTTTAAACGGTTCTGTAAGTTGTCCTTCATGAAGAACTCTACATGTCATGTCTTCATAGGTCTTCTTTATTAAGTTAATGATCTTCATGGGAACTCCATAATGCCTCATCAATTTTCAAAGCGATTCTCTGTCTACACTGTCAAATGCCTTTTCATAGTCCACGAATCCGATGTATAGCGGTGAATTCCATTCCAGACTTTGTTCAACTATTACTCTCAATGTGGCTATCTGGTCTGTACAGGATCTATTTTGTCGAAAACCTGCTTGTTCATCTCTCAGTTGCTTGTCTATGGACTCTTTTAATCTCTCCAGGATGATTCTGTTTAATACTTTTGCTGGCATTGATAGTAACATTATTCCTCTATAATTTGTGCACTCTTGTAAATTTCCCTTCTTAGGCAACTAGACCAGATAATCTTCCTTCCATTCTGCTGGTATTTCCTCTCTCTCCCAGACTTTGCCAAGTAGTTTGTATAATATCTCTGTAGAGGTATCAATATCTGTTTTTCTGTTTTAATGGCCTCTGCTGGAATGCAATCTGGACCAGCTGCTTTTCCATCTTTCAGAAGCTTTATGGCTTTCTTTATTTCTTCTCTACTTGATCTTTCACAGCTGATTTGTAGCTCCTCTTCTGCTGGCTGGATGTCTGTGGAATTAGTTGGAGATGGTCTATTGACAAGTTCCTCAAAATGTTCTGTCCATCTCTTCATTTGTTCTTGTATATTACTAAGCAATTTTCCATTCTTATCTTTTATGAGGCCATTTGCTTGCTTATATTTCCCTGTTAGCTTCTTTGTGTTGTTGTACAAGTCCCTCATATTTCGTTTTGCTGCAGCTTCCTCTGCTTCGGTTGCCAAATCATCAATATATTTCATCTTGTCTCTTTTGGTATTTCTTCTTACTTCTTTGTTTGCTTCTATGTACACTTCATGTAGCAAATGTAATTTTTGCTGGGGAGGTTAAGATGTTATACCTAACAAGAAAGATAGTTGTGTCTGTGTTAACTGTGTGAAGTCAAGCACATGTAGGTCCCTGACTATAAAAAGAATGATGATGATGATGATATATTGTATCAGGGAACCTAACGCTACCTCCCTAGATCTCACACAGTCAGTATTTTGATTCTAGTGGCTGGTGTATGATATCTCTAGTGTCTAGGGGTGAAATGAAGATGATGGTACATCAACACAATACACTTTAACTCATTATAATAAAATGAATAAGACAGTGGTTAAAGTTTTCTTTTAAAATTTGAATGTTTTTTTTTTCTTTATACAATTTAATCTGCCTGTCCCGCCACCTTCTTTTGGACAGGTCTTTGAAAATGAGGAAATATATTTACATATAATGTTTTAACTAAAATATGGACTCTTGGTCCTATGAATATATGTTAATATAAAGGTCCTGTAGGTGTATTCACAGATTAATACTTTTATAGTTGCTAGTGATTGTCATTTGTTATGAGGAGCTGTTGTTTACATCAAGCCCCATATAATTCAATGTTATTTTGATAAGAACTATTTTCTTAGGATGAAATGTCAGAGGTCCCAGCTGATAACTTGTCACCTGGAATTCTTGATCGGTCGAATATAAGTCAGTTTCAACCTGATCACAACTTCTTATCCCTATCTATACATGACGGTATGGGGTCAGCCTCTTGTGCATTCATGTGCATCAGCCCCTAATTTATGACTCACACCCTTCTGTGACCACACCACAGGTCCCTATGGCAGATACGCCACTGTACTTTTACATAGTTTGCTTCAATGCAATAACGTGGAGTAACCACATCTCCTTTTATATGATTTTCTTCTTTTCTTTTTCTTTTCTAACTTATAAACGCTCTAGGCATGTTGAAAAGTGTTCATAGAACACAGAGGCTTCCTAACATTTCCAATACAAAATATTAATACAAAATCATAATAATATGCAACAGTCAAATACAGTTCAAGGTGAGGACTCAATAATGTTTGCTTCCGGCATGTCCTTCACTTTTCCACAGCAGTATCTGACTTTTTCAGTTTTAATCAAGCATGTAAATACATAAAGCATTCTTACCACTAGTTCAAAGAAATATGTCACAAATAACGTTGACTGGCAAAGAATATGGCCTCAGTTTTGCTCTGCCCCGTCCAGATAGTGAATTAGTATTTAATTTTACAAGCTATCACATCTGATCTCAACGTAAGTGTTTGAATAAAATTTTCTAGTCAAATGGCCACGAGACCACTATGCCTTTTGCCAATATCTATTAGAGCCGACCAATGAAAGCAGGCACTACTACAATTTTTTTTTAAATTTAGTTTGAAAAAACAAAACAATTCCAAACAAACTATGTGCCTCTTAGCCCATTGGTCAGTCTGCGTTAATTATGCCCAATAGAAAAAGATGTTTCGTTTTAGTTACATTTTTCCTATCTCTCCCCTTTTACTCCTATACTCTTATACCAACTAATAGAATTTGAATTTATACAATGCCTCTTTTTTTTAAACTAGCGTCCCCAATAACGTTATGTGTAACGAGCAAGAACAACAGCCTGTCCGGTCAAGCGTTCGTAGACATTTAGTATTTTCTCAATAACTTGGCTAATAGTTGGACTACCATATTTTTAAAAACATATTTTTGCTCAGGGGACTCTAAGCTACACTACCATATGATTTTTATGGTCAGTTTCAGTATGGTTTAGATTTTCAATTTTGTCACTGTCAATCGTCAAATATGAATTTTACACAAGTCGGCCATCTTCCCTCCCTGTCTCTAACATTTTCCTCACTATTCAAATAAACCAACTAGTTTGAGTGACGTCAGAATACTACCGCTAGGAGAAACTGGAAAATTTGTCTGTGTGTTTGCCTCTGCTGGCTTTGCCCACAGCGTGTATATATTAAAGCGACCGCGTGCAGAACGAAGAGGGGTTTTTCAAAACTTTGGTAGTGTTTTGCGTTAATTATTACAATCGCATCATACTTACTACTGTGAAATGTCCGAATTATTACAAATGTTAGTGTTAAAGTTAACATATTACGTTAATTCAAATGCCAGTTTGGTCTCACATTTATGGCAAGTCGTTAATTACAAGCTTTTCCCCCGTTTCGTGCAGCAGATCGGCGAGATGTTAAAAGGTTTAGTGAACGTTTTTCGAAACCGAAACTAAAGCGTGTTTGATTTTTACGGCGGGTCATTTTCTTAGCATTCCCACTGCACTAAAGGCATCGCCCTACTGGCGATGAAGATGAAACCAGTCAGACACCTGAGGGCTGGGGTATTTATTCATCATAGGGCTAAAATCTTACTGAAATAAGCGATTATCTCACATATTTTACTACACTTCATGAGCCTTGGTTTTGGAGCTTCTGGTTTTTCTTCTGTTTAAATCTGCTTTCTTGTTTTTCCTGTCTTCTATCTTACTAATGGTTTCTGTTGTTATCCATGCTTTGTGCTGATGTTCTCTTTTTCTCAGTACTTCTTCACATGTCTCGTTCCATATATTTTTTACTTGTTGCCAGTGGTCTTCCGTATTTGTTTCATCTTCCAGCTGTTCGAGTACTTGGTATTTGTTGGATACTGTGATTGAAAATTTTTCTTTTATTTCCTGATTTCTTAGATACCCAACATTATACTGTTGTCTATAGCTGTATGCTGTTGTAAATTTCTTGAGTTTTAATTTTGTTTTAGCCAACAGAAGATGATGGTCTGATACAACATCTGCTCCTCTACATACTTTCACACCATGCAATGATGACCTAAACTTCTTGCTTATGCATATGTGATCAATCTGATTTTCAGTTCTGTGGTCAGGTGATATCCATGTTGCTTTATGTATTCTTTTATGTGGAAATATGCTTCCTTCTATAGCTAGTTGATTTATAGCACAGACGTTTGCTAATAGTTCCCCATTCTCGTTCATCATACCTAATCCCTGCTTTCCCATGATTTCTTCAAAGCCAGTGTTGTCTGTTCCTATTTTCGCATTTACGTCCCCCATCAAAATTGTGATGTCCTTTCTTTTCTTATTGTCCAAGACACTTTGTAGTCTGGTGTAAAAGTCTTCTTTCACAGATTCGTCTTTATCGTTTGTTGTTGCATAACACTGAATGATGTTTATATTTACTTTCTTTTTGGCTGATTTAAACCTTGCTGTTATAATTCGGGGTCCCATTGCTTCCCATTCTATAAGAGCCTTCTGTGCTTCCTTGTACAGCATTAGAGTCACCCCTTCACTGTGGTGGGCTCTTTCCTCCTCATGTCC
>JAMPIV010013336.1:0-57882 GCA_024509875.1 Oreohelix idahoensis
GACATCACTGTAAGACCAAAGAAAAGTCAGTAACTAATCTTGATTTTACAAAATTACAATGAAACTTTACTGATGGAAATAAAAAAATCTGTCATATATATATATATATATATATATCTATATATATATATATATATATATATATATATATATATATATATATATATATATATATATATATTTTTATATATATATAAATATATATATATATATATAAATATATATAAATATATAAATATATATATTATATATTATATATATATAATATATATATATATATATATATATATATATATATATATATATATATATATATATATATATATATATAATATTGTATAGAATTTAAGATAATCAAAAATGCTATAGTGTCTATAAGGTTACTGACAGTTTGTCTCAGGACTTATAGAATTTCACTTGAGTTTAGTAAACAAAAAGCTATTGGTCTTTCAGCATTAGGACTATGAAGAAGTTGATGTCAATGGCGTTTACAAAAGTACTGACAGTTCATCATAAAGGACTTTTATGAAGTTGGATTGAATATAGTGGTTATAAAACTGTTGATAATTCATCCTAAGGACATTTCTTAAGTTCGATTGAATGTAATGGTTGGTTCTTGATAGTAGGAGAAACATCGTGGCAATTAGCTGACAGCATTACAAGACAATCCTTCTTCTGGAACCCCACTGTGGTGAAAAATTCTAATACCCATATATAAATTGGAATAAAACTGGAAAATTAGAACATAAAGGTAAAGCAGAACGAAATAATATGAAAGAAAGAAGAATGGTGAAAGACCAGTGCTTTCCCAATAGCGTACGCCTGTGTTGTAGAACGCCATAATGGTTGAACACGAAACCCCCTTTTTCTGCTCCGTCTGCATAAACTACACGCGTTTCTAAAAATAAAACTGGTACTGTATTTCTTAGACGACCTTGATAGGCACACTGCTTAATGACCTAGATATAATACTACATTAATGTCATTATACACACTACGTTAACCTAAAAGACAGACGGGCTTAGAAGAGAGAGAGAGAGATGCACGGAGGAACGCCAATCCCACGCGAAAGGCATGGAGGCCTGATTTTTTTCAAATAAACAGTGATAAAAAACACTAACGATACGAGGTTAGGTTTTGAAAACAGGTTTAAGCTCTTATTGGGAAACCTGACATTCGACTGATTTATGTCTAAGCTCCTGACATTAGTCTGACAGTACAGAAGACATCCCTTGCTATAGAAGTGAACGGGTGGTAAAAAACAAATACACGATTATCCTAGAATAATACATATTTTGAACGAAGCCACTTAGCCTCATTAAACTTATATATTTGTGTGCCTTAGAACTTGCTGACAAAGAATATGTTATGTGTTACGCAAATAGTCTAGTAATTAACAAATTATAGCCAAAATACTATAGTGGGGTTGTCTGACAGCACAAGATCATATTTGCTCATAATGGCATGTTTAAAACACTGCTTTAGGGGAATGAATAGGAAATGATAAAATGTGTCTGTATGTGTGTGGTTCAGTAGCAAACAGAAGGCAAAGCCTAGATATTGCTCCACCATGTAAAAGCTTGTCAGAGAGGAGTATAACTGCATAGGCATATATGGGATTGCCAAATAGTAACATGACACCTATCCTATTGTATAGACGGAATTAATGCTGGAATTGCAGAGGCGTTGTAACCATTAGGGAGAGGAATACTGGTGTATATTGTCACATGAGAAGCTAGCAGTTGGCCTACAGCGCTGAACTCTGTGTTTGTAATGTCCTGTACTTCAGTGTGGAAATATATTATATATTAGTTCCGAAGAAGGAGGTAGAACCTTCTTATTTCAGGGACCGTGGTACTGAAGTATTAGAGCAGCACCTGGCCTGAGTTTTGCTGGATCCAGAGGGCTGGCAGCAGCCTCCTTGTCCAAGATATCGACCAGTGGTGTATTTCAAGATAACTGAGAAGCAAGCGAGCAGAGGAGACAATTTTCCTGCCGCCGACACATGAGTTAAGAATTCGTCAGCCAGAGCAGCTCACCCTTGTATAACCCACCCTAAAATTGACTGTAATACTAAATCAAGAGGGACAGTCATTGTTTTACAAATAAAAGGAACTGTGAACCCTTCAATATTATTTCCACCAGTAACAAACACATGAAGTCGTGATGACAAACAACAACCTAGCTTCAAAAGCCAGTATTACCTCATAGTACTACATCACAACCCTACACACATATTGTAATAATATTATATGTCAGGACAAAGATCCTTTGTATACATTTTGTACATAAACATTGTGTTTACATTTGATTGTGATTCCTGATTCACTCTGTAGTTGGATCAGGATATCTATTATTGAAAGAAACTAATACATAATTTAAAAGTTAACACTTGACTTACTTAAGCTAGTCTTCTAGAGTGTTATATGTATGTGCTTGTCATAGTGTTGTAAAGTGTTGTGGATCTTAATAAAAGTGTTTATCTGTCTTTTGGTTGTTGTGAACTTACACTTCATCACTATCATAACCCTAGACATTCAACGTAGTCATCACAATATTCCAGAATAAGTCTGATTGAGGTCTAAATGTGGTAGCAAAGTAAGGTCATCTGTAACACACTACACTTATTAGATACAGATACCTTCACAGCTGATCTCAGTCAGTACACTAAGTCCCCTATAACTATTTATATAATCCCAACTTACCACACCCACAAAAGTGAAAGAAGTAGAGAGTCCAAAAAAAGGGAAAGAAGCATTCCTAAAACAGGCTAAGGAAGGCGATTAGAATGTATATCTTACGTAGCTCAACTTTGCTTTTATTCTCTCTTGAGTTTTCTCTTGTACTTTTTTATCTCTTAAAATCTTGGCATCACTACCGATGTTTTTGTTACTGGAGTGATATATGTTCTTGACTTCTTTGTGTCACTGCCTACGTTTATGTTACTGGAGTTATTTCTGCTCTTGACATCTTGACGTCACTGCCAATGCTTCTGTTCCCGGAGTTATTTCTCCTCATGTCATCTTTGCGTCACTGCCGATGTTTCTGTGACTGGAGTCATTTCTACTCTCGACATCTTTGCATCACTGCCGATGTTTCTGTGACTGGAGTCATTTCTATTCTCGACATCTTTGCATCACTGCCGATGTTTCTGTGACTGGAGTCATTTCTACTCTCGACATCTTTGCATCACTGCCGATGTTTCTGTGACTGGAGTCATTTCTACTCTCGACATCTTTGCATCACTGCCGATGTTTCTGTGACTGGAGTCATTTCTACTCTCGACATCTTTGCATCACTGCCGATGTTTCTGTGACTGGAGTCATTTCTACTCTCGACGTCTTTGCATCACTGCCGATGTTTCTGTGACTGGAGTCATTTCTACTCTCGACATCTTTGCATCACTGCCGATGTTTCTATGACTGGAGTCATTTCTACTCTCGACATCTTTGCATCACTGCCAATGTTTCTGTGACTGGAGTCATTTCTACTCTCGACATCTTTGCATCACTGCCGATGTTTCTGTGACTGAAGTCATTTCTACTCTCGACATCTTTGCATCACTGCCGATGTTTCTGTGACTGGAGTCATTTCTATTCTCGACATCTTTATGTCACTGCCGATGTTTCTGGTACTTTTCTAGACTCTGTTTATGTTCTCCAGATACATCTTCCTCTTCAACTCACATTTTCGCTCCATATAAAGCATGGAGCCAAAAAGGCATTAGGCTCCCACTTAGGAAACCTTCACTAATCGTTTCAGGTACTCCTGTATGTGACGACACGGTTGTGCGATCTCAAGTCCACTGCGGCAGGATTGCATTACATTACCCATGCGAGTGATATTTTCTTATTTTTCTCTCCCCTGTCATTATTATGTGGCATATTTTATGCACCATTGTTTACTCTCTATGCTGAATCTAGTAGAGTGAAGCCTCTAACACTCCAAACCCATACGGAAGTATCGGCAACGGGACTATCTTTAATTTTCACATGTTTGCTTTGAGCCGATCCCAGACAGAACTGTAATAGCGCCATGTAATTTGATCGATCACAGACTGATAAGTTTTCGCTTCATTCGTCTGGCCACATTTGATAGAGACGGTCATTTCTATTGATCTATTTGAACGTGACGGTCCAGGTGGCTAGCGACTATCCCTATGTTTGCACAAGACGGGAGATAATGAAGTAATCGCTTCCGATATACGTTCTGTATCGAGATTACAGATAAATCTGTCTGGAAACTCAAGATTTGCATACGATAGCATCGGGGCAGTATCAGTGCACAACATTTGTTTGTGAATAAAGCACAAGATGCCGGCGGAAGCCTGACGCAACGATATGAAGAGGTCACGCGTGGATATTAAATTTAATATTTTGAAACTCGTGAGGGTATTTTTTGAATTTGAAACACCCCTACCCACGTAGTGCTGAAAGAGATTCGATTAAATTGGTTGATTTGAGAGGCCGGAATATACAATGTATCTCATTGGAGAATTAGGCGGAAACACAACTGGAATTTGAACTGAGGATTGTGAGATATCTTCTTTTTCTTCTTCGTTCGCACTGAAAAGAACGGTGGTTGCGTTGTGTCTGTTTACGCCTAAGCTGTGATATCTGCACCTTTCGGTCGACACATCCGACTTCAGCACGGCATTTTTTAGGGACCGGGTTTGCCTTCCCATTGCGATCCGCACTCGCTCAGCCAGACTGCACTGCTGCAGACTGTTTCCAGGACCACCACGTGGAGGTGGAGTGCGGTCTTGACCAGTTCTGGTTCGCTGGTCCTGATGCAAGCAGTACAGCTATGGGTCGCTGACTGCATTCACTATTGCTGCATCTTGGGGTCCCAATTGTGAGATATAATGTAGTGAAATCGGAGTCACAGCACACACTGCAGCGCAAAAGCCAGACTAGCGACTCCTAAAAGCCAGAAAGAAAAAGGAGACATTGGACTTAGAAATTCCACAACTATAAGTAACAGATTGAGTATTGGGAAACTTAGGAATTTACAAGTGAACCCGCATTTATAATACAATACTGGAAACTTAGGAATTTGATCACAAGTCATAAAGGAATTTAAAAAAAGTTTTCACAGGCCAGTAATTTCGCAGAACACCCGCCGTCAGAGGAATTAACTCTCATTTCCCAGACCAAGTCATAGAGGAATTAAACAAAGGTTTTCCCAGACCAGTGATTTCGCATAACACCCGCCGTCAGAGCAATTAACTCTAATTTCCAGACCTAAGTGATTCGAAGCATATATTACATAGCTGTGTCCAGTCTAAATCTGTGCAAGGAGATTGTGTATTCCCACAATTTTGGGTTCGTGGTTACAGACCATCAGACGATTTGTGGTACTAACGCCGCTAATGTGAGAGAAATGCATCCACCCTAACCTCCTATAGTGGAAGAGAGTGTGGAGAAGGCTTTCGTCATCACATAATTGATGAACCACAGACTTTTAATAAATCCTCACCTACGTCTCCGTGACGAAAACGTTTATCTAAATTTCACCAAATTTTCCATATTTATTTTAACTGTTAAAGACTAATGCATTATTAAAATTGTTACATGTTGTTTTAAAACTAAACAAGCATAGTCGCTTCAGTTTTTTTATATGTATGAAAGCAAACGTATGAGCGAGAATATTATATATATATATATATATATATTTACCTCTAAACAGAGCTTTTACGTATAAGGGGAATTTCGTTGGTGAAGACTGGACATATGCACAAGTGGGGGCTTGAACGGGCTAAATTATTGCTTAAATCCTTTACAAAAGGCGACGGACCAGATATAACAAGTTAAAAATTGTTCAGCCCAATGCAACATTGTTCGTGACTTCTGGAAATATCTTGTGAAGGCTCCCTTCAGGTAGAAGTTACATTAATCTTCTATCCACATCTCTGCCAAGAGTAATCTTGCCCGCAGGTAGATAGATACCTTGGAAGCCAATATTAGATACTCTTGAGTTTTGGTCACGGTTGTACCACTACTGCAAAGCAGGGGAGGCAATCCGTGACACTGTAGTTATGGTTTCAGTCATCATCGTTAAACAACGACCAATTGATAGACCTAAAGGTATTTTATATTTGGACACGCGCCCTAACAGACTAGGGTTGAACGGGACGCGCCTCGCCAAAACGAGGCAACATTTTATTTTTAAAAAAAGAAAAAAATCATCATCATCATCTTTATCTCCTTTTTTCACTACGCATGGAGCCACCACTGAGGATGACCACCTTGTTGTAGCCTACACCAAAAGCACAAACTCTTTCAGCAGTGGTTTCTGTAGCACTTCGGATTACATGATGAGGCTGCCAGCCTCATACACTACCTCATATTAGTTGTTTTTTTACGGCATTGATGGTTTCAATGGAAATTTATTTGATATGTTGCAACTGCTAGTCCCATGCATAATCTAACCGTAGTCGAATTTGGCGACAGGCGTGGTGCTAGCTAATTACAGTGCTATTCTTTGATTCTTTCCCCAGAAACCCCCACTGAAATCGGGGGTCTCCAGAAACGCATATATTGAATAAAGCGAGAAATAGTTTTGTGTCTGTTTTGTTTTGTTTTGTTGACCCGAGAAAAAAATTCGGTTGAAGAGCATAAACCTGGTTAAAATATCACGTGAAGAGAAATTAGGCCGAGGGTCACGCTAACAGCGAGGTCAGGGGAAATAACTAGTTTGAGTACGTTGTTCTGTGACAGCAGAAGTATAACTCTAGAATATAATGTTCGTGAAAGATAGCTCTAGCTGTCAGAGTGTTCTTCTTATCTACATGCCTTCGCTTGCGTACAAATTAGGCAGGAAGATAAGATAGGTGACGATGACTGTGGCCAAGGTTAGAACTTGTCATATGTGTGCGTGTGTGCGCTTGCGCCTTTTTTTCAGTTGTAGCAGTACATTTCCCGCCCATTACTGAATACTTGACTGGATAGATGCAAGGTCATAATCAGCTAATTGTGTCTTAATCATGAAGGTTTTAGGTCAAAGTTTCGACATCAGAGACCTTGTCTACTAAAATCAGCGTCATCATCATCATCATCATCATCATCATCATCATTTTCACTCCTTGTATAGCATAATGCCACCAGTTCAGCTGGTTCCTTGAAGGAGCAGAGGCGCACTTTAAGTAATTCGCACCGGGGACAGATCCTACCTTAAGCACCCCTCCCCTATAAAGACACACATTTGCAAGTATATTTTTAATAGCAAGTACTTTCATAAAAGTGTCCGATGGCGCTCAACTTCTGGCTGTCACCCGGGGCGGACCGCCCCCTCTCACCCCCTTAATGCGTCACTGTGCAGGATCCTGGCATCAAAGCATGTATGATATTGTACCGGTTGTTATATAGCAATTTGTTGTATTTGATGAGGTTGCCAGCCAGCCCATTGCACAACCTTATGTTAGTTTCATTTGATGTCGTATAAGAGGGAGCAGTAATGCTATATTTTCTTTGTCCTCCCAGAGGTCCCCGAGTACTATAGGGAGGAGGGGGCATACACCATTATGATAAAATTAAGGCTGGTACTAATGTCGCTCTAAAGATAGACAAAAACACTTAACTACACAAAGGATAATGAAGACATGGAATGACCATGAATATATGGCTCAGGGCAAAATAGCCTGGCATGTTTTTGTGCTCCTCAGGGATCTAAGATATATTGATTGATTAACGTTGCTGCTTCTACTGTCTTAAAAAAAATTTTAACACCTTTATTTAATTTAATTTGAGCATTGTTTGCATGTTGCAAATCTTTGATCCCTTAGTTCACTAGGTTTCAGAAGATCTAAGGAGTTGAAATTTTGTGTACGACTATCTGAACTGGTACACTTTACAATTTCAAAATGTAAAGGCTCGCCATACAAAAATGTAAGAAAGAAAAGAATAGTAGAAGTTTGACAAGATTACACTGTGAAAGGATCACAGAACTTGGTGACGTAAACACAATTGTAAATAGGTTCACAGAACTTGGTGACGTACACACAATTGTAAATAGGTTCACAGAACTTGGTGACGTACACAAAATTGTAAATAGGTTCACAGAACTTGGTGACGTACACAAAATTGTAAATCAGTTCACAGAACTTGGTGACGTACACAAAATTGTAAATAGGTTCACAGAACTTGGTGACGTACACAAAATTGTAAATAGGTTCACAGAACTTGGTGACGTACACAAAATTGTAAATCAGTTCACAGAACTTGGTGACGTACACAAAATTGTAAATAGGATGACAGAACTTGGTGACGTACACAAAATTTTAAATAGGACCACAGAACTTGGTGACGTACACAAAATTGTAAATAGGTTCACAGCACTTGGTGACGTACACAAAATTGTAAATAGGTTCACAGAACTTGGTGACGTACACAAAATTGTAAATAGGTTCACAGCACTTGGTGACGTAAACAAAATTGTAAATAGGTTCACAGAACTTGGTGACGTACACAAAATTGTAAATAGGTTCACAGAACTTGGTGACGTACACAAAATTGTAAATAGGTTCACAGAACTTGGTGACGTACACAAAATTGTAAATAGGTTCACAGAACTTGGTGACGTACACAAAATTGTAAATCAGTTCACAGAACTTGGTGACGTACACAAAATTTTAAATAGGATCACAGAACTTGGTGACGTACACAAAATTGTAAATAGGTTCACAGAACTTGGTGACGTACACAAAATTGTAAATAGGTTCACAGAACTTGGTGACGTACACAAAATTGTAAATAGGTTCACAGAACTTGGTGACGTACACAAAATTGTAAATAGGTTCACAGAACTTGGTGACGTACACAAAATTGTAAATCAGTTCACAGAACTTGGTGACGTACACAAAATTGTAAATAGGATGACAGAACTTGGTGACGTACACAAAATTTTAAATAGGATCACAGAACTTGGTGACGTACACAAAATTGTAAATAGGTTCACAGCACTTGGTGACGTACACAAAATTGTAAATAGGTTCACAGAACTTGGTGACGTACACAAAATTGTAAATAGGTTCACAGCACTTGGTGACGTAAACAAAATTGTAAATAGGTTCACTGAACTTGGTGACGTACACAAAATTGTAAATAGGTTCACAGAACTTGGTGACGTACACAAAATTGTAAATAGGTTCACAGAACTTGGTGACGTACACAAAATTGTAAATCAGTTCACAGAACTTGGTGACGTACACAAAATTTTAAATAGGATCACAGAACTTGGTGACGTACACAAAATTGTAAATAGGTTCACAGAACTTGGTGACGTACACAAAATTGTAAATAGGTTCACAGAACTTGGTGACGTACACAAAATTGTAAATAGGTTCACAGAACTTGGTGACGTACACAAAATTGTAAATAGGTTCACAGAACTTGGTGACGTACACAAAATTGTAAATCAGTTCACAGAACTTGGTGACGTACACAAAATTGTAAATAGGATGACAGAACTTGGTGACGTACACAAAATTTTAAATAGGATCACAGAGCTTGGTGACGTACACAAAATTGTAAATAGGTTCACAGAACTTGGTGACGTACACAAAATTGTAAATAAGTTCACAGAACTTGGTGTCATTGTACACAACAATTTTGAACATTGTTCTAGCTCTGTTGCGATTCCTAGCGTCGGAAACAAAGATTAACATAAAGATTTTAAAGTGGATTTTGTAACAATAATAAAAGTGGATCCCTAAAGCTGTGTTTTCCTCTATTTGTTATATCTTTGTTTCACAGAATATGTGACTCGTGAACCAAGCAAGGCACATTGCGCAGAGACAGAGGCAAATCATTAGCAACAGTGGCGGCAGCAACGCTGATAAGACAAAATGTATGTTATGACAAAATTTATGCCCACCACATAATCAGCCTTTTGCGTATACTCTAAAAAACGGAAGGAAAGGTCTGTATTAGGAATTAGTTTATGGTGCCTTTTTATATCATAGTTTGAGATTTGTAGCATTGACACTTTGCTGTGCAGCATTGTCGCTTTGTTGTGCAGAATTGACACTTCGCTGAGTGATATCGATCTTACAGATTATTTGAACTTTATATTCATCATCATCTTGCTTCTTGTAGCTCCCGTGGTCTGTGAGGAGACAAAGAAAGAAATTGAGTACTACTCTTCAGATTTTTGTAGCAATTTATATTACATATTTACTTACACTATATTACATGATGAGGTTGCCAGTTACATGCCCCTCATGTAAGTGGCCTCGCACGACATGCCCGAGGGAGGAGTAATTATATTCTTTGTTAGACGGGGCGGTCTTTTCCGTAGTGCTGTTCAAATGTGTGACGTCGCAGAGTATCTCACTTTGGTCTGGCAAACACATTGGGGGAAACCTGCTGCTAGCAAGCATTACAAGACAGTCATTGTTGTGGAGACTAACAGACACACTGAGAAGATATAAGTGAAAGAGATGAAGAAGAAATGAGACGAATTTGAGGGGATGGTACAGGACAGGATGGCTTGGAAAGTATTTTTTGAAGGCCTATGCTCCAGCGGGAGTAGACCGGTGATGATGATTATAACTCTTGTGTAGTAATAGTGATCTGTTGTTCCTACTACACGCTAACATGCGTTGCCATGGAATTCACCATTCATTCACAACAATTACCATTTGCCATGACTAGGATCAGAGTAGGCCTTAGTAATTGCGGGGCCTGATTAGGACCATTCTGGTGGGGCCCGATTTAGACCATTCTGGTGGGGCCTGATTTGGACCATTCTGGTGGAGCCCGATTTGGACCATTCTGGTGGGGCCCGATTTTGATCATTCTGGTGGGGCCCGATTAGGACCATTCTGGTGGTGCTCCCTGGGCTTAAGATTATAGTTTTGTTATGTAGCACGTTTTATGACATAATATAGCTAATAAATATAGATGTTTTATTTTTGATACAGTGTAATAATAGCGTGTATTCTGATATCTAATTTGAAATAATATTCGTTCCTTTCTTCCTTACTTTACTTTTTCCATCACCGTGAAGCGAAGTAGGGAGCTAAAGTTTGTGTTCCTTATATATATATATATATATATATATATATATATATATATATATATATATATATATATATATATATATATATATATATATATATATATATATATATATATATATATATATATATATATATATATATATATATATATATATATATATATATATATATATATATATATATATATATATATATATATATATATATATATATATATATATACATATATATATATATATATATATATATATATATATATATGTATGTGTATATATATGTATATATATGTATATATATGTATATATATGTATATATATGTATATATATGTATATATATGTATATATATGTATATATATGTATATATATGTATATATATGTATATATATGTATATATATGTATATATATATATATATATATATATATATATATATATACATATATATACATATATATATATATATATATATATATATATATATATATATATATATATATATATATATATATATATATATACACACATTCATACATATATATATATATATATATATATATATATATATATATATATATATATATATATATATATATATATATATATATATATATATATATATATATATATATATATATATATATATATATATATATATATATATATATATATATATATATATATATACACACATTCATATATATATATATATAAAATCCCCCCTCAACATATATATATATATATATATATATATATATATATATATATATATATATATATATATATATATATATATATATATATATATATATATATATATATATATATATATATATATATATATATATATATATATATATATATATATATATATATATATATATATATATATATATATATATATATGTATATGTATATGTATATGTATATATATATATATATATATATATATATATATATATATATATATATATATATATATATATATATATATATATATATATATATATATATATATATATATATATATATATATATATATATATATATATATATATATATATATATATATATATATATATATATATATATATATATATATATATATATATATATATATATATATATACATACATATACATATACATATATACATATACATATACATATACATATACATATATATATATATATATATATATATATATATATATATATATATATATATATATATATATATATATATATATATATATATATATATATATATATATATATATATATATATATCTATATATATATATATATATATATATATATATATATATATATATATCTTCTCTCTTTGTTATCCTCGGCTACTGCCGTTCCTTTGGATCTACCGGCTGTGTGGAGAGGGGGAACATGCTGCATGGGCAACAGCTTGATCTCCATATAACTGTGCCCAAGCTCGCGCCCTGGAGAGGACACTCCAGCTTTACCCTATAGGTATCGGCAAAACACGGGAAGTAGCAGTTACCGGTTATAAGCATTTTGCCCAATTGGCGTAGGGCATGGCGCCAGGGGCTACTTCCGACAGTGGGAGAGGTTCTAGGATCTCACTGGACAGCTACCGCCCGCTTCAAGCTGGGCAGCCCCCAGTCAATAAGGTGTTGTCCCGCCACTGTCTGCTTTCCCCATTGGGTGCATGGGGATTAGGGTCAAACCCGAACTGTGGACAGAAAATTTTGCACCAAGCAATTATCGAAAAAATAGAAATAAGCAAACTCTCAGATTGGGATGCTGGAACGTGCGGACTATGTTGACTGGACTATCCGAAAACCTACAGGATGTAAACGATGTAAGGAAGACAGCCATAATTAATGATGAGCTTAAACGACTTCAGGTGGATATAGCTGCACTTCAGGAAACGCGCCTGGCGGGCTCTGGAACGGTGAGCGAGAAGGACTACACATTTTATTGGCAAGGGAAAGATCTTAATAAAGCTAGAGAACACCGAGTAGGTTTTGCGGTCAAAAAATCGCTAACTAAAATGGTTGAACCAGGCGAGAATGGATCAGAACGCCTGTTAACGCTCCGCCTGCAAACTAGCACAGGTCCCATCACCCTTGTCAGTGTGTATGCTCCTACTCTGTACTCTGCCTCAGAAGCTAAAGATGAGTTCTACGAGAATCTAACAGCAATTATCAAAAGCATACCTAGGCAAGAACAGCTTGTTCTCCTTGGTGACTTTAACGCTAGAGTGGGTGCCGATAATGTTTCATGGCCTTCATGTCTGGGCAGGTTTGGTATTGGCAAGATGAACGAAAATAAACAACGGCTCTTAGAGTTGTGCGTCCACCATGACCTCTGCGTGACCAACACCTACTTTCAGACAAAACCCCAGCATAAGGTGTCATGGAGACACCCACGATCCAAGCACTGGCACCAACTTGACCTGATTCTCGTCAGAAGGCCACTCCTCAGGTCTGTGCTCTCCACGCGCTCGTACCATAGTGCAGACTGTGATACAGATCACTCCTTGGTTTGCTGCAAAATCAGAACACAACCAAGAAAACTCTATCGTGTAAGACATGAAGGGAAACCACGCATTGATACCAGCAAGATGTCAGACCCTTTCATGATCGCTCAATTCACTGCGACCTTCGAGAAAGTGCTCAGTAGCCCTCAGCATGGTGATACTATTACAGAGAACTGGGAGCATCTACGGAACACCATTCAAAGTACTGCACTTGCCACCTTTGGTAAGAAAACAGCAAAGTCAAATGACTGGTTTGATGCTTCATCAGATGTGATGGCACCTGTCATTGAAGCTAAGCGCAGTGCTATGAATGAATACAAACGTTCACCGAGTGCCAGAACCCTACAGATCCTGAGGGCTACGAGAAGCAAAGTTCAACAAACTGCTCGACGCTGTGCAAATGACTACTGGCTCCAGCTCAGTGAGAGCATCCAGATCGCAGCGCAAACAGGCAACATTAGACAAATGTATGACGGTATAAAGAAAGCACTTGGCCCACATAAAAGTAAGACGGCACCGCTAAAAACCATCAGCGGAGAGAAGCTAACCGATAAGGGTAAGCAGATGGAGAGGTGGGTCGAGCACTACTCTGAGCTTTACGCTAGAGACAATACCGTTACGCCTGCAGCCCTTGATGGTGTCAACAGTCTGCCAACTATGGAGGAGCTGGATGCCGAACCAACATTAGAGGAACTCAGCAAGGCCATTGATAGCTTGGCCTCTGGCAAAGCACCAGGCAGTGATGGGATTCCTCCTGATTTAATCAAATGCTGTAAGGGCACGCTATTACATCCCCTGCATAGGATGCTGTGCCAGTGCTGGGAAGAGACAACTATTCCTCAAGACATGCGAGATGCCAAGATTGTAACACTGTATAAAAATAAAGGAGACAGAAGTGATTGCAATAACTACAGAGGCATCTCTCTTCTTAGTATTGTTGGTAAGGTTTTTGCCAAAGTCATCTTAATGCGACTACACAAGTTAGCTGAGCGCATATATCCAGAGTCACAGTGTGGATTCCGAGCTGGCAGATCAACAACAGACATGATCTTCTCTCTCCGCCAGCTTCAGGAGAAATCAAGAGAGCAGAAAAGACCATTATATATCGCCTTTATAGACCTCACAAAAGCATTCGACCTGGTTAGTAGGGATGGACTCTTTAAAATCCTCCTGAAAATAGGCTGCCCTTCTAAAATGCTGGAAATGATAAAGTCATTCCATGACGGCATGAAGGGAACAGTCCAATATGCTGGAAGCACGTCACAGCCCTTTGATATACGAAGTGGCGTTAAACAAGGCTGTGTTCTGGCTCCGACCCTCTTCGGAATCTTCTTTGCCTTACTCTTGAAACATGCATTCAGAGATGCAACTGAAGGAATATGCCTTCACACTAGGTCAGATGGCCGTCTGTTTAATCTTTCAAGGCTGAAGGCAAAAACAAAAATCAGAAGGGTCACTATAAGAGACTTGTTGTTCGCTGATGATGCTGCAGTCGTCACTCAAAGCCAACAGGAGCTTCAGAGCTTGATGAATCGCTTCACTAAAGCATGCAAGGACTTTGGCCTCACAATAAGTCTAAAGAAAACGAACGTGCTGAGTCAGGATGTGGGTGCTGCACCAGTTATCACTATCGATAACTATGAATTGGCAGTGGTGCACCACTTCACATACCTAGGGTCTACCATCAATGACAAACTCTCACTGGATACAGAAATCGACAGCCGCATTGGCAAAGCTGTAGCTACCTTTGCCTGCCTCACATCGCGTGTTTGGGGAAACTCTAAACTCACAATGAAGACCAAAGCTGCGGTATATAATGCCTGCGTCACCAGCACACTCCTATATGGCAGCGAGACCTGGACGACCTATGCTAAGCAAGAAAGAAGGCTCAATACCTTCCATTTGCGGTGTCTACGCCGCATCCTCGGCATCTCGTAGAAAGATAAAGTGACAAATGTCGAGGTGTTGTCACGTGCTGGCCTTCAAAGTATGTATACGCTTCTTAGACAGCGCAGACTTCGCTGGCTTGGCCATGTTCGCCGCATGGATGATGGTCGCATCCCAAAAGATATCTTCTACGGATAATTAGCAGATGGCAAGAGAACAGTTGGGCGACCACAGCTGAGGTTCAAAGATGTGTGCAAGAGAGATATGAGGGCACTGGACATGGATCCAGCAACATGGGAGGATAAAGCTGCCGATCGCACTAAGTGGCGATGCTATTTACGGCACCACCTCAGATTGGGCGAAGAGAGGCTCACACAAGAAGCAGAGGTGAGGAGAAAACGTCGAAAGGAGCACCAGGAAAATAAGCAGCTGAGGGCTGTCACCTCAGGGGCGCATTCCCATAGTCAGTTATGACTGAAGGGGCTATTATTATTATTATTTTATATATATATATATATATATATATATATATATATATATATGCATATATATATATATATATATATATATATATATATATATATATATATATATATATATATATATATATATATATATATATATATATATATTTGTTTTTTTGGGTCAATACTGGATTACTGGAACCCCTGTCAGCACGGCGCCCGCTTGGGTCAAATAGGTTAAATCGGCCAAATGTCGACACTGACTAGGATGTCTGACCAGAAGCAAGCCAAGCTAAACACAGTCATCACAAATAATGGATGTCTGGAAAAATCGATCAATAACAGGTCGTGAGTACTGTAATAATTGTCATGAAATTCATGTCCAGGAGCATTGCTCTTGCTCATAACGTCTAGACTTAATTACTGTTATATTCATCACCTCATTCTTTGACAGTAAACCGGAGAGATTGTGGTTGTTGGAGGCAGTTGTGCATGGTGTCTTAAACACGTGCTGTTTAGTGAGAGGAGGGGGAAGGGTTTGAGGTTACAGAAAATGAGAATGAGAAAAGGAAAATTTCATTAAAAAAAAAACAAGGATGAGGGAGAAAGAGAAGGAGAGAGAGAGAGAGAGAGAGAGAGAGAGAGAGAGAGAGAGAGAGAGAGAGTTTTGTTCTCTCGTCCGCTCCTGCACTTAAAGGTTCTGTGTAAACTGAGTGAAGGTCTCATGCTATTCGAGTAGATTATGTGATGGTAAAATTGATATCTAAAGTAATTCGGTTCCAAAGTTTAAATATCTAGGAAGCATTTTTACAGGAAATTAAAGTAGAATTCCCAGAGAAATGTGATCAGGATGCCAAAAAGCCAGCGCATTGGCTTACCAACAGTTACCACTACTCAAACATCCAACTATCATCATGGAGACAAACAGTCAGTTATGAACAGCTTATTCTTACCAACTCTGAGCTATTAATGTCAAAGATGTTCCCTGACCAAAGTGCAGAAGAGAAAAAATATAACATTGGGCGAGATGAAATGCTTGAGAAGAACGATTAATTTTACCAGGAGAGACAGAATGAGAAATCCTGCAGACGACTTCCGGCGAAGATGGCTGCTTAATTTTTGTGGTTACATGTTTTCTAAATTGTCGTAGTCACCAGTCAAGGATAGATCAGCCATCTAGTGTAGCAGAACAGCAAAGAAGTCGAGAAAAAACCAAAAGGTAGGGAAGTAACCCCCACTTAATATATGCTAATGTCGGATCCACTGGGCCGCACGGCGCGCAACATAGTGCAATGCTAACCGCCTTACAATGACTGATGCAAATATAACTCGACGAGGTGGTGTTCGACCCAAGACGACCCTCCTGGTGGGAAGAGTGCCAGACCCCTTGCCTCGACAGGGTCCACCCAAAGATACTGGTAGTCACCTACCTCAGTATCGTGCCGCCAGGGCACGGTGTACTAGGGAAAATGTAACTGACCAAACTAGGTCATCATTTTCCGCTTTCGCACTGGTCACAACAGGTTGAGGTACCATCTGTATCACAAGTACAGGATTGGTCCAACAGATCTCTACTCCTGTGGCACCAGCCCCAAGACAGCGGAACACCTGCTCCACTCTTGCCCAACTTACAGCAGTGAACGGAGTAGCATATGGCAACAACCCACTTCTCTCCATGAAAAACTGTTTGGAGATGCCAGGAACCTTGAGCTGACTACTGCCTTTATTTGAGTCATTAATGTGGAAGTCTGAGGACGAGCGAGGAAGAAGGAGAATCCTGCACGAAATATGCAGAGAGACACAAAATAAAGTAATTTGGCCAACTCATGAATAAATGGAACCCGACCAATTACCACAACGCGTCTATAACAGTAAAAGATTTGGTTTTACAGCACGAAGAAGACAAAGAGGCAGACGAGTAGATAATATTACGGAAATCCTACATCAACAAGGACTCACTCCAGCCAATGCGGCATTGTCTCAAGAACGAAATTTTTAAGGGAATGGCGGACTTAGTTAGTATTATGGTGGAGCCGATGGTAGAGCGCTGGTGGAGCATGACTTTTATATAGCAAAAAAATGGCGGCGCGCTGGTGGAGCGCATGACTTTTATATAAGGGAAATGTGGTGGGGCAAGATGGCGGACTTGAGATAACAAGGGGAGGTTATATGGGGGAAGATGGCGGACTTGAGATAACAAGGGGAGGTTATTTTTAGAGGTATTTCTAGATAACAAGAAGAGGCGGGGCAAGATGGCGGACTTGAGATAACAAGAAGAGGGTATATTTTTATATACAGTATAAGGAAAATGTTGCAAGATGGTGGTTTTTTATATAGTAATATATTATTGTTTTTAGTATAGCCAACTTAGGTAGTGGCTGTGTTAGACAAACAAGAAGAGGATAATAGTTAGACTTTTAGACAATAGGAAGACGATAGTTTTACAAACAGTTAGACGAACAGTTATACAAACAGTTAGACGAACATTTAGACAAACAATTAGACGATATAGGTAACAAAAAAGCGTTTTAGTTAATATAGTTTTTATTTTATATTCAATAGTGTTTTTTGTATTATCAAAAACATATAAGAGTACATATATAGTATTTTTTAACATAATACATTGTACAGTAATTTTTTTAGCAAATGAATATACAATTATATAGGAAAGACAATATATGGTGACATTTTCAAACATTTGTAAATAATACATATATATAGGAAGGATGTATGTATATCACAGTTTGTTTTTAATACAATATCACAGCTGCAGGCCAGACCTTGAGGGGAGTCGTCACATTGTCGTCACGTCGTAAGAAATAGAGAGGTGTTGTGTATGCGTACAGACAGTTTAAATGTTGAGGGGTGATGTGGTGACGTTGTCGGGATGTACCTGTCGTTTTATGTAAAAGTAAGATAGGGTGTTGCGGTGTTGTTCGTATGTGTAGATGGAGGATTTGTGTGCACGGAACCCGATATTTTTCCCACCCTGTGCTTGTTGTGTGTTGAGGACGTCTAAGAAAGTGTGTTGTGGTGTTTGTTCAAGCCTTTGGTGGTGGTTTTGTCGTAGTCGCCAAAACAGTGATACGTCTTGCTACAGAGGGAAACCATCCCTCTGCCTTCGTATTCTAATTTAAAAAGGCCCGGTGTCCGCTTGTCGAATAATATTTGTTCGCGGCATTTCTGACAAAGCGCGCGCGTTTTACCCTCGCTAGCTACAAAGTCGGGTCTATGGTCGGGGCATACCTCGGCGGGGAACCACTGGTGATAGGAGCTATAAAATTCCTGTCGCAAAGCGGGCTTAACAACGTCCGCTAGGTTATTCGCGCTAAGGGCCAAGTAAAGGCTGTCGGTGTCCGTCTCGCACAACTGAAAGTCTGACCTATCTACAAATTTATCTAGACAGTCGTAGTAAAATTCTAACATGCGTAATTTAGCGTATTGATAGACGAAAAATCCTATCTGAACGGGGAGGTTTCTCTACTTCGAAAAGGTCGTCAGTCACTAACGTCATTTTCCTAAATCGTGGTGAGATTATTTGGTCAGAGGTACCCTCGCCCATCGTGTACGAGACATCCACATCCTTCGCCTTATTGGTTAATGTCTTGCCGTAGGCCGCGTTACCTAGCAGTTTCATGGTCTCGCTGGTAATGGCGTAGGCAGGATCAGTATCACCCTGTCGACGCGCGTTCGAAACAGTGTCCCCAAACCGTTTGAAACACGTTACGGGTGTATACTCAAGCACCTGGTAGATACAGGTGACTTCTAAACCTTTTGTCAGGTACCACCGAAGCAGAGGTGTCGCCAACAGAATCTTTTTGCCCACATAACTACCGATCAATGTCCGTCTGGGGGTAGTCAGGAGTTTATGTTTTTCGGCGTATTCCCGCATGAAAGGCCCAATATCTTCCCTCGTGACGTCGACATTCTTAAAAATGGGCGTCATCTCAGAGAAATGTTCTTTTAAAGAGTCGGGGACATGAATGTCACACTCGACTAGGCCAAACAAGGTCTCGTCCAGCACCGAGGCGAGAATATTTTCTTTTGTCAGGGGGTACCGACATTTGATGTAAGATGGTTTCTGGGTCGGGAAGGTAGCGTTCAGAAAACGACGGATTGATGGGTCGGTTTTCTTCAATGCCTGCCACTCGCATTCCCACATTTCTACCAATTCGACGTCGCAATGGCCCCGTAAATAAGAACTTATTTCCACCGTCTTTGCGTACAACTCAGCCAATGGTTTGTTGTTGACTGGGTTAACGTCACGACCGGCGGTTAGTGGGCAGTTAGGGTGGCCGTGGAATAGACACCCATGGAACTGGTAGGCGGTACGAGCGTATCTATCCCAACCGTCTACCCTAACGCATATATCACCCAACGCCTTCTCACGTCCGTTAAACTGGGTTTTTAAGGTCACTTTTTTTTGGTGGGAGACCCAAGCCAAATAATCGCGGCACTGCACGGTATATTTGTGGAGTTTGTGGTGCTTGAAACCATCATCCTTGTACCGTCTAACGGGAAAGTCAGTGGGCATTTTCTGCAATAACGCCCACAAATAAAGGGCGTTGGCATCAAAACCTTTAATGGCTTGAACCGTTTTGCCACCTCTAATGCGGGTTTTGCATTGCTCGTGGAACCTGTGAAAAATAATTGACGGTCCCCCGACGATGTTTTGGCGCAAGATGTTATTCAAATCTGCCTCCTGCTTCGAGCATAAAGAAAACATGACGTTGGGCGGGAGGGTTTTGAAAAGGTACTTTAACGTGACACCGGGCACGGAGATCGCATCTTTAAACATGTCTACACCTAGGCGCGCGTAAAAACTAACTTGTCGGTCTAACGCTGCCAGGAAGGGGACCACGTCTTTATTGTTGTACCACGTCAGAAAGTCGCGTAACGTGGTCATGTGGTTCTCGGCCCACACCTTCTGGCACTCGGCGTACTCATCGGCGGAAATGTTAGTATTTTTAAGGGCGGAAAAAAATGCCGAGTGGGGTGGTAACGCGGTTTCGTCTAACTTTGCTAAATCTGTTATGTACTCGTAACAAAAATATCCTTTGGTTTCTTTAACGTTGTACGCCGCGAGATATTTGCTATAGCTAAAACCGGGGGCTAAGTAATTGACTATATCTAAAAACTTTAACTCGCTAGTGGCAATACACATAAAATTATTGTTTCGCTTGACTAAAAATTTGAAGTCTTCCCCCATGAAATATCGGATGAGATACGGTTTGATTACGTTCACGTCATACTTGCCCGAATTGAAACCTAACACCGGTAGCTGCCCCAAATAACCCTCTAATCTAGCAAGGAGCCCGTCTGAATTACCGATCGTCTCTAAAACCTCGAGTTGCATGCAAACACCGTCAAAATATGCACGCAGAATCTCATAAGAGGCCGCGGCAATTTTGAGCAGATGGTCAGCCATCGTATTGACCAACTCCTGTGGATCACCCTTTGTGATAAAACACACGGGGGCTTCAAAACCGGGGACGTTAGAAGCCACCGAACACGACAGGGGCACGTGTTTGGCTGTATAGGTAGTGGCATTACCACTGGGCACTACAGTGTTCTCAAAAAAACACTCATAGTCAAACGTGGCTCTATAAGGGAAGACGAATTTTGTGTCTACATCTATTCCCTCCTCCTCGATTAATTCCCAAATGGTCTCTGGGGGATTATACACACCACCTCTAAATGTTTCTCTTCGCTTAGAGCCGGTACAGCGCTTTTCATGGCGCACCAGTCGGTAATACTCCTCCCACAACTTACCGCAATCGGGACACGAAAAAGAGTTACTGGCCCTATCGATATCTGTTATGTACATGAAATGGTTCTTAAACATTAAAAGACGCAACGTATCTGGAAAAGTGTCGCTACCTCTAAGTGTGGGGGTCAGGTTTTCCTCGTCGTCAAATTCAAAAACGTCAATATTTACGTTAAAACATATCTCTAATTCGGGCATATCGATTAAACTAACCCCGGGGAAATCGACGAGGGACATAAGTCCCTGCTGTGTTTGCCACTGTTCGACTAGCCGGCGCGTCGGTTTTTTAACTTCTGTAACGGCACCACCCCTAAAAACGGCTAGACATCTAAAAAAACAAAAGTTATCACTGTATGGTTTGGAGTTTGAATCGTGTTGTAATGTATGGATGTGGTTATTGTCCGTGATGAAAGAGGGAATGTCTTGTAAGCAGCAGTCGATAGGAAAGTCTTGGATATGGTACAGATAGAACGAAGTCGCTGGGATGGTTCGACAAAATATTTTGTGTTTGGTCTGTTTAACTGTGCTTGTGTGACAATATCGCTATCGTGTAACTGTGAGAGAAAAGCTTTGAAATCTGTAATGTTGTTGACTAAGTGTGGTTGATCTAAGACGACTGTATTGTTATGTGACGAGTGAAAAAATCTTAGATCGCCTGTCTCTCTGTGCCTCAAAACGATGTGGAAACTGTAGTTTATTTTGAATCTTTTTGTTTGTTGTGTGAAGACAGGGAGCAAGAGACGGTCCCAGTCCATATTTTCTGTTGGTCTGTGGAAAAAAGTGAAAGTTGATAAATATTTGTTTATTTGCGTGTGTTTTGATAGCTTGCCAGTTGTCAATGTAGATTTGTCTTATGTCAGCCTGTAGGTCATCTAACGAGCCTCTTCTGACGACAAGCGGGGTTTTTTTTATATGGGTTTGGGTGCTGGTCATGGGGCGTTTTTTGGTCTGGCCTGTTTTTGGTGGGTGGGATGGGATGGGGCTTGATGAAGTTGTTGCTGATGGTAGTGTCGTAGTTGTTGCTGTTCTCGTCGATGGTGTGGTGCCTGCTGCAGCAGATGATGTCTTTGTGCCTGATACCGAGTCTGTTGTGGCACCTGATGTTAGTTTCTGTTGGTGCCCCGATCTCGATGTTGATGATAAGTCTGTTGGGGCAACTGATGTTGGTGCTGGGACAGTCTGATGTTGTTGTTTTATGTGGGTCTGTAAACTATCAGTACGTGTAAATTGTTTGTCGCAAATGTCACAGCTAAAACGAGGCATTGAGTGGACTGTCTTTACGTGGCGTAATAATGCATCATGGCGTTTAAATGTCTTGCCACAACGGGGACACAAATTGTTCTTCACCGCTGCAGTGGTGGTCCCCGCTGGGGTGTCTATATCGAGTCTTCGTGCAGCACCCGCCGTTGCAGTGGTGGTCCCCACTGATTTGTCTATAACAACAGCGGCCGCCGGTGCAGTGGTGGTCCCCACTGGGACGTTTATAGTGGCCCCCGGTGCAGTGGTGGTCCCCACTGGGACGTTTATAGCGGCCCCCGGTGCAGTGGTGGTTCCCAGTGGGGAGTCTATAGCGACCCATGGTGCAGTGGCTTCCACTGTGGAGGATCTCGGTGCACCGGGTCCATGAACACTCTCAATGTGTTGTTGCAGTGCCTCAGGACTGTTAAATATTTGAGGACAGACACGACAGGGATGATTCTTGTCTGTATGGACCGAGGAGATATGACGTGTTAGGTTGCTTTGACGAGTAAAAGCTTTATTACATTGTCCACAAACGTACCCTTGAATTGAAGACATCTGTGAAATAGAAACGAAAACACATTACTCACATATAAAATAAATACAACAACATACATGTAACGAGAGAGAGAGAAAGAAAGAGAGAGAGAGAGAGAGAGAATAAACACAGTCTTATATGTAACAATCAGTTAAATAAGACACAGACAAGTTGAGAAAGAAGGAGAGAGAGAGAGAGAGAGAGAGAGAGAGAGAGAGAGAGAGAGAGAGAAAGAGAAAGAAAGAAAGAGAGAGAGAGAGAGAGAAAAGAAAGAAAGAAAGAGAAAGATAGAAAAAGAAAAGAAAGAAAGAGAGAGAGAGAGAGAGAGAATGAGACAATGAGAGAAAGAGAGAGAGAGAGAGAGAAAGAGAGAGAGAGAGAATAAACACAGTCTTATTTTTAGGCTGTTATGAAAGGAAATAATTTTGTTTAACATATCACAAAGACCTACCCGCGCGCTGTCAGAAAGATATCGATTAAAAAACCCAGCCTGCGCGTGACGACCTGCTCTGTCGTTTAAGAAACTTTAAGAATGTTTTGGTAGTTTCAAATGTGATATATTGAGTGTATTATCTCTATATTTTTACATGTATAGTACTGTTTAAAAAAATGCTATTCTTTATTTTATTTCTTTATTATGTGAAAAAAATATTCCTCACGCACGAGTTTAGTTTGTAGTATTGCACCATCAGTTGAAATCCAGGCTGAGTAATCTCACTTGTCTAGCAACAAGGATAAGTGTTAGTCTTTTTTCCTAGTACATAATCGGTTAAGTCTTATCAAAAAAATATGTTATGTCCGGATTTAACAGATAACAATTTAGTATCTGAGTTAACATTTTAACAGATAACAATTTAGTCTCAGAGTTAACAGCTTAACAGATAAAATAACAATTTAGTCTCAGAGTTAACATCTTAACAGATAAAAATAACAATTTAGTCTCAGAGTTAACAGCTTAACAGATAACAATTTAGTATCTGAGTTAACATAAAACACACAGTTATTAAGCTGAGTTAACATCTTAACAGATAACAATTTAATATCTGAGTTAACAAATATTAACAGTTAGACTAATCTGAAACAGATATTTAGCAACACCGACTAGCGAAAAATCGAATACACAGACATATCTTTTTGTTTAAATATTTAATACAACACACGCATAAACAAGCAACTAAAACTTATATATTCTCTAAATAGAAATAATTATTTTAACATCTTAACACAGAGTACCGAATACAAACAATCAACTAAAACTTTTTATAATTTTATTAAACAGAAATAATTTAACACCCTAACACACGAAAAAACAGATATTTTTAAAGATATTTATGGTATCCTAACGAAAATTAGTTGTCTTTTTTGTTTTGTAACTAAGAAGTAAATTTAACAAAGAAAATAGAAATAAAACGGGCACATGTCTTTTAAATACTATATAACGTGTAAAATATTTAGCAAACGAATACATACTATCAGATATTGTTATGACAAAACAATTGGTTCTTTTCAGTGTTCTTTCAGAGATGTGTCCGCTTCAGTTTCTGATGATTGAATGATATGTCTGAAGACAATGCATCCCATTATATGGCAAAAAAAGTGCGCTTGTTTCAGACACATCATTCAATCATCGGAAACTGAAGCGGACACATCTCTGAAAGAACACTGAAAAGAACCAATTGTTTTGTCATAACAATATCTGATAGTACGTATTCGTTTGCTAAATATTTTACACGTTATATAGTATTTAAAAGACATGTGCCCGTTTTATTTCTATTTTCTTTGTTAAATTTACTTCTTAGTTACAAAACAAAAAAGACAACTAATTTTCGTTAGGATACCATAAATATCTTTAAAAATATCTGTTTTTTCGTGTGTTAGGGTGTTAAATTATTTCTGTTTAATAAAATTATAAAAAGTTTTAGTTGATTGTTTGTATTCGGTACTCTGTGTTAAGATGTTAAAATAATTATTTCTATTTAGAGAATATATAAGTTTTAGTTGCTTGTTTATGCGTGTGTTGTATTAAATATTTAAACAAAAAGATATGTCTGTGTATTCGATTTTTCGCTAGTCGGTGTTGCTAAATATCTGTTTCAGATTAGTCTAACTGTTAATATTTGTTAACTCAGATATTAAATTGTTATCTGTTAAGATGTTAACTCAACTTAATAACTGTGTGTTTTATGTTAACTCAGATACTAAATTGTTATCTGTTAAGCTGTTAACTCTGAGACTAAATTGTTATTTTTATCTGTTAAGATGTTAACTCTGAGACTAAATTGTTATTTTATCTGTTAAGCTGTTAACTCTGAGACTAAATTGTTATCTGTTAAAATGTTAACTCAGATACTAAATTGTTATCTGTTAAATCCGGACATAACATTTTTTTTGATAAGACTTAACCGATTATGTACTAGGAAAAAAGACTAACACTTATCCTTGTTGCTAGACAAGTGAGATTACTCAGCCTGGATTTCAACTGATGGTGCAATACTACAAACTAAACTCGTGCGTGAGGAATATTTTTTTCACATAATAAAGAAATAAAATAAAGAATAGCATTTTTTTAAACAGTACTATACATGTAAAAATATAGAGATAATACACTCAATATATCACATTTGAAACTACCAAAACATTCTTAAAGTTTCTTAAACGACAGAGCAGGTCGTCACGCGCAGGCTGGGTTTTTTAATCGATATCTTTCTGACAGCGCGCGGGTAGGTCTTTGTGATATGTTAAACAAAATTATTTCCTTTCATAACAGCCTAAAAATAAGACTGTGTTTATTCTCTCTCTCTCTTTTTCTCTCTCTCTTTCTCTCTCTCTTTCTCTCTCTCTTTCTCTCTTTCTCTCTCTTTCTCTCTCTTTCTCTCTCTCTCTCTCTCTCTCTCTCTCTCTCTCTCTCTCTCTCTCTCTCTCTCTCTCTCTCTCTCTCTCTCTCTCTCTCTCTCTCTCATTGTCTCATTCTCTCTCTCTCGCTCTCTCTCTCTCACTCTCTCTTTCTTTCTTTTCTTTTTCTATCTTTCTCTTTCTTTCTTTCTTTTCTCTCTCTCTCTCTCTCTCTTTCTTTCTTTCTCTTTCTCTCTCTCTCTCTCTCTCCTTCTTTCTCAACTTGTCTGTGTCTTATTTAACTGATTGTTACATATAAGACTGTGTTTATTCTCTCTCTCTCTCTCTTTCTTTCTCTCTCTCTCGTTACATGTATGTTGTTGTATTTAATTTTATGTGTGAGTAATGTGTTTTCGTTTCTATTTCACAGATGTCTTCAATTCAAGGGTACGTTTGTGGACAATGCAATAAAGCTTTTACTCGTCAAAGCAACCTACTACGTCATATCTCCTCGGTCCATACAGACAAGAATCATCCCTGTCGTGTCTGTCCTCAAATATTTAACAGTCCTGAGGCACTGCAACAACACATTGAGAGTGTTCATGGACCCGGTGCACCGAGATCCTCCACAGTGGAAGCCACTGCACCATGGGTCGCTATAGACTCCCCACTGGGAACCACCACTGCACCGGGGGCCGCTATAAACGTCCCAGTGGGGACCACCACTGCACCGGTGGCCGCTATAAACGTCCCAGTGGAGACCACCACTGCACCGGCGGCCGCTGTTGTTATAGACAAATCAGTGGGGACCACCACTGCAACGGCGGGTGCTGCACGAAGACTCGATATAGACACCCCAGCGGGGACCACTACTGCAGCGGTGAAGAACAATTTGTGTCCCCGTTGTGGCAAGACATTTAAACGCCATGATGCATTATTACGCCACGTAAAGACAGTCCACTCAATGCCTCGTTTTAGCTGTGACATTTGCGACAAACAATTTACACGTACTGATAGTTTACAGACCCACATAAAACAACAACATCAGACTGTCCCAGCACCAACATCAGTTGCCCCAACAGACTTATCATCAACATCGAGATCGGGGCACCAACAGAAACTAACATCAGGTGCCACAACAGACTCGGTATCAGGCACAAAGACATCATCTGCTGCAGCAGGCACCACACCATCGACGAGAACAGCAACAACTACGACACTACCATCAGCAACAACTTCATCAAGCCCCATCCCATCCCACCCACCAAAAACAGGCCAGACCAAAAAACGCCCCATGACCAGCACCCAAACCCATATAAAAAAACCCCGCTTGTCGTCAGAAGAGGCTCGTTAGATGACCTACAGGCTGACATAAGACAAATCTACATTGACAACTGGCAAGCTATCAAAACACACGCAAATAAACATAAATATTTATCAACTTTCACTTTTTTCCACAGACCAACAGAAAATATGGACTGGGACCGTCTCTTGCTCCCTGTCTTCACACAACAAACAAAAAGATTCAAAATAAACTACAGTTTCCACATCGTTTTGAGGCACAGAGAGACAGGCGATCTAAGATTTTTTCACTCGTCACATAACAATACAGTCGTCTTAGATCAACCACACTTAGTCAACAACATTACAGATTTCAAAGCTTTTCTCTCACAGTTACACGATAGCGATATTGTCACACAAGCACAGTTAAACAGACCAAACACAAAATATTTTGTCGAAGCCATCCCAGCGACTTCGTTCTATCTGTACCATATCCAAGACTTTCGTATCGGCTGCTGCTTACAAGACATTCCCTCTTTCATCACGGACAATAACCACATCCATACATTACAACACGATTCAAACTCCAAACCATACAGTGATAACTTTTGTTTTTTTTAGATGTCTAGCCGTTTTTAGGGGTGGTGCCGTTACAGATGTTAGAAAACCGACGCGCCGGCTAGTCGAACAGTGGCAAACACAGCAGGGACTTATGTCCCTCGTCGATTTCCCCGGGGTTAGTTTAATCGATATGCCCGAATTAGAGATATGTTTTAACGTAAATATTGACGTTTTTGAATTTGACGACGAGGAAAACCTGACCCCCACACTTAGAGGTAGCGACACTTTTCCAGATACGTTGCGTCTTTTAATGTTTAAGAACCATTTCATGTACATAACAGATATCGATAGGGCCAGTAACTCTTTTTCGTGTCCCGATTGCGGTAAGTTGTGGGAGGAGTATTACCGACTGGTGCGCCATGAAAAGCGCTGTACCGGCTCTAAGCGAAGAGAAACATTTAGAGGTGGTGTGTATAATCCCCCAGAGACCATTTGGGAATTAATCGAGGAGGAGGGAATAGATGTAGACACAAAATTCGTCTTCCCTTATAGAGCCACGTTTGACTATGAGTGTTTTTTTGAGAACACTGTAGTGCCCAGTGGTAATGCCACTACCTATACAGCCAAACACGTGCCCCTGTCGTGTTCGGTGGCTTCTAACGTCCCCGGTTTTGAAGCCCCCATGTGTTTTATCACAAAGGGTGATCCACAGGAGTTGGTCAATACGATGGCTGACCATCTGCTCAAAATTGCCGCGGCCTCTTATGAGATTCTGCGTGCATATTTTGACGGTGTTTGCATGCAACTCGAGGTTTTAGAGACGATCGGTAATTCAGACGGGCTCCTTGCTAGATTAGAGGGTTATTTGGGGCAGCTACCGGTGTTAGGTTTCAATTCGGGCAAGTATGACGTGAACGTAATCAAACCGTATCTCATCCGATATTTCATGGGGGAAGACTTCAAATTTTTAGTCAAGCGAAACAATAATTTTATGTGTATTGCCACTAGCGAGTTAAAGTTTTTAGATATAGTCAATTACTTAGCCCCCGGTTTTAGCTATAGCAAATATCTCGCGGCGTACAACGTTAAAGAAACCAAAGGATATTTTTGTTACGAGTACATAACAGATTTAGCAAAGTTAGACGAAACCGCGTTACCACCCCACTCGGCATTTTTTTCCGCCCTTAAAAATACTAACATTTCCGCCGATGAGTACGCCGAGTGCCACAAGGTGTGGGCCGAGAACCACATGACCACGTTACGCGACTTTCTGACGTGGTACAACAATAAAGACGTGGTCCCCTTCCTGGCAGCGTTAGACCGACAAGTTAGTTTTTACGCGCGCCTAGGTGTAGACATGTTTAAAGATGCGATCTCCGTGCCCGGTGTCACGTTAAAGTACCTTTTCAAAACCCTCCCGCCCAACGTCATGTTTTCTTTATGCTCGAAGCAGGAGGCAGATTTGAATAACATCTTGCGCCAAAACATCGTCGGGGGACCGTCAATTATTTTTCACAGGTTCCATGAGCAAGGCAAAACCCGCATTAGAGGTGGCAAAACGGTTCAAGCCATTAAAGGTTTTGATGCCAACGCCCTTTATTTGTGGGCGTTAATGCAGAAAATGCCCACTGACTTTCCCGTTAGACGGTACAAGGATGATGGTTTCAAGCACCACAAACTCCACAAATATACCGTGCAGTGCCGCGATTATTTGGCTTGGGTCTCCCACCAAAAAAAAGTGACCTTAAAAACCCAGTTTAACGGACGTGAGAAGGCGTTGGGTGATATATGCGTTAGGGTAGACGGTTGGGATAGATACGCTCGTACCGCCTACCAGTTCCATGGGTGTCTATTCCACGGCCACCCTAACTGCCCACTAACCGCCGGTCGTGACGTTAACCCAGTCAACAACAAACCATTGGCTGAGTTGTACGCAAAGACGGTGGAAATAAGTTCTTATTTACGGGGCCATTGCGACGTCGAATTGGTAGAAATGTGGGAATGCGAGTGGCAGGCATTGAAGAAAACCGACCCATCAATCCGTCGTTTTCTGAACGCTACCTTCCCGACCCAGAAACCATCTTACATCAAATGTCGGTACCCCCTGACAAAAGAAAATATTCTCGCCTCGGTGCTGGACGAGACCTTGTTTGGCCTAGTCGAGTGTGACATTCATGTCCCCGACTCTTTAAAAGAACATTTCTCTGAGATGACGCCCATTTTTAAGAATGTCGACGTCACGAGGGAAGATATTGGGTCTTTCATGCGGGAATACGCCGAAAAACATAAACTCCTGACTACCCCCAGACGGACATTGACCGGTAGTTATGTGGGCAAAAAGATTCTGTTGGCGACACCTCTACTTCGGTGGTACCTGACAAAAGGTTTAGAAGTCACCTGTATCTACCAGGTGCTTGAGTATACACCCGTGACGTGTTTCAAACGGTTTGGGGACACTGTTTCGAACGCGCGTCGACAGGGTGATACTGATCCTGCCTACGCCATTACCAGCGAGACCATGAAACTGCTAGGTAACGCGGCCTACGGCAAAACATTAACCAATAAGGCGAAGCTTGTGGATGTCTCGTACACGATGGGCGAGGGTACCTCTGACCAAATAAACTCACCACGATTTAGGAAAATGACGTTAGTGACTGACGACCTTTTCGAAGTAGAGAAACTGAAACAGACTATATGTTGGGACCTCCCCGTTCAGATAGGATTTTTCGTCTATCAATACGCTAAATTACGCATGTTAGAATTTTACTACGACTGTCTAGATAAATTTGTAGATAGGTCAGACTTTCAGTTGTGCGAGACGGACACCGACAGCCTTTACTTGGCCCTTAGCGCGAATAACCTAGCGGACGTTGTTAAGCCCGCTTTGCGACAGGAATTTTATAGCTCCTATCACCAGTGGTTCCCCGCCGAGGTATGCCCCGACCATAGACCCGACTTTGTAGCTAGCGAGGGTAAAACGCGCGCGCTTTGTCAGAAATGCCGCGAACAAATATTATTCGACAAGCGGACACCGGGCCTTTTTAAATTAGAATACGAAGGCAGAGGGATGGTTTCCCTCTGTAGCAAGACGTATCACTGTTTTGGCGACTACGACAAAACCACCACCAAAGGCTTGAACAAACACCACAACAAAGTTGACAAACACACTTTCTTAGACGTCCTCAACACACAACAAGCACAGGGTGGGAAAAATATCGGGTTCCGTGCACACAAATCCTCCATCTACACATACGAACAACACCGCAACACCCTATCTTACTTTTACATAAAACGACAGGTACATCCCGACAACGTCACCACATCACCCCTCAACATTTAAACTGTCTGTACGCATACACAACACCTCTCTATTTCTTACGACGTGACGACAATGTGACGACTCCCCTCAAGGTCTGGCCTGCAGCTGTGATATTGTATTAAAAACAAACTGTGATATACATACATCCTTCCTATATATATGTATTATTTACAAATGTTTGAAAATGTCACCATATACTGTCTTTCCTATATAATTGTATATTCATTTGCTAAAAAATTACTGTACAATGTATTATGTTAAAAAATACTATATATGTACTCTTATATGTTTTTGATAATACAAAAAACACTATTGAATATAAAATAAAAACTATATTAACTAAAACGCTTTTTTGTTACCTATATCGTCTAATTGTTTGTCTAAATGTTCGTCTAACTGTTTGTATAACTGTTCGTCTAACTGTTTGTATAACTATCGTCTTCCTATTGTCTAAAAGTCTAATTATTATCCTCTTCTTGTTTGTCTAACACAGCCACTACCTAAGTTGGCTATACTAAAAACAATAATATATTACTATATAAAAAACCACCATCTTGCAACATTTTCCTTATATAAAAAAATATACCCTCTTCTAGTTATCTCAAGTCCGCCATCTTGCCCCGCCTCTTCTTGTTATCTAAAAATACCTCTAAAAATAACCTCCCCTTGTTATCTCAAGTCCGCCATCTTCCCCCATATAACCTCCCCTTGTTATCTCAAGTCCGCCATCTTGCCCCACCACATTTCCCTTATATAAAAGTCATGCGCTCCACCAGCGCGCCGCCATTTTTTTGCTATATAAAAGTTATGCTCCACCAGCGCTCCACCATCAGCTCCACCATAATACTAACTAAGTCCGCCATTCCCTACTACTATACCTCGTCCAGTCTATCAGCTCATGTTTTTACAAGGATCATTTTATTAAAATAAATATGAAATATTTAGGCCATATACGATGTTGTTTTGGGGCAGAGGTCACGGTGCTTACATTCTGAGCAAGTGCCGTCAAACTGTCCTACTCTTTGTGTAAAAGGTAAAGGTAGACCCATAAAGATACTGCCGCTGGGGAGTGAGGTGCTAGAGACTTCCCCTATACTAGAATCCAGCTGTTTGAGATAAGGTAACTAGTTCCCTTCCTCGCAGTCTCTGCATTCCCTAACTTAAGACCAGAGTCAGGTACCCATTTTTACAGCTGGATATGACTGGAGCGTGACGAAACTTGGTTTCAAACACGGCCCCTTTTTCTCGACATGCAAGAGCTCTAACTACCCTACCATTTGGACGCTCAGTGGAAGTAAAGTTTGAGTCCAACTTTGTTTCTCTTTGTGGTGTTACTGATTTCCACTGTGTCTTAGTTTGTGGTACTACTAATGTAATGTTTTCGTGTATTGTTACCACTTATTTACACTTCACAGCAGCAAATCTCGTGGGTAGTAATTTATACATGTATATATTATATTATATTACGTTTTTCGAGTTAAGCTTTTTTTGCAAGTGTAAAGACAATGGGTTTGAGAAATGGGACTTGTAAGTAGCTTTTCCTTTTGTTTTGGCCCCCCCGTATATATATATATATATATATATATATATATATATATATATATATATATATATATATATATATATATATAGATATATATATATATATATATATATATATATATATATATATACTGAAGCACATTAAAAACGCACCACTATTATATATACTGATGCCGAGAAGCTGGCCAAAAAAAGTGTGGGAATGGATTTTCCCCGTGTTTGCCATGAGGTAGAGAGCGAATGGCTGCTGGAATGGAAAGTGCAAGATTCAACCCACGGGTGTGTGTACAGACTACATGAAAACGATGAAAGTTACACGTGCAACACGATTCCCAACAGCTATGACCCTGAAAATGTGTACGCGTTGTGGCAGTATACTCGGTATAAAAAGGCCGTTGAGACAAAACACCCAGTACATGTGCTTGAAATGCCACGACTATCTGAAAAACGACCGCCAACGAGCCATTGGTATGTTGGAGACCGGAATGAGCTCGCGGGCCATTGCCAGAAGGATGAATTGCCACCACAGCATTATTGTACGTCTCAATGAACGTTACGGAACCACTGGCAGTGCCCGGGATAGACTTCGGAGTGGCCAACCACGAGTTACTACCCCTGCGCAAGATCGTCATATTGTGCTGAGTCACCTAAGGAATCGTACTCTCCCGGCAAGTCAAACAGCAAGTGCAATAGTGGGTAGACATGGGCAAGTCTCTCGAATGACAGTCATACGACGACTCAGAGATACAGGCCTTACTGCAAGACGACCTTATGTTGGGCCAAACTTGACTCACAGACATCGTTAGCAGCGCCTGCAATGGGCAGAGCAACATATCAGATGGACTAGACTGCAGTGGAATGCTGTCCTATTCACAGACGAGAACAGATTCAACATATCCTTTGCAGATGGACGTATGCGGATTTAGCGACGGTTTGAAGAGCGCTTTGCAGATTGCTGTGTCAACCGATTTCGAGGTGGCAGTATTCACATTTGGGGAGGATTCAGTTTTCACCATCGCTTGCCTCTTCACGTCTTCCGTGGAAATGTTAATGCTGTGACATATCGAGATGAGGTTCTGGATGCACTGGTTGCTCCTGCGTTCACAATTTATCCAGACTTGCAGCTTCTCCAGCAGGATAACGCACGTGCATTTTTTTGTATTTTTGGTTTTTCTCCCTTGCCTGCACAGAATGCAATGAATTTCATAACAATCAAATGTACAAATTAATGACCAGCATGGATTCATAGGAAAATGAATAAAGATTCCAAATATGTAAACTTGTACACACTTATATTTACATTTCACACTCTGTTCCTGGATTATACAGGTGGTGCGTTTTTAATGTGCTTCAGTATATATATATATATATATATATATATATATATATATATATATATATATATATAATATATATATGTAGTATATATATATATATATATATATATATATATATATATATATATATATATATATATATATATATATATATATATATATATATATATATATATATATATATATATATATATATATATATATATATATATATATATCTTCTTTGATCCTTAGCCGCCAACCGTCAAAGCAGTCAGTGGCCATCACGCCTAGTGGCGTCTTGTAGGATAACAACAAATTGATTCCACTTTGCTCGGTCGGTGGCCATCCTTCGTACAGTGCCCCCAACTCTGGTTCATTCTTTGCATCTCAGCCTCCACAGTCCTCCGCCAGGTTGTTTTTGGTCGGCCTCTCTTTCGTTTTCCTTCAGGGGTCCAAAGCATAGCTGTTCTTGTGATGGCATCGGGGTCTCTTCTGAGGAATTGGCCAACCCAGCTCCAGCGTCTGCCAGCTATGATGGTGTGCATGTCCTCTTGCTTGCTACGAGTAAGCAGATCTTGGTTAGTAATGGTATTCGGCCAAAAGATTCGGTGAATTTTTCTTAGGCATGTTGTGTGAAAAGAGGACAATTTCGACATTTCCTTCTCTGTAACTCTTCAGCATTCCGCACCATAGAGAAGCACAGAAAGCACACAGCTCTGATATAATCTTAATTTTGTGCTTGTGCTGTATTGGGAGGACTTCCAGATGTTGTTTAGGCTAAAGAAGGCTGTTCTTGCCTTATTCATTCTGATGTTGATGTCTTTGCCTGCCCCGCCATCTGGTGTTACTTTGCTTCTTAGGTATGTGAAGGTATCTGTCTGTACCAGTTGCTGATTCCTTACTGATATGAGCTCAGGGTTTCTCACATTGAGCGTCATGACCTCAGACTTCTTTAAATTGATGTTCAAGCCCACCTGCTGGCTAAACTTATTAAGTCTTTCCGTTTTTTCCTGGATGTGTTGATGTGAATGTGCTAGCAGTGCAATGTCATCTGCATATTCCACATCTTCCAATGTAGAAAATGTTGTCCATCTTATTCCTCTTGGACTGCCCTCTGTTGTCTGGCGCATCACCCACTCTATGACTGTTAAAAATAGAGTGGTTGATAAGGGGCATCCCTGTCGTACTCCTGTCTTCACCTCAAAGGTTAGGTTGCTCTGCCCAACACTACACGTAAAGTTGGCATAGAGGCTATTTATGATTAGTATGGATAGAAAGAAAGCAGGAATGAGTGGTTCTTTGATCGTATAAATTCATATACCCACTTTGTAATATTTTGATGATGCAAAGTTTTGCTAATACTTTTTCCTTTTCAGAATAGATTAACGTATAACTCTGTTCTTTACTGTAGAGGAAAATTCTAGACCATAGCGTAACCATTTTGGACTCTTTTGGGGGTTAATAACTTCTCTTCTAACGGAATCTTGTCTCAACAGAGGGAGGGAGGATTACACATATGAGTCTAACTCTTTAATTAATTCATTAACCTATGTTTATTTGTATTTGATTTGATATTATAGACCGAAAGGGAGGCATCAAAGAAGAGTTGGCCACTCGAAAAGCAGCAGCTGGGAGACTTTTTCAGACCATAAATCGAGGATTCCTCAGCAAGAAAGAGGTTGGTAAGAAAACGAAGATGGCTGTATACCGCTCCACCTATGTCCCAGTCTTGACATATGGATGCGAGTCATGGGCAATGACTACAACCCATAAAAGTCAGATCCAAACTTCAGAAATGAGGTATCTGAGGAAGGTGGTTGAAGTAACAAGAAGAGACATGATACGCAACCAGACGATACGTCAAGGCCTTAAATCCTACCCCCTGCAGACCCAAGTAGAACAGTCCCAATTAAGATGGTTTGGCCATGTCTGCAGAATGGGAGAAGATCGGATACTACGAAAAGCATGGGAAACAAAGAGCCAAGGATCCAGACCCCGAAAACGACCCAGAGTCTGCTGGGAGGATAACATTAGACAATCTTTGAAGGACCGAGGACTAGAATGGAACCAGGCCAGGAGGAAGACAGCCGATAGGATAGTCTGGCGCTCTCTCTTCCAAACCTCTACACCTCACGGTAGAAGGGGAACGACTAAGTAAGTAAGTAAGATTTGATATTCAAAGTAGTGCTGTTGTAAAGTTTCTGTATGATAAATAAAATTTACATAAACTTGAATTACGTGTGTCGGTCATCTTGTCCCAAAAGATCCCTAATCCATTGATGTAGTTTTCACGTCTGTGCGCCTAACTGTCGTCACTCATGTGTGTGTGTATGTGAGTGGTGATGTATATATTAATATATATTCTAGTAGACTGTCTGACAAACTAAGTTCTGTTGTAGAGATAGGCTAAACGAGAGAAGCTTCTCGATTTCAGGGACAGACTCTAACTAGTTTCCACCATCTCACTCGTGAAAATCTATTTTCTTTACATTACCTCTCACTGAACTATCACCTGTTCTAATTTATTCAGAAGGGACCAATCCATGTCTTAATTCCCCTATCCAAAATCTACGACACTTTTATGGTTATGGAACGAACGAACGAACGAACGAACGAACGAAATCTTTATTTCATCAGGGTAAAGAAATAGGCATAATTGCCTTTTTACATTTCTGCCCTGTTTGAAAATACCATGTAAAGGGCAATGTCTTATGTTGTCATATCATAATGTTCTACATGAGAGGGTAGGGAATAAATCCCTAACAAAATCAGACAGTTCTTGGTAATTTGGTTCGCATGAAATACTTCTGATTGGAGCTTTCTCCAACGAAGCAACAGGGGTGTGTGGGCAAAAATTTCGCTTGTAACATATAGCATTTTAAGGCAGCTTCATTGATTTCCAATTTTGTCAAGGAGAGATCACAAATAGCGAAAAATAAGAGCTCGTAACCACAATACCTTATAGGATCAGCTACAGGATTATGAGTAGCTGCTAAAATTAGAGATCGTAAAACTCCCATAATAATACTGAGCCTTAGGACCCTCCTCAAGTTGAAACAGTAAAAGGATTCAGTGCGTCGTAGCTTCATCTATATGAAGTATTTCTGCATCTTAAACTAGTTGCATTATTACCGCCATTTTGAGCATCAAGCTTGTGTACTACTTTACCCGATATTGTTGTAAGTTGTAATGCGTACATTTTATAATTTTATATTCGCATTTTGACATGTATAATTTGCTTTTGGATGTACAGCTGCAAATGAGGCTGGCAACCTTATCACTGCAAATAACTTGACACATGGACCACCACTGTTAGAGCTGGTGACTGCTTCGTGCGGGTTTTCTCACAAGGAACCAACAGCAGAGGTGGCTCCAGGCTCCATAGAGAGCACTTTAGTGAGTTTTATATGTATATTTATTTATATTGTAATTGTCGCCTTCCGCCGCTGAAAAGCATTTTCATCTGACTCACTGGGACTAAAAATAATGCCCAGAAGGGTAAACATTGGGAGGAAAATGAAGTGGTTGGTGGAAGCAGAGGTCGCATAATGTTCATATCAGGAAATCCAATATAGGCATACCTCAGAGATATTGCAGGTTCGGTTCCAGACCACCACAATAAAGCGAATATCGCAATAAAGCGGGTCACACCCATTTTTGTGACTTCCCAGTGCATATAAAAGCCTAAAATCATGTTTACATTATGTCTATTAAGTGCGCAATAGCGCTAGGTCTAAAAAAACACAATGTACTGTAAAATTAAAAATACTTTATTGCTAAAAAAAATGCTAATCTTCATCATCTGAGCCTTCAGCGAATCGTAATCTTTTTGCCAAAATCTATCAGAAAAAGAAGGCACGTTCTAATAAATAAATATGAATAATTTGAAAATAATCTGAAGCGCAACATCAGCAAAGCGCAATAAAGCGAGGTATGCATGTACTTAAAAAGAGGCAATAGTTTCCTCTTAGTTTGTGGTACACGTTCCCAGCAGTATGACTCATATTGTTTAAATAAATAACCATATAGAGCTATTAAATTAATAGCTGCTGAATCATTTTCAGCTAGGAGCTAAGAAAATACGAGTCAATATTTCCTCACAGAAGGGGTGGGAGAACAATAAGTTCGTGACAGCTTAGAATAGATTATCCCAATTATTATGCTTGCTTGTCTTTAAAATCCCGTTAGGTTCCCTATAGCAGAAGTATCATTCTTCTATTTATATCTCTTCCAAGAGTAATCTTGAGCGAAGGTTGATACCTCTGAAGACCCTCATTTGGATACTTTAAATTTGACCATTGTTGGACCACTATTGCAGAGCAAGGGAGACAATACTTTCACAACACCGAAGTTAGGAACTACTGATGAGTGCAACTGTGACACCGATGAAATGACTGCTGACTATCTACTTCAGAGGTGCCCAACATACGAGGAACAGAGAAAGCGCATAAGGAGCATGGAGCCACCACAACATCTGCCCCCCTTGTACCAAACATTTACATGCTCTCGTAGCGGTGGTTCTTGTGGCAATTAGTTTTACATGATGAGGTTGCCAGTCCCATACACAACCTCACATTAGTCGCCTTGTACGTGTGACGTGTAATGGAAAAGAGTCTACAGTAATCTGACAGCCTATTGTAACCTAATAGCTGCTCTGTGATTTGCTAGCTAAAAACGTGCATTATACTGTCTGTCTTTGCTTACATAGCGTACTCTTTCGTCCCCGCCTCTTTTCTTTTAACAAGAGCTAACACAGTGTTTACAAATTTCATGACCTGTCAGTCATAACAGGAAAACAAATTAGGCTTTGTTTACCTTGTCCACCCACGCGAGCTCATCTGTCAATCATAAAACCTCTCAGACAGACAGCACGTGAGAGAGACGAAACACAGACCCTTTTGAAGTTTTTACTCAGGGAAAGTTTAGAATCCCTTGTGCTCTTTGATCTCGAGACACGGGCATTTTAAAGAAAAACCCGTTAGCCGCAACGAAAGCCTCTGATGTCGGTCAACAGCGCCAGACGAGAGATTCTGGTAGCCAAATCGTAAGCTTTCATCTTGAGCGCTAGTTTCTGAATTCTTCGTTCCACACAGGAACGCGAAATTAACAACATTAGAGATCAGAGCAATCTAATGATATATATATATATATATATATATATATATATATATATATATATATATATATATATATATATATATATATATATATATATATATATATATATATATATATATATATATATATATACTGCTGTTTTCATAACCCCGCCATCAGAAGTCAGTCAGAATTTCAATAGTCTAGCGCAGTCCTAGAACAAGTTTTTCTTGTTGGAATAGTGTTTTATAGTAATTGATTCGTGTAGATTTTCATTCTGAATTTTCTGACCTGATCACAAGGGCGCCCAGCTCTCTTCTTTTGTTTTGTTAATTTTCTCCTTTACTTGGCTTGTGCGTTACCAATTTCATTTATAAACGTTCACTCGTCAAATGGTATTTGAGAACAATAAAATTAAACACTGGACTTACCAAATCCAGATTTATATTTTTACCAGCCACAGTGGTGCACATATAACATTATTATTGTTCCCCGACTCCTGGCAGTCGTAATTCAAGTGCAGTATATCCCTAGATACATACGCTGTGCAGAATCGGCGCTCTAACACAGAGTTGGCCGATAGAAGAACCATCATCATCTTTTGTTACATTTTTTAGCAACCAGATGTTTCCCAATACTGGAAGTATTTCCCCGTGAAAGGGTGAACCTCAAGAACTCTCAAGTTTTAACTATTTGTAGTAACACATATATCCAGGAGAAGCACCATATTAGACGTTCACCTCACTAGTTTCTGGGGATGAACTGGGGCCAATTTAGATCTGCGACAACTGGGGTGACAGAATATTAAGTGAAATAGATAATATATTCATGGACTAATTCTATTACCAAGAGATATTACAGACCTACCATACCAGACAATTAGACCAGAATTTCAACACCATTTCAACAATATATAAGGAAAGCAGCAAATCATGCTTAGGATTCCAGGAAAGGAAGAAGCAAGACTGGATAACACCAGAAACACTAAACACCATAAAGATGAGAAAGGAAATGAAAAGAAAGAAAACAGAAGCGAAGTCCCCCAGGTTAAAGCAACTATATAGTGAACAGTACAGTCAACTGGACAGGGAAGTTAAACGCCAAACCCGAGCCAACAAAAGGAATTTCCTAGACGATCTTGCAAAACAGGCAGAAGAGGCAGCACTGAGAAATGAACAAAGCACAGTATACAAAATAACTAAATTCATCAGCGGAAAACAAGGTGCAAACAATATTACATTAGTAAGAGATAAGCAAGGAAATCTCATCAAGACAGCAGAGGGACAGGAAACAAGATGGGCAGAGCACTTCAGAGAAACTCTGAACAAGGAAATACCAGAGACACAATTGAATGTTCCTGAGGCTGAAAACGATCTAGATGTAAATACAGACATTCCACGAAAAGAAGAACTCATCACAGCAATCAAAGGGTTAAAGAACGGTAAAGCTCCGGGCCATGATAACTTAAATGCAGAGCTATTTAAGACAGACCCTGCGCTAGCAGCAGAACTATTAGAACCACTATTTGCACAAGGGTGGAAAACGGGGACAACACCATCAGAGTGGAACAAAGGAATAATTGTCAAATTGCACAAGAAGGGAGATCTTTCAGACTGCAATAATTGGAGAGGAATCACTCTTCTCTCAGTTCCCAGCAAAATACTAGGCAGGATAATTATACAGAAAATTTCAAAGGCAGTAGACTACAAACTGAGGAAAGAACAAGCAGGATTTAGAAAGAACAGAAGATGTGTAGACCATATATTCACTCTCAGGAACATTATAGAGCAGTGCTCAGAATGGCAAAGACAGCTTTACATAAATTTTGTTGATTTTGAAAAGGCTTTTGACAAATACATAGGGACAGTTTATGGAAAATACTGAGGGCTTATGGAATTCCAAGCTGCATAGTGTCAATCATAAAAAGCCTCTATGCCAACTTTACGTGTAGTGTTGGGCAGAGCAACCTAACCTTCGAGGTGAAGACAGGAGTACGACAGGGATGCCTCTTATCAACCACTCTATTTTTAACAGTCATAGACTGGGTGATGCGCCAGACAACAGAGGGCAGTCCAAGAGGAATAAGATGGACTACATTTTCAACATTGGAAAATCTGGAATATGCAGATGACATTGCACTGCTGGCACATTCACATCAACACATCCAGGAAAAAACGGATAGACTTAATAAATTTAGCCAGCAGGTGGGCTTGAACATCAATTTAAAGAAGTCTGAGGTCATGACGCTCAATGTGAGCAACCCTGAGCCCATATCAGTAAGGAATCAGCAACTGGTACAGACAGATACCTTCACATACCTAGGAAACATAGTAACACCAGACGGTGGGGCAGGCAAAGACATCAACATCAGAATGAATAAGGCAAGAACAGCCTTCTTTAGCCTAAATAACATCTGGAAGTCCTCCCAATACAGCACAAGCACAAAATTAAGATTATACCAGAGTTGCGTGCTTTCTGTGCTTCTCTATGGTGCGGAACGCTGGAGAGTCACAGAGAAGGAAATGTCAAAATTGTCCTCTTTTCACACAACATGCCTAAGAAAAATTCACCGAATCTTTTGGCCGAATACCATCACCAACCAAGATCTGTTTACTCGTAGCAAGCAAGAGGACATGCATACCATCATAGCTGGCAGACGCTGGAGCTGGGTTGGTCATGTCCTCAGAAGAGACCCCGATGCCATCACAAGAACAGCTATGCTTTGGACCCCTGAAGGAAAGCGAAAGAGAGGCCGACCAAAAACAACTTGGCGGAGGACTGTGGAGGCTGAGATGCAAAGAATGAACCAGAGTTGGGGCACTGTACGAAGGATGGCCACCGACCGTGCAAAGTGGAATCAATTTGTTGTTGCCCTACAAGACGCCACTAGGCGTGATGGCCACTGACTGCTTTGACGGTCGATGGTTAAGGATCGAAGAAGAAGAATACCAGACAATTAGGTAAGAGTGTGAGAGTGGCCACTGTTTGAGAGAGTGTGTGAGTATTTTTCCTTGTTTGCTGGAAACTATCCATACATCTGATTTGTCTAAATTTTGTTTACTTTACTGGGTCTCATAGAGTATCAATACTGTTCATTCTGTAACATAGTGCTAACCTTCAACCTTTGGGTTAATAATTTTGGTTTTTTTCTCCATTCGGGGAGGGTGCACGTTTCTGCTTTATTTCATATGCATTTAAATGACTCTTTGATCTTTTTCTTTAGATATTTTGATGTTGTCGAGTTTAATGATAATAAACTACAAAGCAATTTGATCTTTTTCTTTAGATATTTTGATGTTGTCGAGTTTAATGATAATAAACTACAAAGCAACTTACCTTTGTGTGTTGGTCAGACCCATACCCATTTATCCGTAGTTTTTTTACGTTTGTGTGTCTTGTTGTCACTTAGCTTTCTGTGTGTAGAGTAACTCATCTATTCTTGATAGGGAGGCAAAGGCTGTCTGGTAATAAAGTACAGTCGTACTAATCACTACAGAGACATATCTTTCCCTCAATCTACCACCTGTGAAATCTATTTTCTATACCTTTTTTCGCGTATCTGTCGACATCCACTCTACTTAGACGGGCCAAATAAAACAAGTAACCTGCCGTACGACATGCCTGAGAAAGTTCTATTTTTTCTTTGTCTCCGCTGAAAGTCCGGGAACTACACAGAGCCCTGTTTCAATCAATCAATACCCTTTAGCTCCCCGAGGAGCATAGGCCTTCAACAAACACATGCCAAGTCTTCCTGTCCTGTGCCATCCGCTCAAGTTCTTTCATGTTTTCCTCATCATGTTCACCTATGTATCCAGTTCTCTTCTCCATGTGTTTTTTAAGTCTACCTATGCCTCTCTTTCCCTGTGGATTCCAGAACAAGGACTGCCTTGTAATGCTATCAACCGGTTTCTTCAATGTGTGTCCTATCCATCGCCAGCGTCTTCTTCTCAACTCTAGTTCCACTGGCACTTGTCTGGTTCTTGTCATCAATTCCCACATTTGTGACTTTGTCATACCATTTCAGTCCTTCTATTCTACGCAAGCACCCGTTTATAAAAGTCTGTAGCTTTTTGGTTGTTGTTTTTGTTGCTCTCCATGTCTCAGAGCCATACAATAGGACTGACTTGACATTTGAGTTGAAGATTCTTATTTTCGTGTAGGTCTTGATTTCTAGAGCCCTGTTTACTGGACCAATATTCCGAAGTTCTGGACCTAATGATTTTTTTTTTTTAAATAAAGTTTTGCCTCGTTTTGGCGAGGCGCGTCCCGTTCAACCTAGTCGGTTATATTAGGGCGCATGTCCAAACATAAATGACCCTTAGGTCTGTAGTTATTAGAATTATGGACCTAATGATGACCAGCAGCAAATGCCGATGTCATGACGAAGTGTAATATTACCGTGTAAGGCATGCAACAATATTTGCGCCCGCCGTGAACAATACTGCATACTTGACAGTCGGTTATTTATGCAAATTCTATTCAAGGTGATCTATACGTTTTGATCAGAGCAGCCTCATGGCGTGTTATTTAGGTCAATTTTTCCGCCATCATCTTGGTGTTAACTAATGGCGGAAGATCATAAAATGTCACAGATTGACTTCAATGGCACCCGACTTTAGATCAAGGAGAACAGAAAAAAATTATAAAGTGCATTTTTTTACTTTGTTTGTCACATGGCTATTTTGCTATCTACTGGAATCGTCCAGCCCAAGACAAGTGTCCCTGTTCCCCACCCACCCTATCTCACGTACTAAGCTACGTTGCTGTCGATATGCGGCTCGTTTTCTAGCAAGTATCATTCGACCTCAAGTGCATGATTCTCCTAGGTGGCTGAAACAAGCCTGGGCCAATGGCCATGCTTTGTTTGCAAATAATTATGAGCAATATGTGCAGTGTCCTTGATTTTATTTATGTTATTGATTGCAGAACAAAAGACGAGTTTATAGACAACATGTGTTGGTAAATAAACAACAAAACAAAACAAATCTAAACATCGTAGTCACAGTTAACTGTACAGGTGTCAGCTTTAAATGAGATAATAAATTAAGTGGTGCACATTTGTTAAGACAGTTTGGTTGTCGGCAAGACGAAAACACCGAACAATAAAGATGGCTGATAGCTGTTTAAAAAAAAAAAAAAAAATACGTGTCCTACCAAACGTTTATCGTTAAATTTTTTCTTTGACATATATCAATCGGTTTCCATTTTGAAAATGACGCGGATCACGTTCAGAAAATGTCCCAAGTTTTTATTATTTTTTATTATTGGAAAATGTTAGTCATGTTTAGTTATCGGGGGGTCTCTAAGAAAACAGGGAACGAATGTGACTGCTACTCCCTTGAGCATTGTGTATTAGGCAACTAATGGTGGCTGTGTTTGATGCTGATAACCTCGTCGTATCAAACAAATTGCATTAAAAAAAAATAGTACTGTAAGAACACATGAATGCTTCGGTACAGGCTCCATGCTCCTTAGGGAGCAAATAAGCGAAAGAGTGAATGAGCATTATTCGCAGATTAAAAGAAAAATATTTTTAGACACTGTAACTCAGGAGTGGCAAACACGCGGCCCACGGACCGCATGCGGCCCGATGCGCTTTTCAGTACGGACCGCTCCACTGCCGTAAAATGCAGTTGGAATTTACCACTTTACTGGGCCTTCGATGCAGTATGACTAAGAAAAGGTTTTGCATAATCGTTATGAGTTATGACGTATGCATGTTTATTTATCATACCATGTAAACTAGCAAACAGCTGTGAAGCCTTATATTGGCAATATTCTACCCAGCAGAATTATAGAACTCTACTACTATATATACTGATACATCGTCATGTATATTTTACATTGTCTCGTTCACTTATATCGTCAAGACAGCCAAGGATAATGGGATTGCATCAAAGTTGCGTGCTAAGCTGAGAGGGGCTAATCCTGATAGTATGATTCACCATTTTCACTGTACTACATATGAAGAAGTTCTGTGCTCAAAAATAGTAAAAATTGATTATGCACTAAATTTTTTACGAAAGGAGTGAATTTCATAAATTCACATAGATTGCATCAACGACAATTCTCTTCATTACCCCATGAAACTGGGAAGTGAGTTTGATGGTTTTCCTTACTGTACAGAAGTTCGCTGGCTTTCTTGTCATAATGTTTTGAAGTGATTCCGGCGACTATGTCAAGAAATTGAAATATTCTTGTAAATGAAAGGACAGTTGAAGCTTAGCTTAACGGGAAGAATTAGCTTCAGGATTTGGTATTCGCGGTTGAAATCACAGGGCATTTAACTGTGAATCTCAACCTTCAGGGGAGAGAATAGATTGTGACAATAATGGACGACTGCATTAAAGATTAGAAATAAAGTCACCCTCTAGGAAAAACAGCTGAAGTATGGTAATTTTTCTAATATTCCTACATGTCACAACTATCAACAGTCACTCAATAATACATACTCATTTTAGCCACTGCGCCACAAATCTCAAGGACCTACTGTTTGTTTTTTTGTTAATTTTGAAAGGTGATTTGAACATTTCAAAATTTGTGAAATGGTGTCTCCTGTTTCAGCATTCAAAGGCAGATAGTAACATTCAAACGGAACTTGGACGAAATCCAGTGTGACACAGTAACGAAAGAAAAGTATAATGAGTGTGGTGTTTCCGATTTTGACTCCTACTTGCCAAGCCATTTTCCTAATATGCGTAATTTTGTGGTGAGAGTATTAGCAATGTTTGATAGTACATATCTTTGCGAGCAGTTATTGCCATTTACAATAGCAAATAAAATTTCACAAAGATCAAGACTGACAGAAGAACACTTATCAATGCTTATAGTTGCATCATCACAAACACAAATCAATGACAGTGACAAACTTGTATCTCGAAAACATATGTCAAATTCTTGACAAATTAAACTAATATGAATATTATTTTAATATGAATTTTGTTTGTTTGTTTGTTTTTTTTATTTTTTTATTTAACGAAACAATACAATTTCAACTGTTGTTAACTTTTTTTGTTTGTTTTTGGTTTAACGTGCAATAAAATAAAATAAAAACTATCTATGGACTTTAATCCATGTAATACATATACATAATATATTGCCTAAAATTTTATCTTCTGCAAAACGTATGTATTGTACTAAAAACAAATTATGAACCAACACTTTAAATGTTTAGAGCACGGCCTTCTCAACTTCGTTGTGTACTCTTGCGGCCCAACATAAGAACCGAGTTTGACACCCCTTGCTGTAACTGTTCATTTTCTCTTCCTATCTTTCTGTGCTATTTTATTGATCGACATTCCGCCTGTAAGTAGTTATTGTTGTTATTAATTTCTGATTATACAGGTTCTAGTAATCCAGTTGTTATCATTGTCCAATCATGATAATATGACCACACGCAGCCAACAATACGATTGTCTATTCTAGAATATGCCTACGTTCTATAAGCATTATACTATGTCTAAGAGGCTAATTACATCCTCATTGACTCTTGAAATCATCCACACACTTCCAGGGATTCCCCCTGTGGTGAAACTTGTTGAGAACCCAGCATTGCACCCTAAGCTTGGAGAAGTCACTTGAGCCCAGGCAAAATTCGGTGGCCTTGACTTGGTTGACTGCATGCAGAAGGATCTCACTATGAACCCAGTGATAGGCAGGGGAAGCTGAGAAGTGGCTCTGTGCAGGACGTGATAATTCCTTGGGAGAGCCCAGAACCAGAGTACAGTAATTTAGCTCTGCATAGTTGGAGAGCCCCCTTGGATGGCGGGGAATGCACTGTATGCCACGCACTTCTTACTCCTAGCTTGGGACCAGATGTGACGATCCTTTAAATGCAATCCAAGCTGGAGAAACTGGAGCTCATGACTTCAACTCAACACGTTTCGGAATGGCAGAAGAGCCACAGGAAAAGCCTAGATCTACAGTGTAGATAATACCAAGGATTCTTCAACTTCAAGCTCTTTTAGCTAGAAGCTCAGCAACCCTAGTCAAACAACAACAATAACAATAAGCATTATAATATCAGTACACGCATTCAACGAACCATGAAGGACCCTGGGGCGCCCGAAGAGATCAAGAAAAAATAAGACCACTGCGACATCAGGCGACTAATATCGTTCTGTGCCTGGTGATGGCAACCTCATTGTGTAAAACAAAAAGCCACAGAAACCACCAGTACAGGAGCATGCGACTACTTAGTGCAGGCTTCCTACAGAACCAACTGTGGTGGTGGTTCCGTGCGCTAGACAAGAGTGCAAAGGAAAACCATGATGAGGATGACACGCAGTCAATAAATCTGATCTCCAGGACTAGAAGATCTTCTCTTTCTTGGATCATTAGCCCCTAGGTAAAGCAATCCGTGCATTTTGCTGTCACGCCTAGTGTCGTCTTGCATAACAGTAAAAATCTATCTAAAACTCTGGTCGTAGGGTGCGTGGGCCGTCCTTGCATATACTGTGCACAAAAACTGGGATATCATTGAGCTTGTGTGATGGAGTTACATTGTGTGATTTAGTCTTCTAATATGGGCCCCATTTCGTGTTTTCTATTCGTAACTGGGTATTGAGGTGATTGCCCATTTTTGGTCATCCTCTAATTAAAGGGATTGGGAAGTATTCTTTTTCTCTCTGAATAATAGGGGTGTTTAGATTTGTTCTGTAGGTAAAGTAATTGCGGGTTTTTTTTCTTTAGGGATTAATGTAAGTTAGTATTGAAGGGCACCAGTCTTCCCGTTTTTAAATAATCGCGATCTTGGAAATTCCCAATTTTTTGCGTTGTTAAATTATATCGCGGTCATTTTTCGTAGGGGAAGGAAGGGGAGATGACCCCTACTACCCAGGTAAAACGTTGAGGTTTCAGCTTACCGTTCTTAGAGCGAATCACATGATTTTGAATTTCGTTTCACTGGACCAACAAAGACGTCGTTACGGTAAAACGTTACGTAGCCAGATAAATACACGATCGCGCATATTAAAGGAATGCAAGAATACACTGGTTCTCTGAAAATTTAGGAGATGAGCAGGCATGGAAATTTTTGATTTTCTTTCAATTCTGTTGGTAAATCTGTAATGAGACACGCCTCTAGCTTCAATAGTCGGAGGTCGGGGGGTCAGCGTGGTTACAAATCAAGATAAAGTACGCGTTTTCCACAGTTTTTTAGCCAGGCCTCTTAGTCTCGCAGGAAAGTCCGGAACCCCGTGTATCCAAAAGCATATTCCTCTGTCGGACTCTTCTAACGCTGAAGGAACGCAATATTTGGTATGTCAGTAATTTTAAAGTAGCGTCGGTAATTACAAAATCTTGTTTCTCTAATAGAGCCTTAGTCCGTTCTACAATTTAAATTTATTTTTGAACCTTTATAACTTGTAACGCCATCTATTTATTTCCACCCAGTGATAGCAGTGTACTATGAGTGATAAAGAGACATATTACGTAGGTGTGGCTCCGTAGATTCTATAGATTAGGTTCGCTGTAGAAAGAAATACCACACGCATCCCCTAGATTTATGGTTATTAATTTACAGAAAATATATTCTGAAGCGCCGTGTGGTACTTTTTGGCCTGTTTACAGTGAGAGATTAATTCTGAGAAAGTGTCTTCATTAAACCATAAAATACGGGAAACAAAACAGATTTTTCGGGAAATTTAATCACAGAGTGGTTACCGGGAGGATATTATTCTGATACGGATAGGAATTCTGGATGGTAACATAGAGTAGATAAATTAAGTATTTTTCTATCTGTGGAAAGTTATAATAAATTGCAGGGTTTCGACTGTTACGGTGGGGGTAGTGGTGAAAGGAAATTTATGGTGCCGTTAAGTGGGGGTATAAATTAAATATTTATGACAGAGTAGTATTTGATTTTTGTGTTAGTCGGGATTTAATGATGTTCTAGGAAATATAGTCTATATGAGAGATACTATATTTCCTGTTGTGTATGAAGATTGTAATATATAAATCTGTACTGACGGGAATTTTTCTAAACACGGGTGTGCATTAATTGTTATGTATTTTCTATTTGTGTTTGGGTAGGGAACGATGATAAGGTCCTGTGACCGCTTACAGAGGTCAAAGTAGCGCCTAAGTTCGGGAGGTTTTCCACTACCTGTTTTTTAATGTTTAAGGCCTGAGGCAAAGCTGTGTATATAATTAGTATTGATCAGTGAGTCTGGGGTTTACTAGGGACAGGCAGGGGGTTGTCGGGAATAGCTGACCCAGGGTCAGGAAATATTTATGTGTCGTCGTGCACAAGTGACGAAAAGGGGGGAGAGGGGAAATGGTGGAGCAGTTCTGCGTTTCGCGGTGTTTACATGTTTGTGTGCTAAGATATCTGAGGCGTGCATACTGAAGCAAGCAACTGTCTATATGTTTTAATAGAACTCAGTTATTTTATGAGAGTATTTTAGTATTGTAGTACGGGGGGGGGGGGGGGGGGGGGGGGGGGGGGACAGAGTGGCCTCTCTTTTTGTGTCCCACAGCATTTGGTCACGAATCTCCTGTAGAGCGGGGGTGTCATAAATCTTGTTTCCTCGAACGGCTGGCAAAGGTAGCCAGTCTTCTCAAAGAGAGAAAAAGTCGAAACGCGCAAGAGGCGTAAGAGCTTGTACCTTGGTGGGGTATCGGCTCTGAGTAATTGTCGGGCCCCAGAGAGGGAGCGCAGGGAAGACGACAGGTCGAGACACAGCGACGCAGTCTGGTCTTCAGTTGAAAAAGGGATTTTCTTATAGACCGCGGAGAGGAGCTCTAAGCTCGCATCACTACACCCATCGAACCCAAGCAAGCGGGTTGGTGTGTCTTTTTTTTAAGCCTCGCGGTCACAATATAAATACCGAAGTGCCTAAACCCAACCCTTGAGGGGTAACATAGCAAGGGAAAATCAGTTTTCCTTTCACGCCTACATTAGAGAGAAGCCTCCTACAGTCTACGGCAATGTGCATAGTCATCAGAAGTACGAGTCAGAACCAAGGAAGAAAAGGGATTCTCACATTTTCCCGGTTGCTTGAAATGAATACCGAGAGCAGCAAGGCAGAGGAGAAGTGGAGAGAGAGAGATGGTGAAAACTAGATCAGGGGACCTGCAGACAGAGTCTCATATTATTTCTTAGAGGGTAGCCTCTTCTGAGCCTTAGGAGTTAGAAGGCTCTATTACATAGCAGTGAAAGAGTGTGGACTTAGTGGCGTATATACATCGCTGACAGAGTTAGCAGCTGTGCAGATAGTCTTCATGCAGGGTCAGGCAGTCCATTGACAAGTAGAGAATAGTAGTGTAATAGAGAGAGTGGAGGCTACAGTTGATGCTCCACTTAACATCTAGATTGGTAGCTTAAAAATCACCAAGTAATCATTCTGATTTTATTTCCCCAGCAAGGTGAATGAATGAGTGAGAGTGGTTGGGTTCATAATTTGATGGTGTCTTATAAATTTTAAATTTTGAGTTTTTTTATATTTCAGGTCAGTGCAAACCTGGCACGGTTTATATTATAATATATATTGTTGTTACTATGTTATGAACTTATGTGGATTTGGGGGGTATATAATAAACTTATTTTTAATGTTCACTGGATCAGCTTCTTCACTGTGTATATCTAGTCCTTAACTGTTGTCTGTATAGTGGTGTCTGTAGTATTAGTTTACCTTATCTCCTTTAGTTTGTTAACGGACGTCAGGTTCGGGTGTGAGTTTTATATGCAATTCGAGTAGAGAAGTTCACGATATTGGCGAGGAAGATTTAATTTCGGTTATCATCCTCGAGCCAATAGACTCACCTTACTACATTTCACTATCATTTCTCTAAGTAAATCTATTATCTTAGTCTTTTTCTAACACTAGGGTCTTGTCCTACACTTGGGCATTGACTCTCTCTAACTTAAATCCAACCTCGTGTGACAAAGTGGGTGGCGATCGTCTTGGGATCAGCTTTGTAAGTGTCATTCTGGGATCTTATCTAGATTGACAGATTGTTTCTATAGGAAAGTCTGAGAATAGATTCTTTCAATATCCCCTAGACTGAGCTATTTATTAAGAACGGCACTGATCCAGTTATAAGTTATTTCCACAGAAAGTTTTTCCACAGGTTGCGGCAGTTGGATTTGTAGTGATAGGTTAGTTTATAGAACTTAGGAGGTAATTGATGGCTAACTGATTTTTTTTCTTAACCAGGAAATGAAGAATTTTTAGTAGCTGCATAACAATATTTTTCAGGTAGTCATTTTAGTCAGACTGCCGTGGTGCTAGTCTGAGTTCGGGTTTTGGGACCGAGGTTATAGAGATAGCATTACCTCAGATAGGTAACAGGTAATTCCTTCTTTTTTTTTTCTTTCTGTCATTCTTGTCTTTGGTAAGCTAAGTCACAGTTACAGGTTTAAGATGGCAGATATGGCCAAGTTACGAGCTGCCTGGCGTGACGCTGCTCAGGACATGGGAAATGGTACAAGGAGGGAAACTAAGGCCGTTACATGATCAGAGAAAATGATAGGCATTAATCATAAAGAGAAAAGGGAAAGTTGGCAGCAGAAGTTGAGGAGGAAAAGAAAAAGGGCAGCAGAAAGTTGAAGGAAAGAAAATCCAGGGGCAGCAGAAAGTTGAGGATAAGAACAAAAGGCAGCAGATGTTGAGGAAAAGAAAAGGGCAGCAGAAGTTGAGGAAAGGGAAAAGGCAGCAGAAAGACAGCACGAACTTGCCATGCGTTCTCTGGGATATCAGGGAGATGCAGCTCAGGTGCGTTCGGAGGGCAGTTCGGCTAATGGGAGACCCATTACTCCCCGGAGCAGTGGCGATAGACACCTCAGGGAAATGGAGGCCCCCGGATGGCAGCCAATGAATTTTTCCGTATGGACCTCTTTCCCTAACGGGAATGAGAAAAATTGACTTATTTACCTGGAAAAATTCGAACGGATGGCAAAGGCATACGGGTTGGATGAAAGTCTTTGGTATCTAAAATTATCGCAGTCCCTCAGAGATCATGCATATGAACGTCTACCACAAGTTGCTCATAGACGACCAGAACAACTTTGAGGCACTAAGGAATGGCGTTTTGTTGCAAAGATTCCAGTGGGGACCCCCCGCTAAATGCCAAATCATGTTCAGGGGGAAAGTCGGGTCCGGAAAGGGAGAAAGCTTTCCTCAGTTTGCTGAAAGGCTGAGGAATTACCTCACTCGCTGGTAGAGGAGCTGTCTGGACTGGCTTAATCTCCTTTGAAGGATTAGAAGAGTTAATAATGGTGGAACAAATGCAAGGCAACAATTGTCTCCTGATTTGAGGACCCCGGTCTACTGGCGGAGACTCAGGGCGGCCCAGCAAACTGGACAGATCATTCTGTTGAGCTGAAAGGTTCCAGACGGCACAGGCCGAAAGTACTGGGCCAGAAACGAAAACACCCAGACCCGCCAGTCCAAGACTCAAAGGAGCTTTCATCGGTCACACAGTCGTCTTCTCATGCTAACCAGCAGCAGGGACCCTTTCAAGCAAAGGAGCCCCCATTCCGGTCATAACCTGCGCCCCCAGCCTCACAGCCAGATCACAGAGGGCCAAACTCTCAGGACCCCGCCAGAAACGAGGAGGATAATGAGACAATGTACTGTCGAAATTGTCGGAACCACTTCCCATTGGTAAACCTCCAGGTGTATGAATACAACCACCCGTGCAATCATGCGGCTTGGCTTAAGGCCTGTGAGAGCGACGAAGGGAAACACCTGGGAACCCCATTCAGTCGGAGAAGTTGTTCTCCAACAGCAGACCAGCAGAAGTGAACTGGGAATGCGAACACGTGTGTATGATTTGTATCAGCGGTCTTACAGTAACCCCAGCCTAGTTGCCCGAACATCTGGTGATGCCCGGGCAAATGACAGGGGGAGACAGTTGAATATTTAGGTGGCATTTTTTAAGGTAAGGATAGGCGGCCTCCCAGTGCTTTCCCGGTAGCCAATCTTCAGGTGAGAGTGGCATGTTTGTCTGCGTGGCACGATTTTAAAGACTGGCTGTAATGGCAACAGCCAGCTTCACGACTTTCATCCATAGGGGCCCCACATTTAGTTTGGGAACCCCAAGTACACCGATCTTGCTGAAGCAATGGGGGCTTACAACAGGCCAGATAACTGTGAACAGTGGAGAACCCCTAATTCACGGAGCCCTGAGCGAGCTCGAGAACAGCCCTGTCTTTGTTAAGGAGAGGTTAGGAGCCTCTAAGGACAGCGGTATGTTAACTGCAGAGGCGTATTCGCCTGTCAGCCCTGTTTCAGCCTAATGGCCAATCAGAGGTGGTGACAGCCTCTGATGTCGGAAATACATGCTTTGTTGTCGGGAATTAGGCCCCCGATGGTATTAGCTCTTTCAGGAGAGGGACATACTGACAAGAACTGTATCACATATGTCAACGACCAGCGCACTCTTAAAAGGGCACAAGACGGCGAATCAAGCGAACATATGTTTCCAACCAGCCCTGGAGCCCCATCCGACCAGCACTTTACTCAAACGGAGGAGGACAGTGATCTGAGTGTCCGTTTGCCTATAAACGGAGATGGGCCCCACAACTCTCGTATCTCGTGTACAGGAAACGACCCGCGTGACGAGGAGTCTGAAAAATTGGCTATATCTTCCAATTTGTTTCAGGGAACATTGGAACCAGTCTCTGAGTACTTTATCTCAGATTCTCCGCAATCTACGGGATCTTAAGCCGACAAGTGTCACTGCAGGACACATTCCAACTGACGCCAGTAACTCTCACAGGGGAGGGCAAGGTTGAGGGTAGAACCAGGGTGTTAGACGGAGGACTCCCGTGGTCTACAGTTACCTCTCACGAACTTTTCAGGCCAGAAAAGAGTGAGGAAAGCGGCCTTACGAATTTGCAAGGGGCTATGTTAGAGAGCTCTGTCCCTCTTCATGTTGGTAGGGGAAGAGCGATCACAGAACCACTGAGAGAACTGCCCTTCAACAGGAGCATGGGAGTAGATAAGGAGAGAAAGAAGGAGAGAATTGTGCACGGGTCTTTGGACAACGTTGAACAGTTACGCACGGTTACGGCGATTTCTGACCCAGTCAGTCAGCCGGATACCAGTAATACATTACCACGCACCGTTAGGAAAGTACGTGGGAGAACTCGCCGGAGAGGAAAGGTGAAGAAAGACATTGGGAGTGCGGTCGCCACGGAAAACCCCAGTAGTGACTCTGAAACTTCAGCGCTTACAGACAGCTCGGGAGACATAGATAGGGACCAATCTGAACACCAAGACCACAGTAAATTAGATCGGCAGGCTCCGACCTCGAAGGGTGGGGTAATGTGATGGAGTTACTGTGATTTAGTCTTCAATAGGCCCCATTTCGTTTTCTCTTCGTAACTATTGAGTTTGCCATTTTTGTCTTCCCTCTATTAAAGATTGGGAAGTATTCTTTTTCTCTCTGAATAATAGGGGTGTTTAGATTTGTTCTGTAGGTAAAGTAATTGCGGGTTTTTTTTTCTTTAGGGATTAATGTAAGTTAGTATTGAAGGGCACCAGTCTTCCCGTTTCTAATAATCGCGATCTTGGAATTCCATTTTTTGCGTTGTTAAATTTATCGCGGTCATTTTTCGTAGGGGAAGGGGAGATGACCCCTACCCAGGTAACGTTCAGCTTACGGTAGAGCGAATCACATTTTGATTTCGTTCACGCAAACAGACGTCGTTAGGTAACGTTACGTAGCCAGAAATACGCGCGCATTTAAAGGAAGCAAGAATACACTGGTTCTAAATTTAGAGATGAGCGCATGGAAAATTTTTGATTATCTTTAATTCTGTTGGATGTAATGAGACGCCTAGCTTCAAGTAGGTCGGGGGTCAGCGTGGTTAAATCTAAGATAAAGTACGCGTTTTCCAGTTTAGGGGCCTCTTAGTCTGCAGGAAGTCCGGGCCGTGTATCCAAGCATATTGTCGGCTTCTAACGCTGAAGGAACGCAATATTTGGTATGTCAGTAATTTAAAGTAGCGTGGTAATTAAATCTAGTTTCTCTAATAGAGCCTTAGTCCGTTCTAATTTAATTTATTTTTGAACTTTATAACTTGTAACGCCATCATTTATTTCTAGTGATAGCAGTGTCTATGAGTGATAAAGAGATATTACGTAGGTGTGCTCCGTAGATTTAATAGAAAGTCTGTAGAAATACACGCATCCTAGATTTATATTAATTTACAGAATATTCTGAAGCGCGTGTATTTTATTTCAGTGAGAGATTAATTCTGAGAAGTCTCATAAACCATAAAATACGGGAACAGATTTTTCGGGAAATTTAATCACGTGGTTACCGGGATTTATTTGGATAGGAATTCTGGATGGATAGAGTAGATAATTAAGTATTTTTCTATCTGTGAAAGTATAATAATTGCAGGGAAACCACGTGGGGTAGAGGTGAAAGGAAATTTATGGTGCCGTAAGTGGGGGTATAATTAAATATTATGCAGAGTAGTATTTGATTTTGTGTTATGGGATTTAATGAGTTCTAGGAAATATAGTCTATAGAGATATATATTTCTGTGTATAGAGATGTAATATATAAATGTACTGAGGAATTTTAAACACGGGTGTGCATTAAATGTTATGTATTCTATTTGTGTTTGGGGGGAACGATGATAAGGTCCTGTGACCGCTTACAGAGTCAAAGTAGGCCTAAGTTCGGGAGGTTTCCCTACCTGTTTTTAATGTTTTAAGGCCTGAGGCAAGCTGTGTATAATTAGTATTGATCAGTGAGTCTGGGGTTTACTAGACAGGCAGGGGGTTGTCGGGAATAGCTGACCCAGGGTCAGGAAATATTTATGTGTCGTCGTGCACAAGACGAAAGGGGGAGAGGGGAAATGGTGGAGCAGTCTGCGTTTCGGGTGTTTACATGTTTGTGCTAAGATATGAGCGTGACTGAAGCAGCAACTGTATATGTTTTAATAGAATAGTTATTTTATGAGAGTATTTTAGTATTGTAGTACAGAGTGGCTGTAGAGCGGGGTGTCAATAAATCTTGTTCCTGACGGCTGGCAAAGGTAGCCAGTCTTCTCAAGAGAGAAAAAGTCGAAACGCCAGAGGCGTAAGAGCTTGTACCTTGGTGGGGTATCGGCTCTGAGTATTGTGGCCCCAGAGAGGGAGCGAGGAAGAGCAGGTCGAGACAGCGACGCAGTCTTCAGTGAAAAAGGGTTTTCTTAAGACCCGGAGCTCTAAGCTCATACACACCCATCGAACCCAAGCAAGCGGGTTGTTGTGTCTTTTTTTTAAGCCTCGGTCATAATAATACCGAAGTGCCTAAACCCAAATGAGGGGTAACATAGCAAGGGAAAATCAACTTTCTTTTCGCCAAATAGAGAAGCCTCTACAGTCTACGGCAAGTGCCTAGTCATCAGAAGTACGAGTCAAAACCAGGAAGAAAGGGATATCATTTCCCGGTTGCTGAAATGAAACGAGAGCAGCAAGGCAGGAGAAGTAGAGAGAGAGATGGTGAAAAATAGATCAGGGACCTGCAGAGTCTCATATTATTCTTAGAGGGTAGCCTCTGAGCCTTAGAGTTAGAAGTCTATTACATAGCAGTGCAGAGTGTGACTTAGTGGCGTATACCGCTGACAGAGTTAGCAGCTGTGCAGATAGTCTTCATGCAGGGTCAGCAGCCATTGACAATAGAGATAGTAGTGTAATAGAGAGTGGAGGCTACAGTTGATGCCCACTAAATTAGATGGTAGTAAAAATCCAAGTAATCATTCTGATTTTATTTCCCCAGCAAGGTGAATGAATGAGTGAGAGTGGTTGGGTTCATAATTTGATGTGTCTTATAAATTTAAATTTGAGTTTTTTTTTATTTTCAGGTCAGTGCAAACCTGGCACGTTATATATATATATTGTTGTTACTATGTTATGAACTTATGTGGATTTGTATAATAAACTTATTTAATGTTCACTGGATCAGCTTCTTCACTATATAGTCCTTAACTGTTGTCTGTATAGTGGTGTCTGTAGTATTAGTTTACCCTTATCTCCTTTAGTTTGTTAACGGACGTCAGAGGGCGGTGAGTTTATAGCAATTCTTGAAGTCACGATTTGGCGAGGAAGATTTAATTTCGGTTATCATCCTCGAGCCAATAGACTCACCTTACTACATTCACTATCATTTCTCAAGTAAATCTATTATCTTAGTCTTTTCTAACACTAGGGTCTTGTCCTACACTTGGGCATGACTCTAACTTAAATCCAACTCGTGACAATGCTCATCATCTCAGTCTACAGAGTTCTCCGACAAGTTATTTTAGGTATGTCTATCTTTTGCCCTCTTTCTGGGGTCGATAGCATGACATTTCTGGGGTCGATACATGCCATTTCTGGGGTCGATAGCATGACATTTCTGGGGTTGATAGCATGACATTTCTGGGGTCGATAGCATGACATTTCTGGGGTCGATAGCATGACATTTCTGATGATTGTGTCGGGATCTCTCCATCTTTGAGGCACAATGAGACCTACCTCCAGTTACAGCGTTCTACTCTTTTAATATTGGGCA
>JAMPIV010013337.1:0-57854 GCA_024509875.1 Oreohelix idahoensis
TCTTATCTTTACAGGAGTGCAATCAACCAGTTTTATGGCGTTTGTGATTTTTCTAGGCAATTTTTTTCATCAGTAGTTTGCCATTGCTTTCTGAACGGTACGGCGCTTATACCATTGTTAAAAATCCACACAAAGCGATCTGCTACCAAACCGCCTGCAGCAGGTTTCGAACCTGGTATATCTGGATTATGAAACTGCGATCATATCCATTAGGCCACAGATGCCGACATAACATAGTGTAAAACATTAAAGGCACTTAAAGGTGACATAATCATTAGGGATTACTGAAATTTACCAGGCAGACGAGTTCTGTTGTTGTTGATCCAGCACTAAACTTTGAGTTGGGGTTTACTGTTGTACTGAATGCCTTCACATGAATCTGGTCTAAAGGAATGCCCAGCTTGTATGCACAGACCTGGATAGCCTATTTTTGACAAAAAATGTTTGCTTTCTTTTAATGAACAGAATTTTTAGTCACTAATAATGTTCCTTACAGGCTAAGAAAACTTCCTAATAAATCAACAATTTTAATATCTTTGGTTCTAATTTGTAATAAATGTTTGAACTTTATCCAAGAATGTTTACTTTTAAAAAGCTGAAGGTAGTTACTTCCAATTCTTGAACATAAGAGTAAAATATATTTTCTGATGGTACTAGAACTGCCACAGTGGCCTTGACAATCAATCATGAATAAAATTCAGTTTAAAGGCAATCCCATGAAATGTTCAATTTTTGTTGTTGAGGAAAGTACAATTTTACAATATATTAGTAAACAGAGTAGACCCAAAAGTAACATGATACCTTTGTGTTGATACCTTGACCCATATCAATACCGCCATGGCAGAGATGCACACTTCCAATATCCATTGATTGGAGGACACTGTGGTGTATAACTCTTCCCTTACAAGTTCAGGGCAGTTATTGTTCAGGTACCCCCATGTACATGAGATCCAGAGCTTGGTCCAAGATTACAAATGGGAAGAGAACTGGAGATTGGGAATATTTGAACAATGATTATTTAAAACGTGGGGAGATATTTGAGCTGTTCTGCACGTGACAGCGAACTTAGCATGTGTTATATGTCAGCAGAATTTGCTCCTTGGGCACGTCAGTACCAATGAAAGGCCCAGTGTGCATTATAACCTGGCTTTCAACCAACCTAATTGCTTGCTAATCAGTTTTTATCCTAGGTGAGTTTTAGCCAGGCAGATGTGCTAGAAATGTGACCACTGTAGCTGTTAAGTTGTAAACCTTGTTTAAATTTGAAAATAAGTAAATATTAATGTTGTTGAGTAAATGTCAAATAAAAGTGGCAGGGTAAGGGATAAACAAGTAGCTGAGATTGAAATGTAAGTGGTCGATTCTGGGTATTTGTGAGGTCAGAATTATGACCACTCCTGGGACAATACAGGAAGGTTGTTAGAGGTGGAAAACCATGATCAGTCAATTTGTGAGATGGAGCACTTCTTCTTACTGTACTGACAGTAATTTTGTTTTACCAGATGGGGGATTATTCTTTACTGTACTGACAGTAATTTGTTAGATGGAGGATTAGTTCTATTGCTACTACAACAGGGGGACTGACAGCACAATTTGTTGGGAAAGGATGATAGAGATTATTTCTTTAGGGAACATGACGAGTAATATAAAATAAATGGGAGATTATATGCTTACAAGCACTGGCCTATATTTGTCGTCTGGAGATTATTCTTACTGAAATTTGACATGTAATTTGTTAGAGGGAAGTATTCTTTCTCTGTCACCTGACATGTAATTTTGGAAGATGGAGATTATTCTTTACTGTACTGACAGTTAACTTGCAACATGGAGAGGATTTCCCTTTGTAAACAGTAATTTATTAGGTGGAAATTATTACTTAACAGGCTGGTAAATTTTGTTAGATGGAAGATTTTTCTTAACTGTACTGGGACAGTAAATTTGTTGGAGGGAGAAAAAGCAAAGTGGAGCTGAGGCAGTAATTTGACTCAGATTGCAGGATTGATTTTTACTTTACTGACAGTAATTTGTGGAGATTGGATTACATTCTTACTGTACTGCGGTAATTTGTTAGATGGAGACTAATAGTTAAAGATGAAAGCAAAATAGAAGAAGGAGAGGGATACAAGATGTCACGAAGTGGTTTCAAGTTATAGAGTTTGCCTGAATGAAAGCAATACCCTAGTATGAGAAAGTCTGAGAAGATAGAATTTAGATGTAAAATGACATGCCTGTGGACAGATGAGACTATTGGCTCAAGGGATAGAACCAGGATTTGACTCTCCCCTGTCCGCTTCGTCACTTCAGAAAGGCTATAATCTCACCCTCCTCTGACTGCCTTTAAATACAAGGAGATAACGTGTATAAAACGACCACAGACACCACTATACAGACGACATAAAGTACGTATAGTAAAGAGTAGAAGCTGATCCAGTGTACAGTAAATATATATTTTTATTTACAGAATGGAAAACAAAAAACATTAAAATACCACCAAACATCAGTCAAGAAATAGCGTGCACTGTTGCACGGCCTGAAAAACAAGGTAACCATTAAATTGATTGACACAAAAAAAAAAAAAAAAACCCAAATCACATTTACTCTTTCTGTCACCTGCTGAGGAACACAAAATTTGGTTAGTGATTTAAACAACTCTAATCTTGTGGAGCTGTCAACTTTAGCCTCCACTCTCTAATAAAATAAGATTCTACTGTCTCAGTCCTGTTTACTCTTCCTCAACGAACGTCTACACGCTTTCCTCTTGTTAGGCGATATGCGCCACTAACTAACACCACTGGAAATGCTACAAATAATAGACTTGGAGTAACACAATGGCTCAGTATCTATCCGTCAAGTGGATACTGAACAGACCCTACTGGTCCTGCCTATCATTCTCCCTCCTTCTCTCTCTCTCTCTCTCTCTCTCTCTCTCTTTTGGTCTCAGTGTCTCTCCAACCCTCGACAACTGATGATGCGGCGTCTCCGTTACGCTCTTCTCTCGTTACCTTCAAAACCCAGGTGTGGTAACCCTATCACCTGTTCCTGAATTCTGCGAAGATGATGAGTTCTGGCGTCAAGCATGAGGTACTTGATAAACTGTCCGACAAAACTTCTCTGCTGCTGAATAGCTTCCCTCTTTTAACCCGCTCCGGAGTTAGAGGAAAAAAAACCCACAGCCTTGATTTTCCGGCTGTACGCAATTGAAACACCAGTCTAGCTGAAGAATTGAACTTCAACTGCAATAGACCGTTTAGGTTATCTTCTTTTGCTCCTGACGATAACTCGAGTACTCTGACCCTGAGATTTCTTCTTTGCCCGTGGATAATTTTATTAGACAAAATTATGCTCCCCCTGTTTCTGTTTCGCCGTGACTCGCTGAAATTAAAAGGAAATGCGTCTATTGTATAACAACTCCAACATAACGCATCTCTAACCCATTAATCTTTATAACTCCCTTACTCAGTACTTCTCTCGTCCTGTACAACAATACAAAAAATAATACTACCCACGTGGCACTTAAATCTCTCTCATCTCCCTCTCCCCTTCTCTCGTTCTGAAAAAAAAACCGATACATAAATATTCCTACTCACGTGTCTCTTCATTCTCACTCCTTCCCCCTCTCTCTCTCTCAACTATAATCTGCCAGGTAAGTAAACAGAAACCTCCCGACCTGTCTGCCTCTTAGCTATTTGTTACGCGTGGCTACCCACGTGTCCAAACATTCAAACTAGGGAATTCCTTTAACGTTTTACCCATGAGGTTTCCCCCTTACTCCAGAATTAAATGAAATCTCGCTATAGGAATAGTTTACTCCTCTAAGCAGTATAATTCACTTATAACATACATCTTTACTCTCCGACTCCATTTCTTACATTTAAGGTACAATATAATAAAATTTAGTACACACAATCGATTCCCACTAAAATTATATTTGTAAAATACACAGGAATAAATGGTGGTTTTACATAACATTCTACAACTATGAGCACACGTGTAGCTTATAACTTCCCACGTTCCTATCTACTGCCAAAACAAAAATCATAGAAAGAAATATGCACGCTGTTGCATTTACATCGTTCGTCAAAGATGATAATGAATGGGCACTATCCTGTAGAACTAAAAAGTTAATGTCCCCGAAGAAATTAACTACGGGCGAAATTCTAAAACCCCACTAATAAGTAAAAAACGATAATAAAACTACTACATACCAATTATCGCTGTTGTTCCCCGCAATGGAGACGATAAATACGCAGTCATACGGCAGGCACTTATTTCTTACGATAGAGAAACTTGGGCCCCTGTCTAACTGGCTATTTATACACACCGGGGCCACCCCCCGCGTGTTCATTAATCTACGCACTTGGGCCAATGGAAACGCATAGAAAAATAAACGTAACTATGAGCTACGCCAATCGGATTTGAAAACAACGCGACCGCGTGTCCAAAAAATGACATCACGTCCACGTGCGTTTCTGACGCGTCATACAGGCGTGCCCGAAAAATAGCGATTTCCGTAAACAACGGAAAATCAGAAGAAAGAAAAACTGTCGAGTGTAAAATAAACCTACCATCATAAAAACGACCCCCCGTTTAATTATCTACTCAAAAATACCAAACACGATATATTATACAAATGAGAAGAAATAAATGATGAAAATTCAAAATAGAACCACAGAATCGGGCCGGTTGAAGGACAGAATTACAGTGCGGCATCACACTGTACTGACAGTAATTTGTTAGATGGAGATTATTCTTACTGTACTGACAGTAATTTGTTAGATGGAGATTATTCTTACTGTACTGACAGTAATTTGTTAGATGGAGATTATTCTTACTGTACTGCTGACAGTAATTTGTTAGATGGAGATTATTCTTACTGTACTGACAGTAATTTGTTAGATGGAGATTATTCTTACTGTACTGACAGTAATTTGTTTTAGATGGAGATTATTCTTACTGTACTTTTTGTGGTTTTACTCTTGTCGTGGGAGCGCCAGGGAGAAAACTCTAGTTTTAGTTATTGAGCCAAGTGTGTCACATTGGCTGCAGGGAGCTCGTGTTGTTGTAGGATTTTTTTCTACAATGTTGTCAGTCCCATACTGCTTGGTCGTTCGTCTTCTACCCCCGGGGGTGTAGAGTTTGCCAGACAGAGCGCTATGCTATCTTATCGGCTGTCTTCCTCCTGGCCTGGTTCCAGTCTAGTCTTCAGTCCTTTAGAGCTTGTCTAATGTACCTCCCAGAGAACTCTGGGTCGTACTGTAGAGGTCTGGGTCCCCCCTGGCTCTTGGTTTTCCATATTTGTCGTGGTAGCCGCTCTTCTACTGCAGACATGGCCAAACCATCGTAATTGGGACTGTTCCACTGGGATCTGCAGGGGCTGGGTTTTGAGGCCCAGACGAATCTGCTTCTTACTGACCATGTCTCTTCTTGTTACTTGAACCACCATCCTCAGATACCTCATTTCTAATGTTTGGGGCTGGCTTTTGTGGGTTCAATCCATTTCTTGGGAGATGATTCAACTGGCATTATTTAGATAAAATACAGCGAGTTCTGTATGCATAATTGGATTGGTTCTGCCAAATACAGTTATCACCATCCGTCATAATCGCAGATTAATTGCTTCCTGAATATAAACTGACCGTTACCCTCCAAAGATTGCGCCACTTTAACCTCTTTCGACCTCCTTATGGGTGAACCCCACCTTGTGAATAAATCTTTCCAAGCAGACAATTCTTGTAATTCCTGCATGTGAAATTAATTGTGAACGCATGCTCCGAGTGGTTGTTTTATTTTTAGTACGGTATCTGCTAACGCGGGGTAAAAACTATTATTTGTGGAACATCTGATGTGTGATATAGAATAGTTAATGTGTTGGTACTGTTAAAACCATTTACAGTCCTCGCGAAACATACGCCTTAACCGTGGTGGTTATTGAAAATTGTTTGTAACATTCTTTTTAAGCTGCGACTGATCTTTAAGTAGTCGTTTTGAGGACGTGTGTCTTTCAACAGTTTACAAATTCAGCGGTTACTTTTGTATTTTCCGCTTACTGGAAAAAGTGGTTACATCAACATAGTTTATTGATTGAATCGGTTCAGTTTTGACTCAGTATACAAGAGCACCAATGCCTGTAGACAATCATGTCTAAATAACTTTTTACTCTTGCATCCGATTGGCAAAGTGGTCTTTAAGTTGTTTTTTTTTAAACATAACTCATAACACACTTGGAATGTTTGATTGACCGATGTACACTATGGAATGAGTGGTTAGGAGTCCTTTTGCCTGTAAGAATGTGGTAGCATTTGAGTGTGTTAGTTACAGGTGTGGACACGATATGTCCTAATTATAACCCATTGGGAAAACAGGTAAACAGGATATTTGAATAAGAAATCGTTTGAAAACAAAGGATCAGAAATGTTGCCGCAAGTAGTTATAGATGTTTTTAGTTCAAGGTTATGGAATATCACATATAAAATACTAGTAGAAGTGATAACGTATTACTATTGTTGTTGTTGTTGTAAACTGAGGTAAACGTTAGTAACCTTGTTTGCTTCCCTACATGAAATTGTGAGGGCAGTGCTAGAGAAATGACAGCAGCCATTGTCCTACATGTTCTGACGACCACCTCACAACGTCGCTGTCCGGCCGGACGGTGTAAGAGTGCGAATAAAAAATGGCGTTTTTTACAATACAATTTACTGTATAGACATATTAAGGGTAATCGAGTTCTTTGTATATAGATCCAGTATGTTGTTGCGGGTTTATTAGCTGGTGAGAAAAGTAAATAAACGGTGAGAAGAGACAGGAAGAGAGAAAGAGAGAAAAAAAGTAGAAAAAGAACAGTTTTAAAAAGTTTCGTTTTTTTTTTTCTTTTCCAAGAGCGGGAGCGTGGTTGATGACTGTGACATCAGCTATTATGTTTCATATTTCATAGCTTGCTTCTGCAACCTTTCTGTTCTCTCCCACTTTTTATTTCGTTGTTTTACAAGTTAGAGAGGAAGAAAACATGGTCATGTGTGTGTTAATGAAAGTATAAGGTTGGAATGCTTCATATTTGCGGCTCATCGTCTTTCACCCCGTCTCAGAGCAGTGCAGCATGTGCCTCCAGTGTACCAGCGCGTTTCCATCTTTCGCGACAACTTTATTAATAATGCAATTATTATAATATCTACTAGCAATAACCCGCCAATAATGACGGAAGTAAATCAAATGATAGATCTGTCCATGCACTCTGAACACATATGGTCCACGTCCAACGAGCGATCGATTTGGGCACCCATGGATGCAAAGCCCACGACTGAATTATAGGAACGGATATTTTGCTTAAAATGTCGATGTTGTGGATGCGCTGGGCTGCTCAAAAGATCCTTGAAATACAGAGGAAAAGGACGTCTGTGCTCTCCTTCTTGCTCCAACAGCACTGTACCTTTATGGCAGCAATATTTTAGTGTACCATCGGTTGATCTTTCCACTTGAAAATTGAGAGAGTGACAGAACTGACATTCCTGATCCATTGGGCCGCAGTTGTGTAGAGCAACTGCATTCTCATCAAAGGCATCATGATTAGGAATGGTTGGACTACGTGCAGCTCTTGATCATCTCACTTGTTGTGCAGCTGCTGATCTACGTTCGGTTGCATTCTGAAATCTCCTTTGCTCGCTGTGATGCTCTCAACTGACGAATGCGAAAAAGCTTCTGCAGCGCGTTGAGATTCATGCTCTTCTGCAGACTGATTTGCTCGTTTGTGACTGACGCTGTGCTGTCTTTTTGTGCCGCTTCATGTTGTCGTCGTATTGCTGCTTCTTCTAGAGTCTCTCTTGCTCGTTTGTGATTGACGCGATCGCCTCTTCCTCTTACCATCTTGCAGCTCGTTTAGCAGCCATCTTATCATTTTGATCCATAATAATAAGTCTGCAATACTTTAAATTAAAATTTTGTCTTGAAGAAACAATCAAAAACTTACATTTTAAGGTTATTTTTTAACAAATTGATGAGTTAAATCCGTTTCCGGAATGAAACTGGGTTCTACACCAAGAGTACATATAAGGGAAACAGTACAAATTAATGTCTAACTTTCAATCACAGCTGCGTCCCTTAGATATGCCGACGTACAAACAGCGAGAATTATGGATTGTGATGGTTGCGCCGCTTTTTTTGTCATCAAGAAGGATGGAGACATTTCGATCCTTAAAAATATTTCGTTAACCTACACGTTTGTTTACCGAACTGAAGATAAACAGTGTGGCACTCTTACCAACCAAGCGTTTAGAAACATTTAACTTGTCATGTGATACTACTTGTTACATTTAAAACGAATTGCTACGGGCACGGAAAAAAGGCACTTCTCAAGCCGGCATGACTTTGGGATTGTCTTTCTGTCTAACACGGCGTCTCGCTTCCTTGCTTTTGTATACGTAATATTGTGCTTTTCTCTGATTACTTATACAGTTTATTCAAAATGGAATGAGTAATTTATATTCTGTTCTTCAAACTAGTCACGATACGGATTTTAATAATGTGTCGACATGTGCTGGATTATTATTTGGCCTGTATTTCAAACTCGTATTGAAATTGTGTGTTCCTCCACGCCCAAGTGTGAAATAAAAGTGCCTCTATGTACAGTGTGAATTGCCGAGGTTAGAATGGTTCAAAACCGTAAATACATGTAGTACTTGCTGACTGTGTTACCTGCCAGGGTAACATGTGTTCAAGTGTTGGAAATGGTGTTACTTAATCGCGGCATTTCTCTTTTATGATTGCTGTTATGGCTGAATAGAATTCACGCACACTGATTCATTAGGAAGCTATGCTGCGCTTCAGGGTCTCCTCCACTGCGAATGGCGCTCAGATTTTGTGACATATAATCTACTGGCACAAAACGGTCGACGTTGTGAAGGATATTATGTTACACTGTTCCGAGGAGAACGGCGTCGGGCAGAGCTCGGACCGCGGAGACGAACAGAGACAATGCTGATTTTTATGGCAAGTCCTTTCAGCTGGCGACCTAATCCTCGCAAAGCTAAACCCAATGGGCAGCACCAGTTGCAGTCGGAGCCGGAGCTTCTGCACCAGCAGCAGAAGCATTGTCACCAACGTATTGAGATAAGGCAGTGTCGCATCGGCTCCTCTGTTGCCTTCAGTCTCGTGGGAGTTCCACAGCCGCGGACGCCAGCTAGCCATATTGTGAGTATATATCTTTAACTTGAGGTAGTAACGAAGTTTTCTGGCGACAATATTGAAACTTATTTTTTAACATAAACTATGCTTGTTTAGGTAAGTAGATCAGTACATTTAGCCATCTAAGCTGAGGTCGCAATTTAAGACTGAAGGTTTTTTTTTTTTTTTTTTACACGAGGTGACACGTTTCTGAGAATCCTTTTGGTTGAAATGAAGAATGGTGGGCCGTGTTCTTCGACGCTATCCAGATAAGTCACACTCGTCGTTAGAGTTAGGATTACGGTTAGGGTTTAGGATTCCTGACCAGTAGGCCAATCCCTCATTACTGCGTTTCTGGATTCTTTTTTGAGGTTGTGTCGAATACACGGCCCACTTTCTTCATTCCAGCCAACCTGTTTTCTATTTTTAATACAGCTATTTGTCATACTTTTTTGTGTTTGTCATTCCTTATTCATTATGTTTGTCTGTAATATTTTTAATGTGTATTAACGCATGAAATGAAGAATTGTGGAACGTCTATTCGAAACGGTCTGAAAAAGAAGACGCAGTAATGAGGGTTATTCTTAGGAATCCTAAACCCTAATCCTGACCCCAACGACTTGGGCGACTTATTGTGATGACATCGAGTAGACGTCCCACTATTTTTCGTTTCGACCGTATTAACTACTAGTATAACTCATCCACAGCCCGGCTGAAAAAGGAAAAGGGCGGCCTGCATGGAGGCCGTAAGAAGGCAGCCCCTCCACTATGCAAAGGCACAACAGACCAATCACCTGTTTGCTTTAAATCATGATTACGCGAACTACAAGAGAGAAAACCGGACTGATTCTAAAGGCGACGAACTGGAACGGACTACGGACTACGACTTATGGAACTTGGAACACAAGAAGTATAAATGGGAAAGAAGAGGAGCTGGTGGAAGAGATGAGGAAAGCAAAACTAGAAATCCTGGCTATAACGGAAACAAAGAAAAAAAGGACAAGGAGTCATGGATCTCGATGGCAATACGCTGCTCTACAGTGGTGTACCCACATCTGAAAGAGCTAAAGGGGGCGTGGGTTGCATTGTGGCCCAAAATCAAAAAGATAGTATCAAGGGATGGAACTTTGTCTCGGAGCGCATTATGGTTGTAAACTAAAAGAAGGAGAAACCATAGTCAACCTGGTCATAGTGTATGGGCCAAATGAGGATGAGAGAGCAGAGGTCAAGGAGGAATTCTTCGAGCTGCTTCAGAGGACAGTGGATGACTGCCTAGATGAAATTATCATGCTCGGAGATTTTAATGCCAGAGTTGGAAATGACCATGCTAGATGGGGTGGAGTTATCGGAAGATATGGAGAAGATACTCTCAATGACAATGGAAAGCGACTCCGTAGATTCTGCAGTGAGCAGAATCTGATCATTACAAACACAAAGTTCCCCCATAAGCGCATACATGCATACACTAGATGTGAACCAACAAAGAATGAGAAGTCAGTGATCGACTATGCCATTGTTCGGAGAAGCTTATTCAAATATGTCCGAGATGCAAGAGTCTGGAGGGGGCCAGAGATTGGAAGTGATCACTACCTGCTAACAATCAAACGAACAACTGAAAGAGTTGCTCAGCCTAGGAACTGCCCAATATCACGCAAGAAACTAAGTAAACGAACGGGAGAAATGAGCATTAAGACCTACAAGCTGAGAGAGCCAGAAATTAAGACCAGATATCAGGGGCTTATTGCTACAGCGGTGAGCAACACAGAAGAACGACCTGATGACTTGGAAACCCTCTGGCTTAAATTCAAGGACATCATAAAGACAGCTGCTGCAGAAGCATGCGGTAAAGTCCGATTTGGGAACAAGAGAAAGAGGACACCTTGGTGGACACAGGAAGTCAAATAGAAAATAAGAGAGAAGAAAATGGCATGGAAACAATACTTAGGAGCTAAAAACACAGCAGGACAAATAGAGAAATATAGAGAATATGTGACACTCAGAACAGAAGCAAAGAACAAGGTGCTAGCAGCAAAACAGAAGTCCTGGGAAGAATTTGGAGAAAAGCTAGAAAAAGATGCGCAAGAAAACCAGAAATTGTTCTATAAGACCCTAAAGAACATGAGGAAGGAAAAACAATGCCCTCTCAAATTTATAAAGGACAAGCAAGGCAAATTGGTTACTGCCCCGAAGGAAGTAATGGAAAGATGGAAAGAATATTTCTCAGAACTCCTGGATGGTGAGCATGGTGAAGCATCAGAAATGATAAACACTAGCACAGAAGAGAAAACCAATGATGGTGAAGATGACATAAAGATGGAAGAACTGAGGGCAGCACTGGAGAAAATCAAGATGGGCAAAGCAGCAGGGCATGATGGTATAACACCAGAAATGGTTAAGTACATGGGAGCATCAGGCGACCTATTACTCTTAAAGGTCCTACAGGCAGCATGGTGCAACAAGACCATACCAAAGGATTGGGAGATTGCCATCATAACACAAATTTTCAAAAAGGGTGACAATCGACAATGTGGAAACCATAGAGGCATATCCCTTCTCAGTGTCCCTGGTAAAATCTACTCTAGAATCCTAGAGCAGAGACTCCGACGCCTAGCTGAGCCACAATTGGATGAGGTCCAGTGCGGATTCCGAGCAAACCGAAGTACTCAAGACCTAATCTTCACACTCAGACAGCTGAGTGAAAAGGCCCTTGAGTATAAGAGTGAGATCCATCTTTGTTTCATAGATCTGGAAAAGGCGTTTGACAGGGTCCCCTGGGCAAACTTTGGGACTGTTTGGCAAGGAAGAATATTCCAGCACCTCTGATTCATGCTATACAGAGCTTCTACAAGTCTTGCAGAAATTATGTGAGGACAGCAAACCATAAGTCAGAAGAGTTCAGGACCACCACTGGTGTAAGACAAGGTGATATCCTGTCACCTTATCTTTACATACTCCTCATGGACGATGTCATCAAGGCATGTAAGGAGAGAACAAGAAAGTATTCAGTGGGGTACTGGAAGATGAGACAGGTCTGTATTTCAGAGCTGGCATTTGCTAATGATGTTGCCCTGATTGCTAAATCAGAGGCACATCTCCAATCCAACCTGCAAGTCTGGAAGGAAGAGCTGGAGAAGAGAGGGATGATTATAAGCAGCTCGAAAACAAAATCCATGGTGATATCACGAGAAGAAAGAAGACATCAGATTAAGCTGAGAGAACAGGTCCTGGAGCAGGTCGACCACTTTAAATACCTCGGAGCTATTATAGACCAAAAGGGAGGCATCAAAGAAGAGTTGGCCACTCGAAAAGCAGCGGCTGGGAGACTTTTTCAGGCCATAAATCGTGGATTCCTCAGCAAGAAAGAGGTTGGTAAGAAAACGAAGATGGCTGTATACCGCTCCACCTATGTCCCAGTCTTGACATATGGATGCGAGTCATGGGCAATGACTACAACCCACAAAAGCCAGATCCAAACCTCAGAAATGAGGTATCTGAGAAAGGTGGTTGAAGTAACAAGAAGAGACATGGTACGCAACCAGACGATACGTCAAGGCCTTAAATCCTACCCCCTGCAGACCCAAGTAGAACAGTTCCAACTAAGATGGTTTGGCCATGTCTGCAGAATGGGAGAAGATCGGCTACCACGACAAGCATGGGAGGCTAATAGCCAGGGATCCAGACCACCAGGATAACACAGAGTCCGCTGGGAGGACAGCATTAGACAATCTCTGAAGGACCTAGGACAAGAATGGAACCAGTCCAGGAGGAAGACAGCCGATAGGATAGTATCTCACTTCCAAACCTCTACACATGACGGTAGAAGGGGAACGACTAAGTAAGTAAGATAACTCAGCCACAGCCTTTTTTTTGCAATGAACTTTTAGCGTTTATAATTGTTTAAATCAAAATTAGACATCGCCAGCATCAAAGCAATATTTGTTTAGTCAGTTTGAGATAGTCGTAAAAAATATTAAGAAAGATTTTTTATCTCTTATCCCCTCTTACTGTTTTAGTGTCTAGGTAAATGTTTTGTATTTTAACAAATCATAAAAGGAAACTCGGTGACAAAATACAAAACGATGATAATTTATAAAAGGAAACTTCAGTAGCGAAATAAATGATAATATACAGTCGTATATAACGCGGTATATGTGTTCCCTAAAAGTCACCGCGTTGTGGAATTTTTCGCGCAATAAAAATAACAGGGCTTATGGTAAAAATACAGTTAGGGACAGATCACTCAGAACCTGTTACAGTCTCATCAATACTACACTTAAAAAAATTAATTTAAAAAAACTCAATAAAAATGCGGTGTTTCCAGCCCACTTAAACAGCCACTGTACCACTCAAACGAGGCACTTATTTTGGAGATTATTCTTTAAGGTCATCATATACAGCTAATGCTTTTTCTTCAATTGTATGAAGCTTGCTCCCGATCGCTTTTTTATTTTTCGATCCAAACACTCAACAATCTTTCCATTTCTTCAATTTTTTTTAGGGACCTTATTTTAAATAGACTTTCAGCACTCTCAGTTACTCCTGCTAAACAAGTTCTTTTATTTTTTCCTACGTTGTCTCTACATGGTGCGCAGAGTGGATTTCCTGTAGGCGGGGGTTGCTCCTTCGATATCACATGTTCTCTCAAAACGTTTTATTATTCCAAGCCTCTCAATACTAAGGCTTTCATTTTTCCACTGGCGGATCTAGGACGTGTTCAAGGGGGAGGAGCGATGCATCAATGTTAAGGCGCCCCCGCTCCTTATTTAGACATATTGTTAGACAATTAAGAAAACAAAAACACGAATTTGATAAAGAAAAAAATGTAAAACAACTTAATAGTTTTATTACACAACAACTCAAATATATTCATTTTTTTATTTATTTAAAAAAAAAAAAAACTATTTATAACACAATTACGTTAAAAAGTATGGTACAACTACAAATAGGTAGAATTTGATAACGATAGCATACATATTTTTATATATTACATAAGGTAATTCATAATCACCCGCTCCAGTAATTCCCCCCCCCCCCCCCCCACACACACACACACACTTGAGACAAAGTAATCCTTAGGTCTGACAGGAACGGATGAATTGAACGTCGTGATTGGAAATAAAGTAGGACTATGCCTATGTATCGAAACGTAGTTTAGTAATTTACTGTGTTACTTGCAAAGTGCACGTTCGTAGGGTTCTTACTTTTTGTCCAATACACGACGTTTTAATTCATCCGTCGTCCGACCTAAGGATTACTTTGTCTCAAGTGTGTGTGTGTGTGTGTGGGGGGGGGGGGGGGGAATTACTGGAGCGGGTGATATGAAATTACCTTATGTAATATATAAAATATGTATGTATCGTTATCAAATTCTACCTATTTGTAGTTGTACCTTACTTTTACGTAATTGTGTTATAAATAGTTTTTTTTTTTAAATAAATAAAAATGAATATTTTTGAGTTGTTGTGTAATAAAACTATTAAGTTGTTACATTTTTTTCTTTATCAAAATTCGTGTTTTTGTTTCTTAATTGTCTAACAATATGTCTAAATAAGGAGCGGGGGAGCCTTAACATTGATGCATCGCTCCTCCCCCTTGAACACGTCCTAGATCCGCCAGTGGAAAAATGAAAGCCTTAGTATTGAGAGGCTTGGAATAATAAAACGTTTTGAGAGAACATGTGATATCGAAGGAGCAACCAGCCTACAGGAATCCACTCTGCGCACCATCAGAGACAACGTAGGAAAAATAAAAGAACTTGTTTAGCAGGAGTAACTGAGAGTGCTGAAAGTCTATTTAAAATAAGGTCTAAAAAAAATTGAAGAAATGGAAAGATTGTTGAGTGTTTGGATCGAAAAATAAAAAAGCGATCGGGAGCAAGCTTCATACAATTGAAGAAAAAGCATTAGCTGTATATGATGACCTTAAAGAATAATCTCCAAAATAAGTGCCTCGTTTGAGTGGTAGCAGTGGCTGGTTAAGTGGGCTGGAAACACCGCATTTTTATTGAGTTTTTTAAATTAATTTTTTTAAGTGTAGTATTGATGAGACTGTACAGGTTCTGAGTGATCTGTCCCTAACTGTATTTTTACCATAAGCCCTGTTATTTTTATTGCGCGAAAATTCCACAACGCGGTGACTTTTAGGAACACATATACCGCGTTATATACGACTGTATATTATCATTTATTTCGCTACTGAGTTTCCTTTTATAAATTATCATCGTTTATTTTGTCACCGAGTTTCCTTTTATGATTTGTTAAAATACAACATTTACCTAGACACTAAAACAGTAAGAGGGGATAAGAGATAAAAACTTTCTTAATATTTTTACGACTATCTCAAACTGACTAAACAAATATTGCTTTGATGCTGGCGATGTCTAATTTTGATTTAACAATTATAAACGCTGAAAGTTCATTGCAAAAAAAGGCTGTGGCTGAGTTATCTTACTTACTTAGTCGTTCCCCGTCTACCGTGAGGTGTAGAGGTTTGGAAGAGAGAGAGCCAGACTATCCTATCGGCTGTCTTCCTGCTGGACTGGTTCCATTCTAGTCCTCGGTCCTTCAAAGATTGTCTAATGTTGTCCTCCCACCGGACTTTGGGTCGTCCTGGGGGTCTGGATCCCTGGCTCTTTGTTTCCCATGCTTGTCGTGGTAGCCGGTCTTCTCCCATTCTGCAGACATGGCCAAACCATCTTAGTTGGAACTGTTCTACTTGGGTCTGCAGGGGGTGGGATTTAAGGCCTTGATGTATCGTCTGGTTGCGGACCATGTCTCTTCTTGTTACTTCAACCACCTTTCTCAGATACCTCATTTCTGAGGTTTGGATCTGGCTTTTGTGGGTTGTAGTCATTGCCCATGACTCGCATCCATATGTCAAGGCTGGGACATAGGTGGAGCGGTATACAGCCATCTTCGTTTTCTTACCAACCTCTCTCTTGCTGAGGAATCCTCGATTTATGGCCTGAAAAAGTCTCCCAGCTGCTGCTTTTCGAGTGGCCAACTCTTCTTTGATGCCTCCCTTTTGGTCTATAATAGCTCCGAGGTATTTAAAGTAGTCGACCTGCTCCAGGACCTGTTCTCTCAGCTTAATCTGATGTCTTCTTTCTTCTCGTGATATCACCATGGATTTTGTTTTCGAGCTGCTTATAATCATCCCTCTCTTCTCCAGCTCTTCCTTCCAGACTTGCAGGTTGGATTGGAGATGTGCCTCTGATTTAGCAATCAGGGCAACATCATCAGCAATTGCCAGCTCTGAAATACAGACCTGTCTCATCTTCCAGTACCCCACTGAATACTTTCTTGTTCTCTCCTTACATGCCTTGATGACATCGTCCACGAGGAGTATGAAAAGATAAGGTGACAGGATATCACCTTGTCTTACACCAGTGGTGGTCCTGAACTCTTCTGACTTATGGTTTGCTGTCCTCACATAATTTCTGCAAGACTTGTAGAAGCTCTGTATAGCATGAATCAGAGGTGCTGGAATGTTCTTCCTTGCCAAACAGTCCCAAAGTTTGCCCCAGGGACCCTGTAAATGCCTTTTCCAGATCTATGAAACAAAGATGGATCTCACTCTTATACTCAAGGGCCTTTTCACTCAGCTGTCTGAGTGTGAAGATTAGGTCTTGAGTACTTAGGTTTGCTCGGAATCCGCACTGGACCTCATCCAATTGTGGCTCAGCTAAGCGTCGGAGTCTCTGCTCTAGGATTCTAGAGTAGATTTTACCAGGGACACTGAGAAGGGATATGCCTCTATGGTTTCCACATTGTCGATTGTCACCCTTTTTGAAAATTTGTGTTATTATGGCAATCTCCCAATCCTTTGGTATGGTCTTGTTGCACCACGCTGCCTGTAGGACCTTTAAGAGTAATAGGTCGCCTGATGTTCCCATGTACTTAACCATTTCTGGTGTTATACCATCATGCCCTGCTGCTTTGCCCATCTTGATTTTCTCCAGTGCTGCCTTAGTTCTTCCATCTTTATGTCATCTTCACCACCATTGGTTTTCTCTTCTGTGCTAGTGGTTATCATTTCTGATGCTTGACCTTGCTCACCATCCAGGAGTTCTGAGAAATATTCTTTCCATCTTTCCATTACTTCCTTCGGGTAAGTAACCAATTTGCCTTGCTTGTCCTTTATAAATTTGAGAGGGCATTGTTGTTCCTTCCTCATGTTCTTTAGGGTCTTATAGAACAATTTCTGGTTTTCTTGCGCATCTTTTTCTAGCTTTTCTCCAAATTCTTCCCAGGACTTCTGTTTTGCTGCTAGCACCTTGTTCTTTGCTTCTGTTCTGAGTGTCACATATTTTCTATATTTCTCCATCTGTCCTGCTGTGTTTTTAGCTCCTAAGTATTGTTTCCGTGCCATTTTCTTCTCTCTTATTTTTTCTTTGACTTCCTCTGTCCACCAAGGTGTCTTCTTTCTCTTGTTCCCAAGTCGGACTTTACCAAATGCTTCTGCAGCAGCTGTCTTTATGATGTCCTTGAATTTAAGCCAGAGTGTTTCCAAGTCATCAGGTTGTTCTTCTGTGTTGCTCACCGATGCAGCAATAAGCCCCTGATATCTGGTCTTAATTTCTGGCTCTCTCAGATTGTAGGTCTTAACACTCATTTCTCCCGTTCGTTTACTTAGTTTCTTGCGTGATATTGGGCAGTTCCTAGGCTGAGCAACTCTTTCAGTTGTTCTCTTCATTGTAAGCAGGTAGTGATCACTTCCAATCTCTGGCCCCCTCCAGACTCTAGCATCCCGGACATATTTGAATGAGCTCCTCCTAACAATGGCATAGTCGATCACTGACTTCTCATTCTTTGTTGGTTCACATCTAGTGTATGCGTGTATGCGCTTATGGGGAAACTTTGTGTTTGTAATGATCAGATTCTGCTCACTGCAGAATCTACGGAGTCGCTTTCCATTGTCATTGAGATTATCTTCTCCATATCGTCCGATAACTCCACCCCATCTAGCATGGTCATTTCCAACCCTGGCATTGAAATCTCCGAGCATGATAATGTCATCTAGGTAGTCATCCACTGTCCTCTGAAGCAGCTCGAAGAATTCCTCCTTGACCTCTGCTCTCTCATCCTCATTTGGCCCATACACTATGACCAGGTTGACTATGGTTTCTCCTTTTAATTTTACAACCATAATGCGCTCCGAGACAAAGTTCCATCCCTTGATACTACCTTTTTGGTTTTTGGCCACAATGCAACCCACGCCCCCTTTAGCTCTTTCAGAAGTGGGTACACCACTGCAGAGCAGCGTATTGCCATCGAGATCCATGACTCCTTGTCCTTTTTTTCTTTGTTTCCGTTTTAGCCAGGATTTCTAGTTTTGCTTTCCTCATCTCTTCCACCAGCTCCTCTTCTTTCCCATTTATACTTCTTGTGTTCTAAGTTCCATAAGTCGTAGTCCGTTCCAGTTCGTCGCTTTTAGAATCAGTCCGGTTTTCTCTCTTGTAGTTCGCGTAATCATGATTTAAAGCAAACAGGTGATTGGTCTGTTGTGCCTTTGCATAGTGGAGGGGCTGCCTTCTTACGGCCTCCATGCAGGCCGCCCTTTTCCTTTTTCAGCCGGGCTGTGGATGAGTTATACTAGTAGTTAATACGGTCGAAACGAAAAATAGTGGGACGTCTACTCGATGTCATCACAATAAGTCGCCCAAGTCGTTGGGGTCAGGATTAGGGTTTAGGATTCCTAAGAATAACCCTCATTACTGCGTCTTCTTTTTCAGACCGTTTCGAATAGACGTTCCACAATTCTTCATTTCATGCGTTAATACACATTAAAAATATTACAGACAAACATAATGAATAAGGAATGACAAACACAAAAAAGTATGACAAATAGCTGTATTAAAAATAGAAAACAGGTTGGCTGGAATGAAGAAAGTGGGCCGTGTATTCGACACAACCTCAAAAAAGAATCCAGAAACGCAGTAATGAGGGATTGGCCTACTGGTCAGGAATCCTAAACCCTAACCTTAATCCTAACTCTAACGACGAGTGTGACTTATCTGGATAGCGTCGAAGAACACGGCCCACCATTCTTCATTTCAACCAAAAGGATTCTCAGAAACGTGTCACCTCGTGTAAAAAAAAAAAAAAAAACCCTTCAGTCTTAAATTGCGACCTCAGCTTAGATGGCTAAATGTACTGATCTACTTACCTAAACAAGCATAGTTTATGTTAAAAAATAAGTTTCAATATTGTCGCCAGAAAACTTCGTTACTACCTCAAGTTAAAGATATATACTCACAATATGGCTAGCTGGCGTCCGCGGCTGTGGAACTCCCACGAGACTGAAGGCAACAGAGGAGCCGATGCGACACTGCCTTATCTCAATACGTTGGTGACAATGCTTCTGCTGCTGGTGCAGAAGCTCCGGCTCCGACTGCAACTGGTGCTGCCCATTGGGTTTAGCTTTGCGAGGATTAGGTCGCCAGCTGAAAGGACTTGCCATAAAAATCAGCATTGTCTCTGTTCGTCTCCGCGGTCCGAGCTCTGCCCGACGCCGTTCTCCTCGGAACAGTGTAACATAATATCCTTCACAACGTCGACCGTTTTGTGCCAGTAGATTATATGTCACAAAATCTGAGCGCCATTCGCAGTGGAGGAGACCCTGAAGCGCAGCATAGCTTCCTAATGAATCAGTGTGCGTGAATTCTATTCAGCCATAACAGCAATCATAAAAGAGAAATGCCGCGATTAAGTAACACCATTTCCAACACTTGAACACATGTTACCCTGGCAGGTAACACAGTCAGCAAGTACTACATGTATTTACTGTTTTGAACCATTCTAACCTCGGCAATTCACACTGTACATAGAGGCACTTTTATTTCACACTTGGGCGTGGAGGAACACACAATTTCAATACGAGTTTGAAATACAGGCCAAATAATAATCCAGCACATGTCGACACATTATTAAAATCCGTATCGTGACTAGTTTGAAGAACAGAATATAAATTACTCATTCCATTTTGAATAAACTGTATAAGTAATCAGAGAAAAGCACAATATTACGTATACAAAAGCAAGGAAGCGAGACGCCGTGTTAGACAGAAAGACAATCCCAAAGTCATGCTGGCTTGAGAAGTGCCTTTTTTCCGTGCCCGTAGCAATTCGTTTTAAATGTAACAAGTAGTATCACATGACAAGTTAAATGTTTCTAAACGCTTGGTTGGTAAGAGTGCCACACTGTTTATCTTCAGTTCGGTAAACAAACGTGTAGGTTAACGAAATATTTTTAAGGATCGAAATGTCTCCATCCTTCTTGATGACAAAAAGCGGCGCTCGACGTTTTGGCTTAATTTTTTTAAAGTGATTAACAACGTTCACAAATAACTTTTCACCAACGTTTCACTGAAGGCTTTTCCCCCCTGCACGGTGTTACCTTTCCTGTGGAAACCATCACAATCCATAATTCTCGCTGTTTGTACGTCGGTCATATCTAAGGGACGCAGCTGTGATTGAAAGTTAGACATTAATTGTACTGTTTCCCTTATATGTACTCTTGGTGTAGAACCCAGTTTCATTCCGGAAACGGATTTAACTCATCAATTTGTTAAAAATAACCTTAAAATGTAAGTTTTTGATTGTTTCTTCAAGACAAAATTTTAATTTAAAGTATTGCAGACTTATTATTATGGATCAAAATGATAAGATGGCTGCAAAACGAGCCGCAGATGGTAAGAGGAAGAGGCGATCGCGTCAATCACAACGAGCAAGAGAGACTCTAGAAGAAGCAGCAATACGACGACAACATGAAGCGGCACAAAGACAAGCACAGCGTCAGTCACAACGAGCAAATCAGTCTGCAGAAGAGCATGAATCTCAACGCGCTGCAGAAGCTTTTCGCATTCGTCAGTTGAGAGCATCACAGCGAGCAAAGGAGATTTCAGAAGCAACCGAACGTAGATCAGCAGCTGCACAACAAGTGAGACGATCAAGAGCTGCACGTAGTCCAACAATTCCAAATCATGATGCCTTTGATGAGAATGCAGTTGCTGTACACAACTGCGGCCCAATGGATCAGGAATGTCAGTTCTGTCACTCTCTCAATTTTCAAGTGGAAAGATCAACCGATGGTACACTCAAATATTGCTGCCATAAAGGTACAGTGCAGTTGGAGCAAGAAGGAGAGCACAGACGTCCTTTTCCTCTGTATTTCAAGGATCTTTTGAGCAGCCCAGCGCATCCACAACATCGACATTTTAAGCAAAATATCCGTTCCTATAATTCAGTCGTGGGCTTTGCATCCATGGGTGCCCAAATCGATCGCTTCGTTGGACGTGGACCATATGTGTTCAGAGTGCATGGACAGATCTATCATTTGATTTACTTCCGTCATTATTGGCGGGTTATTGCTAGTAGATATTATAATAATTGCATTATTAATAAAGTTGTCGCGAAAGATGGAAACGCGCTGGTACACTGGAGGCACATGCTGCACTGCTCTGAGACGGGGTGAAAGACGATGAGCCGCAAATATGAAGCATTCCAACCTTATACTTTCATTAACACACACATGACCATGTTTTCTTCCTCTCTAACTTGTAAAACAACGAAATAAAAAGTGGGAGAGAACAGAAAGGTTGCAGAAGCAAGCTATGAAATATGAAACATAATAGCTGATGTCACAGTCATCAACCACGTTCCCGCTCTTGGCAAAGAAAAAAAAAACGAAACTTTTTAAAACTGTTCTTTTTCTACTTTTTTTCTCTCTTTCTCTCTTCCTGTCTCTTCTCGCCGTTTATTTACTTTTCTCACCAGCTAATAAACCCGCAACAACATACTGGATCTATATACAAAGAACTCGATTACCCTTAATATGTCTATACAGTAAATGTATTGTAACGCCATTTTTTATTCGCACTCTTACACCGTCCGGCCGGACAGCGACGTTGTGAGGTGGTCGTCAGAACATGTAGGACAATGGCTGCTGTCATTTCTCTAGCACTGCCCTCACAATTTCATGTAGGGAAGCAAACAAGGTTACTAACGTTTACCTCAGTTTACAACAACAACAACAATAGTAATACGTTATCACTTCTACTAGTATTTTATATGTGATATTCCATAACCTTGAACTAAAACATCTATAACTTACTTGCGGCAACATTTCTGATCCTTTGTTTTCAAACTGATTTCTTATTCAAATATCCTGTTTACCCCCAATGGGTTATAATTAGGACATATCGTGTCCACACCTGTAACTAACACACTCAAATGCTACCACATTCTTACAGGCAAAAGGACTCCTAACCACTCATTCCATAGTGTACATCGGTCAATCAAACATTCCAAGTGTGTTATGAGTTATGTTAAAAAAAAACAACTTAAAGACCACTTTGCCAATCGGATGCAAGAGTAAAAAGTTATTTAGACATGATTGTCTACAGGCATTGGTGCTCTTGTATACTGAGTCAAAACTGAACCGATTCAATCAATAAACTATGTTGATGTAACCACTTTTTCCAGTAAGCGGAAAATACAAAAGTAACCGCTGAATTTGTAAACTGTTGAAAGACGCACGTCCTCAAAACGACTACTTAAAGATCAGTCGCAGCTTAAAAAGAATGTTACAAACAATTTTCAATAACCACCACGGTTAAGGCGTATGTTTCGCGAGGAGTGTAAATGTTTTACAGTACCAACACATTAACTATTCTATACACACATCAGATGTTCCACAAATAATTGTTTTACCCAGTTAGCAGATACCGTACTAAAAATAAAACAACCACTCGGAGCATGCGTTCACAATTAATTTCACATGCAGGAATTACAAGAATTGTCTGCTTGGAAAGATTTATTCACAAGGTGGGGTTCACCCATAAGGAGGTCGAAAGAGGTTAAAGTGGCGCAATCTTTGGAGGGTAACGGTCAGTTTATATTCAGGAAGCAATTAATCTGCGATTATGACGGATGGTGATAACTGTATTTGGCAGAACCAATCCAATTATGCATACAGAACTCGCTGTATTTTATCTAAATAATGCCAGTTGAATAATCTCCCAAGAAATGAATTGAACCCACAAAAGCCAGCCCCAAACCTTAGAAATGAGGTATCTGAGGAAGGTGGTTCAAGTAACAAGAAGAGACATGGTCAGTAAGAAGCAGATTCGTCTGGGCCTCAAAACCCAGCCCCTGCAGATCCCAGTGGAACAGTCCCAATTACGATGGTTTGGCCATGTCTGCAGTAGAAGAGCGGCTACCACGACAAATATGGAAAACCAAGAGCCAGGGACCCAGACCTCTACAGTACGACCCAGAGTTCTCTGGGAGGACATTAGACAAGCTCTAAAGGACTGAAGACTAGACTGGAACCAGGCCAGGAGGAAGACAGCCGATAAGATAGCATAGCGCTCTGTCTGGCAAACCTCTACACCCCGGGGTAGAAGACGAACGACCAAGCAGTATGGGACTGACAACATTGTAGAAAAAAATCCTACAACAACACGAGCTCCCTGCAGCCAATGTGACACACTTGGCTCAATAACTAAAACTAGAGTTCTCCCTGGCGCTCCACGACAAGAGTAAACCACAAAAAGTACAGTAAGAATAATCTCCATCTAACAAATTACTGTCAGTACAGTAAGAATAATCTCCATCTAACAAATTACTGTCAGTACAGTAAGAATAATCTCCATCTAACAAATTACTGTCAGTACAGTAAGAATAATCTCCATCTAACAAATTACTGTCAGTACAGTAAGAATAATCTCCATCTAACAAATTACTGTCAGTACAGTAAGAATAATCTCCATCTAACAAATTACTGTCAGTACAGTGTGATGCCGCACTGTAATTCTGTCCTTCAACCGGCCCGATTCTGTGGTTCTATTTTGAATTTTCATCATTTATTTCTTCTCATTTGTATATATATCGTGTTTGGTATTTTTGAGTAGATAATTAAACGGGGTCGTTTTATGATGGTAGGTTTATTTTACACTCGACCAGTTTTTCTTTCTTCTGATTTTCCGTTGTTTACGGAAATTGCTATTTTTCGGGCACGCCTGTATGACGCGTCAGAAACGCACGTGGACGTGATGTCATTTTTGGACACGCGGTCGCGTTGTTTTCAAATCCGATTGGCGTAGCTCATAGTTACGTTTATTTTTCTATGCGTTTCCATTGGCCCGAGTGCGTAGATTAATGAACACGCGGGGGTGGCCCCGGTGTGTATAAATAGCCAGTTAGACAGGGGCCAAGTTCTCTATCGTAAGAAATAAGTGCCTGCCGTATGACTGCGTATTTATCGTCTCCATTGCGGGGAACAACAGCGATAATTGGTATGTAGTAGTTTTATTATCGTTTTTACTTATTAGTGGGGTTTTTAGAATTTCGCCCGTAGTTAATTTCTTCGGGGACATTAACTTTTTAGTTCTAAAGGATAGTGCCATTCATTATCATCTTTGACGAACGATGTAAATGCAACAGCGTGCATATTCTTTCTATGATTTTGGCAGTAGATAGGAACGTGGGAAGTTATAAGCTACACGTGTGCTCATAGTTGTAGAATGTTATGTAAAACCACCATTTATTCCTGTGTATTTACAAATATAATTTTAGTGGGAATCGATTGTGTGTACTAAATTTTATTTTATTGTACCTTAAATGTAAGAAATGCAGTCGGAGAGTAAAGATGTATGTTATAAGTGAATTATACTGCTTAGAGGAGTAAACTATTCCTATAGCGAGATTTCATTTAATTCTGGAGTAAGGGGGAAACCTCATGGGTAACGTTAAAGGAATTCCCTAGTTTGAATGTTTGGACACGTGGGTAGCCACGCGTAACAAATAGCTAAGAGGCAGACAGGTCGGGAGGTTTCTGTTTACTTACCTGGCAGATTATAGTTGAGAGAGAGAGAGGGGGAAGGAGTGAGAATGAAGAGACACGTGAGTAGGAATATTTTATGTATCGGTTTTTTTTCAGAACGAGAGAAGGGGAGAGGGAGGAGAGAGATTTAAGTGCCACGTGGGTAATATTATTTTTTGTATTGTTGTACAGGACGAGTGAAGTACTGAGTAAGGGAGTTATAAAGATTAATGGGTTAGAGATGCGTTATGTTGGAGTTGTTATACAATAGACGCATTTCCTTTTAATTTCAGCGAGTCACGGCGAAACAGTGGGGAGCATAATTTTGTCTAATAAAATTATCCACGGAAAGAAGAAATATCTCAGGGTCAGAGTACTCGAGTTATCGTCAGGAGCAAAAGAAGATAACCTAAACGGTCTATTGCAGTGAAGTTCAATTCTTCAGCTAGACTGGTTTCAATTGCGTACAGCCGGAAATCAAGGCTGTGGGTTTTTTTCCCTCTAACTCCGGAGCGGGTTAAAAGAGGGAAGCTATTCAGCAGCAGAGAAGTTTGTCGACAGTTTATCAAGTACCTCATGCTTGACGCCAGAACTTCATCATCATCGCAGAATTCAGGAACAGGTGATAGGGTTACCACACCTGGGTTTTGAAGGTAACGAGAGAAGAGCGTAACGGAGACGCTGCATCATCAGTTGTCGAGGGTTGGAGAGACACTGAGACCAAGGGAGAGAGAGAGATAGAGAGAGAGAGAAGGAGGGAGAATATAGGCAGGACCAGTAGGGTCTGTTCAGTATCCACTTGACGGATAGATACTGAGCCATTGTGTTACTCCAAGTCTATTATTTGTAGCATTTCCAGTGGTGTTAGTTAGCGGCGCATATCGCCTAACAAGAGGAAAGCGGTGTAGACGTTCGTTGAGGAAGAGTAAACAGGACTGAGACAGTAGAATCTTATTTTATTAGAGAGTGGAGGCTAAAGTTGACAGCTCCACAAGATTAGAGTTGTTTAAATCACTAACCAAATTTTGTGTTCCTCAGCAGGGTGACAGAAAGAGTAAATGTGATTTGGGTTTTTTTTTTTTTTTTTGGTGTCTATCAATTTAATCGTTACTTGTTTTCAGGCCGTGCAACAGTGCAGGCCATTTCTTGACTGATGTTTGGTGGTATTTTAATGTTTCTTTTTTTTTCATTCTGTAAATAAAAATATATATTTACTGTACACTGGATCAGCTTCTACTCTTTACTATACTTACTTTATGTCGTCTGTATAGTGGTGTCTGTGGTCGTTTTATACACCTTATCTCCTTGTATTTAAAGGAAGTCAGAGGAGGGTGAGATTATAGCCTTTCTGAAGTCACGAAGCGGCAAGGGCGAGTCAAAACCTGGTTCTATCCCTTGAGCCAATAGTCTCATCTGTCCACAGGCATGTCATTTTCCATCTAAATTCTATCTTCTCAGACTTTCTCATACTAGGGTCTTGTTTTCATCCAGGCAAACTCTAAAAATTTAAAATCACTTCGTGACATACAGTAAGAATAATCTCCATCTAACAAATTACTGTCAGTACAGTAAGAATAATCTCCATCTAACAAATTACCGTCAGTACAGTAAGAATAATCTCAATCTAACAAATTACTGTCAGTACAGTAAGAATAATCTCAATCTAACAAATTACTGTCAGTACAGTAAGAATAATCTCCATCTAACAAATTACTGTCAGTACAGTAAGAATAATCTCCATCTAACAAATTACTGTCAGTACAGTAAGAATAATCTCCATCTAACAAATTACTGTCAGTACAGTAAGAATAATCTCCATCTAACAAATTACTGTCAGTACAGTAAGAATAATCTCCATCTAACAAATTACTGTCAGTACAGTAAGAATAATTCCCATCTAACAAATTACTGTCAGTACAGTAAGAATAATCTCCATCTAACAAATTACTGTCAGTACAGTAAGAATAATCTCCATCTAACAAATTACTGTCAGTACAGTAAGAATAATCTCCATCTAACAAATTACTGTCAGTACAGTAAGAATAATCTCCATCTAACAAATTACTGTCAGTACAGTAAGAATAATCCCCATCTAACAAATTACTGTCAGTACAGTAAGAATAATCTCCATCTAACAAATTACTGTCAGCCTTTTCAGCTATGTACCCTGTGTAGTTCCCAGGAGGCATCTTGTGAGACAAATAAAGAATCGAACTTCATTTCTCTCGCGTGTGTCGTACAAGGCCACTAATTTGATGTTGTGCATAGGGCTGGCAAATGTAAGACAATCTGTTACAAGAACCAATGATGAATTAGGACTGCGGATAAAACTGACGTAGGATAAATGAGAGAAACAAATAAATAGTGAAATGCCAGGGTTATAATGGCACAGGGGCCTTCATTCATTACCCACGGCTCCCCAAGGAGCAAAGGCCTTCATCAAACACATGCCAAGTCCTCCTGTCACGTGCCATCAGCTCAAATTCTCTCCACGTTTTCTTCATCATTTTCAACTCCATCTCCAGTTCTCTTCTCCATGTGTGTCTTGGTCTACCTCTGCCTCTCTTACATGGGGGTTCCTGAACAAGGACTGAGTTGTAATGCTATCAACAGGTCTCCTCAATGTGTGTCCTATCCATCGCCATCGTCTTCTTCTCATCTCTTGTTTCACTGGCACTTGTCTGGTTATTGTCGTCAGTTCCACACTGGTAACCTTGTCATACCATTTTAATCCGTCTATTCTACACAGTTCAGGGGACTTTATAATGGGGGGGGGGGGGGGGGGGGGCCGGGGGGGGAAGAAATTCGGGTAAAAGAAAGCTCGTACACAATACAATAAGCAGCTGTGCACAATATATTACTATCACATTTGTCAAATATGTAATCAGTTAATCAGTTTTCTTTCTGCAAAATACATAGAAATCAGCAAAGATTACTACCCCGTGATGGGGGGGGGGGGGGGGGGGGGGGGGGCGGGGGGAGAGAAAGAGATTCTCTGAATAAACAAAGATTTAATATGGTTACTATACCCTCAGGCATGTCGTACAAGGCGACTAATATGAGGTTGTGCGTGGAGGTGGCAACCTCATCATGTCAAACAAATGGCTACAGAAACCACTGCCGCTAGAGCATATGAATAATTGATCCAGGCTACCTGCAAGTGGACTAGCTGCAGCTGTGACACCATGCTCTGTTAGGAGGGCAAAGGAAAATGAATGAAAGGTTACTATTAAAGATCCCGCTTATCATTATTATTGTTACTTTTATTATTATCGGCGTCTGTGGCCTAATAGATATGAACGCAGTTTCATAATCCAGATATACCAGGTTCGAAACCTGCTGTAGGCGGTTTGGTAGCAGATCGCTTTGTGTGGATTTTTAACAATGGTATAAGCGCCGTACCGTTCAGAAAGCAATGGCAAACTACTGAATGAAAAAAATTGCCTAGAAAAATCACAAACAGCCAATAAAAGCTGGGGTTGATTGCCACGTCCTGTAAAGGATAAGCAACTAACTTTATTATTACTAATGGCGGTAGTGCCAATATCATCCTGTTGTGCTCGTCACGTAGAACAATCTAAATACATGTACTCATAAATATAACGCTGTTCACACAATGTTGTAAGTAATATCCTCTATTATGTTACAACTACTGCCAAAACGACGTTCCTTCTCTTTTACAAAATCAGTGTGTTAAAACTTCGCTCTAAATCCAACAACACCCCTTTTGATGATTATCCCACTCATTTTCATTCGCTCCTACTATCCGCCCACTCCCATTAAAAAAACAAAAAAAAATCTCATTAAGCCTCTGAACGCACATACCCTCGACAGCATGCAATCACACCTAGTCATTTAACAGGATCAAAGCTGACAAATATGAACATAGCCGCGTGCGCACGCACAGTCACACACGCACATACATTAATATGAAAATAAAATAAAAATTCGCGCCTAGATAATTCACGTTCTAAATTAGACAGGCCGGGAATGCTCCAACAACGGATGATTCTAATAGACGTGAAGAAGATCTATGCTGGAGACAAACAAAAGGATGAAAAACCAACAGGAACGCAGAGAGGAGAGTGGACACAAGAAGAAATGCTCGGGGTCTTTAGGGGAACAGAGGGCAGAGACGGAGGGGCACCGAGTATTATTATTTCTATCAATCTTCCGAAGTCCCAATATTTCCGACGCGAGCTGTTCCACCTCCAGGTCGATATTACTAAAGCAATTTACTTTTCCACTAACCGTATACCTTTGACACGTAAATACTCGTTAACCTTACTGAATTTTACTACTGCGCGTATCTTTATGAACCATACAAAACTATTTAATTAAATTTCCATACATCACATAGCTGTTTACTATCTGTTTACTCTGTTAACTTTATGCCTTCCAGAACATACTGTCGAATAAAACTGATAACCTTAGGGCACTTTACCATATAATAAACCATTAACTAAGCTCGCACCACTTTACTATAAAATGAACCACTGCCTAACCGGACAGCACTTTACTATCGAATAAACAAACATTTAACTAAAGATTAAGCATTTTACTATCGAATAAACATTTAACTAAAGATTAAGCACTTTACTATCGAATAAACATGTAATTAAAGATTAATAATTTTCCTATCGAACGAACTTTTAACTAACTTACAGCACTTTACTATCGAATGAACTTTTAACTAACTTACAGCACTTTACTATCGAATGAACTCTTAACTAACTTACAGCACTTTACTATCGAATGAACTCTTAACTAACTTACAGCACTTTACTATCGAATGAACTTTTAACTAACCTACAGCACTTTACTATCGAATGAACTTTTACTAACCTTACAGAACTTTACTATCCAATGAAATTTTAACTAACTTACAGCACTTTACTATCCAATGAACTTTTAACTAACTTACAGCACTTTACAATCCAATGAACTGTTAACTAACTTATAGCACTTTACTATCCAATGAACTTTTAGCAAGCCTAACAGCACTTTACTATCGAATGAACTTTTAACTAACTTACAGCACTTTACTATCGAATGAACTTTTAACTAACTTTCGGCACTTTATACTATCAAATGAACTTTTAACTAACCTTAGAGAACTTTACTATCGAATGAACTTTTAACTAACCTTACAGCACTTTACTACCGAATAAACTTTTAACTAACTTACAGCAATTTACTATCGAATAAACGTTTAACTAACTTACAGCACTTTACTATCGATAAACGTTTAACTAACTTACAGCACTTTACTATCGAATGAACTTTTAACTAACTTCCAGCACTTTACTATCGAACGAACATTTAACTAATTTACAGCACTTTACTATCGAATAAACTTTTAACTAACTTACAGCTCTTTACTATCGAATGAACTTTTAACTAACAGCATTTTACTATCGAATGAACTTTTAACTAACAGCATTTTACTATCGAATGAACTTTTAACTAACAGCACTTTACTATCGTATGAACTTTTAACTAACTTACAGCACTTTACTATCGAATGAACTTTTAACTAACTTTCGGCACTTTATACTATCAAATGAACTTTTAACTAACCTTAGAGAACTTTACTATCGAATGAACTTTTAACTAACCTTACAGCACTTTACTACCGAATAAACTTTTAACTAACTAACAATTTACTATCGAATAAACAGCTTACAGCACTTTACTATCGAATGAACTTTTAAAACTTCCAGCACTTTTTCGAACGAACATTTGAACTTTTTAACTAACAGCATTTTACTATCGAATGAACTTTTAACTAACAGCACTTTACTATCGTATGAACTTTTAACTAACAGCACTTTACTATCGAATGAACTCTTAACTAAATTACAGCACTTTACTATCGAATGAACTTTTAACCAACTCACAGCACTTTAGTATCGAATAAACTTTTAACTAACTTACAGCACTTTACTATCGAATAAACTTTTAACTAACCTTACAGCACTTTACTATCCAATAAACTTTTTTAACTAACTTACAGCACTTTACTATCGAATGAACTTGTAACTAACCTTACAGCACTTTACTATCCAATAAACTTTTAACTAACTTACAACACTTTACTATCGAATGAACTTTTAACTAACCTTACAGCACTTTACTATCGAATGAACTTTAAACTAACATACAGCACTTTACTATCGAACGAACTTTTAACTAACTTACAGCACTTTACTATCGAATGAACTTTTGATTAACTTACAGCACTTTTACCATCGAACGAACTTTTAACTAACTTACAGCACTTTACCATCGAACGAACTTTTAATTAACTAACTTACAGCACTTTTACTATCGAACGAACTTTTAACTTAAGTTAAAACACTTTACCAGGGTTGTGGAGTCGGCCAAAATATTTTCCGACTCAGACTATATTTTATTAACTAGTGATATGGCATAAAATTATGCACTTATATGGAGTTATATGTATGGTGTGTGTGTGAATACATGAATATGTCGCTTTCGTAGACTAATTTTAAACTATTCATTCATTCATAGTTATTCAAAACAACAAATTATCCACACATGCACCCAAATGACTGCTTTACCAAAAACAATGAGACAAAATAGTTTCATTTTAACAATGACGGAAAAATTGACAGTGTATACAGTTTATTTTCATGTCTCGTGTGCTTTTTCTAAATGTGCCAACAAATTTCCAATTTGGATGAAAACTTTTTTTTTTTAATGTTCAGAAGCAATTGAAATTTTCCTACATTATGTAAAAATGGAAGCAATTTAACAAGAAAGTGGTTTTAGGAGTATTACTACTTTCAAATGTTATTTCACATTTGTTAAGCGCCCCATCCCTTGCATGGATCAAACGTTGATCTGCATGGACTTAAGTCTCGTCAAATTCGGCGTCGAGAGTCGAGACTCCACTAAAAGATGATGAACGACTTCATGGCTCCGACTCCACAGTCCTGCACTTTACTAATGAACGACCTTTTAATTAAAGTTAAAGGACTTTACTATCGAATGAACATTTTAACTAACCTTACAGCACATTACTATCGAATGAACATTTTAACTAACCTTACAGCATTCTACTATCGAATGAACATTTTAACTAACCTTACAGCATTTTACTTTCGAACGAACTTTTAACTAACTTACAGCATGTTACTATCGAATAAACTTTTAACTAACTTACAGCACTTTACTATCGAATGAACCTTTCACTAACCTTACAACATTATACACTATAAACGAATCTTACAACACAATCAAATAAAACCTTCAACTAACCTAACTGAATTCCGTTCTGCAACGAATAGCAAACCAGCTTTCATTAACCTTATATCATGAGTAAAGTCCCCATTTACGGCTGTTAGACAAAGAATAAATACAGCAGGGCAAAGTAACAGACAGCCTGAGAAAACTGCAAACTGATCAGGTGCTACATATAAAACACACGCACACATACACATAACGAAACAAAACTAACCCACTTTAAGTAATACAATAACATTCCACAGACACTAGCGGTCTCACCGACCGCAGCTGACAAATTTGCACAAGTCAACTCTTCTAACTTGAATACAACCAGGAATTCAGTTCTCGTGAATAGAAGTCCGAATTCATCTAGCATTTGAAAGACCTGACGCTTTCATACTAAGAAAAGATTCGGTCCCCCGTCATATTTGATGTGTTGTGTGGAATGCTCAGTACCTGGAAGCTACCATGATGTACAAGTACTGAAGGTCGATTTCAGTGCTAAGTTGAGTTCCTTTGTTTATAGGCTGAACATTATTAGTAGTCTATTTCGGCGCTTTGTCGAGTTCTCTTATTTATAGGCTGAACATTATTAATCTATTTCAGTGATTTGTCAAGTTCTGTTTTATTTATCAGCTGAACATCTCTAGTCTATTTCAGTGCTTTGTCAAGCTCTACTTTATTTATAAGCTGAACATCACCAGTCTATTTCAACGGTTAGTCAAGTTCTCCTTTACTTATAAGCTGAACATAACTATTTATGTAAAAAAAAAAATGTTCTATGTGGTAGGTTCCAGCTTGTACAGAGAACATTTTTTGACACATCGATACATGAAATATACATTTTTGTCGCGATGATTTCATTTACGAAATGAAAACCTGTGACAGGAATCGAATGGTAAAATGCACACACTATGACATATATATGTGACGCTTTACAGCTTGTGACAGGAATCGAATGACAAAATGCACACTTATGACAGATATCTTTGTTACTATACAGCCTATGACAGAGATCGATTGACAAAATGCACACATTATGACAGATATTTGTGACACTATACAACCTGCTTCCAACAATTCAATCAAATAATGCAAGAATGTACATGTTTCTGTTACGGTATATGATATTAACGCCGTCTGCTAAAGGTTACCAGACGTGCAATTGTAAAAGGTTAAGGCATTTAATATATTGCGATAGAGGTTTCAATTTTGAACGCTTTAGACACGATCGATTATGACGTGTATAGAGTTGTTTAGGACACAGTCGGTAACTAAGAAACGCTACCCTTTTCACATTGACCGTCAAGCTGTTAAGACGCGTATGACTTTCCTTCCAATGTTGGGCATGGTATTGCCATACAGATATATTTTATGCAAGTACGGACATGGGTCAGTCCATTGCTATTACGAAGATTTGAAATGATTAAAGGTCAGTACGAAGTGAAAATTAAGGAAGGATGAATTACAGTCCATAGTATTTGATTTTGCCAGACTCATAGACTCACTGTCGGCCGTTGGAAACCCCAACCGCGCGTGCATACAGCTATGACAATCTGCATACAGTAATTTGATTATTGGACAAGGACTGATAGGATATCTACATATCTATGCCATATATTTTCAAGTTATAATATGTACCTTTGTGATCAACATGCATGAATCGTCTTGACGTGTAATCTGTATTAAATAATTGTGGACTCAATGGAACCGACTTGTCACATCAATCGTATTCCAAGGTTCAATTATTGTTCAGAATCTTCCACCCCTGCATTCGCGTAATCTTACATAGAAGGCACGATACACGATCACTCAAGAATATCAAGAAGATAAAACAATGGCCAGAATTTATAACTACTTTATTGACATTACATGGAACATTGTTCAGAGCTAACCAAACCACTCCTTGCAACAGACCACTTGCAACAGTGGTGTCCGGTGTCTGGGGATCGAAAAAAAAATTTCTGAATGACTTTCGAATGAAATGTTTACGATCAAGTTACGATCACATGATGTGCTGAATTATGACCTATGACGCAGTACTCAGTCTAATGCCTAACAACGCGACGTCACTGAAATTCGTGTAGGTGAAACTATCGGAGAAAAACTGAAGTCGTTCTTTTAAGCCTAACCAAGGGAAAAATAAGTCATTTGAAGCAGACACAAGAAATGGACTACAGGAGCAGGCAGTCAAGGGCATTAGCCTAGCTGTTGACGACCTATAGCACTGACCGAAGCAACGGGAAAGATAAGTCTAGCTGTTTAAATTGTCGTCATTGCAAAACCGTAATACTGAGTCCATTTCGCTTTGATTAGGCATGTCTATGTATTTTCATGTATATATGTTAAATTTGTTTTCCATCGTATGTATTTGTTGTTAATTCGTGGGCCGGTTGGAGAGGGAACTGAAATCTCTGGGAATGTCGCGAACAGCTGACCACCTAGATTTCAGTCGTTCTTAGGGAACTTAAACGATCGCACTTTTGGAAGCCCATTGAGGTTGCCATTGGACAGTCTGTCCAAATTTGCTACCGTTTGACAATTTGCGTTAGCTGTACTGTCCCGTAGATAATTGGTGTATTTTATTCGTATTCAGTTAATAATTTTATTCAGTTCTGTACCATGTTCGTCACTATTTCGTCCATTCTCCTCTGACTATCATTTATTTTATGATTGTTAATTTTCGTCCGTTATGAGTCCTGTGACGTCATCATTTTTCGCAGTCATTTTTATTTTTGTGTACTTTGAATATTAAGTTGACCTCGGGTCAGACCATGACCTTTCATTTGGTCTGTGACATTTCCGCTTATTTTATTTAGTTCATAAATTCATTTTTAATTGTGAAAATGTCTTGTTTGCGTCTTGACATTGTTTGTACCCTTTAGTTGCATCATTGCTTGTCTGTCCTCATGATATATATTTATATTACATTAATAATATGCTATTATATATGCAATAATACACTTGTAATCTAATTTAATTAATTTTTTCTGAAATTTAAGGGTAATATGGGACATTGCATAATTATGCAGTGATAGTCCAAGAAAGTAGCACTACAATTTATCATAGATGCCTAGGGCATAATAATATAATATATATATTGACAAAATAAATAATCTTATAGCTACCTTTGAGGTAATAGACCCATTGTATATTATTTAATATACTTTTCTGGTACTGAGAGAGTGACTTAGTACATTGAACAATATCATTACTAGGAATTATACCCAACATTATTGGACATTGAAATTAATTGTGTGATATAATTACATTATATTTAACAGATATCATAACTATTTATGATATAGTATTATTTAGATACAATATTGTTACAAAATATTGTCTATTAGTTGAACTTAGACATTAAGTTCAGTACTATTGGGATTATCTATATTGAATATTCCTAAGTTGAGTAAGTATAATAATTACTCTGAAGCTACTATTGACTAATTTAATCAGTAATTATCAATAATTACTTACAGATAAAAGTCAAAATGCTTACTATAGACCATTTCGTTAAGATTGGTCGTGAATATGGTTATAAATCTCAAGAACTTCGTCAGTTTGCTGAATCAGAACTCGAAAAATATGAAAGAAAGGAAGAAGAGAAAAAGGCTGCATTAAAGAAAGAGGAAGAGGAACAAAAGGCAGCATTAAAGAAAGAGGAAGAGGAACAAAAGGCAGCATTAAAGAAAGAGGAAGCAGAACTTGAGATGAAGCAAATTGCCAAGGAAAATAGGTTGAGAGAGATTGCTCAACGTGAAAGAGAAGAGCAAAGAGCAATCTCCAGGCAGGAAGAAGAGAATATAATAACGCACAAAATGGATCATCATCCAGCCAGCCTAAACACTTCTACAACTTTAAACTACCCATTTTCAACTTGAACGTCGACGACCTTTCATCGTTCCTGGCACGTTTTGAACAGACTTGCAAAACAAACCATTTGCCTGAAGAGTCATGGGTACTCAAGTTAAATGAATTCTTGGTTGGAGAACCACTGACAGCTTCTCAAAATGCTGACCCATCAATAGCTAATAACTACGGTGCTATTAAGTCCTTGCTTCTACGAAGATTTCACCTGGACGAGGAACACTGTAGGTTGAAATTTAGGGGAATTTTACCTGAATCTCCAAGGGATTTTGCAGGATTCATTGCGAATATACGCAATACATTTAACAGATGGGTTGAACTGGCAGAAGTCAACAAATCATACGACAAATTAGTTGATTTACTACTACGAGATAAGGTATTATCTTCAGTTAGCCAGCCATTTTTTGCATATTTGCAGGAGCGTAAACCAGGTACTATGGATGAGTTAGAAAAAATTTCTTTAAACTACTGTTCGGCACACCCGAATGCAACCATTTCTAACTCCTCATTAAGAGAACCTCTACCTGTGGCGTCTAATATGGCCTACAATCACAATAACAAACAAAGACATCACAGTGTAGACAGAAGCAGGTTCCAAAGAAATCACAATGTTAACTTTCAGAAGGGACATAATAATGATTTCAACAATAAAAATGAGTTCAACAGAGGTAGATCACGAGATAGAAATTATTCACCTCAAACAAACTACCACAATGGTCAACATAACACTCATTATAATCGATCACATACTCCCAATGATAATAGTAACTGGAAGGGTAATAATCATGGCTCGAGACATCGAGATAATAGTTACTATAGAGGACGACGAGATAATTCTAACAATTATACTCGGAATCGATCTCATTCTCGGGGATCATCTCATTACAACCATAATACAGGGGCGGCAGTTACAAATAATACTACCCCTATAGCTCAGGTTCCACTTGACAATAATACAACACAGTCTTCTGCTGCATGTTTTGCTATTAATTATAATGTGGCAAATAGTTGCCAGCAATGCAATCTTATTTTTCAGAAGGCGAAAGAAACAGTGCTTAACTGCGGACATATTATACCACAGGTAGGTCTTGCAGTCAACGATGGAACAGGCCTACTAATTTTTAACAGGGGATTAGTTAATGGATCCGTCGTCTCAGTGTTGAGGAATTCGGGATCCACAACGATTGGTGTACGACAGTCGCTGGTACATCCTAGCTGTGCAACGGGGGAATATGTTCGTTGCATGACGTTTGGTGGAACAATAGAGTTTTACCCCACAGCTATTATTCCTGTCAACACTCCTTTCTTCACAGGAAACGTAAAAGTATGTATGCTAAAAAAGCCTATAGCTGATTTGATGGTTGGTCGTATACACGGCAGTAAAGATTGTACTCCAGATGAGATTATAGAATGGGAGAAACATAACCTATGCACTGGAAACGCCGTGACGACTAGAGCACAGACTCAACTCATGGAGAAAGTTGATGATAATAAAATGGATGCAGACAACCAAGAGGAATTTGTAGTCAATTCACCTATTGACAGGGAAACATTTGCAACCAAACAAAAAGAGGATAAATCTTTTAAAAAATTTTTTACGTTGGTTGATAAAGTTGACAATCTATCCTCAGGTAATAATAACAAACATTGTTTTGTTATTAAAAATGGCATATTGATTAGATGTTTTCATGACAAATCACAAATGAAACAACAAGTTATGGTCCCATATATTTTCAGACGGTACATTCTTCAACATGCACATGACTCACATTGTGCTGGACATATGGGATATACTCGAACACGATCTCGAGTACTGTCTTCATTCTTTTGGCCAGGGGTGTCAAGAGATATTTCGCAGTATGTACGTTCCTGTACTACATGCCAAGAAGTGAAAGCACGTGGAGCTTTTCACACGGCGCCTATTCAGGCTTGCGATATCTCAGTGAGACCTTTTGACAAGATGGCAATAGACATTATTGGTCCATTGCTACCATCGGCCAGAGGACATAGATTCGTCCTTACGTGCATTGATTTGTGCACACGATGGCCGGAAGCTATCCCATTAAAGACCACCACTACCACAGATGTAGCTGATGCACTACATCTCATCTTTTCTAGAATAGGGTTTCCTAGAAAACTTTTATCAGACCATGGGTCACAGTTTATATCTGACACCATGAAGGAAGTCATGAAAACTTGGGACATTGATAGGAATTTAAGTAGTATTTATCATCATCCGATGAGTAATGGTGCGGTTGAAAGACTTAACCGTACACTTAAACAACTACTACATAAGGTTACTGCTAAGCACCCTCATGACTGGGACAGAGCACTCCCAGCTGTTCTATTTGCTTATCGGGAGGTACCGCATGAACAAACTGGCTTCTCTCCCTTTGAATTAGTTTTTGGTGCTCCCCCCAAGAGGTCCTATGGGACTAATAAAAGACTTATTAATTGACGACGAGATGACTCAGGACACTCAGTCATCTTATGAGTACGTGATTAATCTTCGGAAGAACATTATTGAGTCTTGCCAGTTGGCAACAGCTTCTTCTGAGGCTGCAAAAGCTAAGGCTCGATCTCTACAAAATATGTCTCGACGATTACGCCAATTATTCCCAGGCGACGAGGCTTATGTGTTACTTCCTCACAATAACAATAAATTATTGATATCTTGGAATGGTCCTTACAAAGTCATTGATAAAATTTCCGACTTCGATTACGTCTTAGATATCAAGGGACACAAAAAGATATTTCATATTAACATGCTCAAGCAATTTCATACACGTCCTGAACACTTACAGTCAATTTTTCATGAACTAGATGACAACACAGTATCCACTTGTCATTATACTAACTTATCTGTCATCCAGGAAGAAGAATCTTCTTTTCCTGAGGTACAGTTACCGTTACCTGTACCAGTAGTTCAACCTACTGAATCTTGGCGGGATGTAACCATCTCTTCAACGGTTACACCGCAACAGCGTCTACAGATTGCTAATCTATTACAATCTTATCCAGATGTGTTGACCGACGTTCCGGGTCGCACATCGGCTATCAGTCATGACATTATTCTCAATGACGATACACCTATTCGTGTACATCCCTATTCTGTTCCTTTACATTTCCTTGCTAAAACTACTAAGGAACTTGAACAGATGTTGTCTCTGGGAATCATTGAGACTAGTAATTCGCCATTCTCTTCTCCATTAGTGATTGTCCGGAAGAAGGACAATAACATTAGACTATGTGTTGATTATAGAAAATTAAATGCTAAGACTATAGTTGACAGCGAACCACATCCACTTATCGACGACTTACTGCCACGTCTATCAAACGCAACTATATTTAGTAAGATAGACTTAACTAAAGGTTATTGGCAGATACCACTGACCGAAAAGGCTAAGTACTACACCGCATTTTCCACGCCACAAGGTCTATACCAGTGGAATGTGATGCCTTTTTGGGCTTGTTAATGCGCCAGCTACCTTCATTCGCCTGATGCGACAAATTTTATCAGGTAGACCAGACGTTATTACATATATTGACGACATATGCTTGTTTAGTTCGTCGTTTGAGGAACATGTTTCGGGACTTAGATATGTTTTTGACACTCTAAGGAATTATCATCTAACTGCTAAACCTACAAAGGTGCAAATCGCGTGTAATGAGATAACCTTTTTGGGACATATCATTGGATCGGGATATATCCGAACGTTACCTAGTACAGTCTCAAAAATTCTAAACATAGCAGTTCCTCAGACGAAGAAACAGGTCAGGAGTTTGTTAGGACTTGTTCAATATTACAGTAGATTCATACCAAACTTGTCATCCATCACGGCTGTATTGTCTTCATTGTTAAAAAAAGATATGCCGGTGAAGGTGACATGGACTGGTACATGCAATGAAACTTTCAACAAAATTATAAATTTGTTCTCACATGAACCAATTTTAAGACTTCCCGATGCTTCCAAAAGATTTTTCTTACGAACAGATGCTAGTAACTACGGCATTGGTGCATGCCTGCTCCAGAACCATGACGGCATTCTACACACCCACCTTATATATATCAAGAAAGCTAAAGCTAAAGCCGGCTGAAACAAAGTATTCCACAGTCGACAAGGAACTTTTGTCTGTGATCTGGGCAATAACGAAGCTGGAGAAATTTCTTATCGGTGCCCCCTTTACCATACAGACGGACCAACGTGCTGGTCGCATCCTTGCGTCGATCCAACACAAAAGCCAAAAACTTGCCTTGCCAGATATTCAATCATCCTCCCGCCATTCGAGTTCTCCATTGAACACATACCTGGCACTGAAAATTGTGTGGCAGATGCGTTGTCACGTAATCCTATTGACGACGAATAATCAACATTGACACTCTTAAACTACATCAATCAGAACTACATTGGATTGAACAAAGTATCAACTATAAAGGAACTAACCTTGCCTTCAATTCAAACTTTATAAACACTATATGCATCACAGAATTGAACGACAAGACAATCAAGGTATATATACTTACATTCGAACTTCGTATAATATCCATACACGATATACGAATATCATTGAACAATCATGGAATAATATCTGACGACAAGTCGAACTTATTATCCTATGGACTCTTAATTCTTCGATGCAGTTTAATAAATGACATTTCTTTCCTCGACGTGGACATTTGAACACTTTTGCATAAAAGAATTCATCAGGATCAAGACTACGGATGGATCATCATATCCTATACTAATTAATTAGTTAACTTAACTTCTTAATTGAATTATTATCAATAAAATGAAAGGAGAGAAAAAAATTAAATGAAAAAAAAAAAAGAGAACGAAATACTAAAAAGAAGAAATTATGAAAAGAGAAAATAAATCTCACACAAGTATTAGATTAATAATTTTTTTTTTAATGTACCTATACAGTATTTAGTTAGTTAAGTTAGTTAGTTATTATTCACTAACACTTAACACACACAATTAAGTTCAAACTTATATTCGAATTTCTTTCTATTTCTTCTTCTTACTTAGTTTTGTCTTTTTTTCTCTCATATAACATCGCGTGAAAATTAGAATCTTAATAATTTAACTCTTAGTTTAATTAATTAATTTAATTTTAATTAGTCAAATTAATTCATATATGACATACTAATACGACAGACCTTACTTTAATTTAATTCTATCATTCACTATTAACATTGGACATTTATTTAGTTGATATAATGACATGTATAATATTGATATATAATGTGATTTATGATTAGATGACTATGACAAATAGTTAGTTGACACGACCGCAACACGGTTCTACTCAGAACATCGTCGGCCATATGTCACAATTGTGTTAAATTTTTTTTTGAAAAATTGTTAAGTCGGATAGATATTGAAAAAAAATCTATCGATTTTTTTTTTTCCCCGGTGTACAGGGAATTGTTACGGTATATGATATTAACGCCGTCTGCTAAAGGTTACCAGACGTGCAATTGTAAAAGGTTAAGGCATTTAATATATATTGCGATAGAGGTTTCAATTTTGAACGCTTTAGACACGATCGATTATGACGTGTATAGAGTTGTTTAGGACACAGTCGGTAACTAAGAAACGCTACCCTTTTCACATTGACCGTCAAGCTGTTAAGACGCGTATGACTTTCCTTCCAATGTTGGGCATGGTATTGCCATACAGATATATTTTATGCAAGTACGGACATGGGTCAGTCCATTGCTATTACGAAGATTTGAAATGATTAAAGGTCAGTACGAAGTGAAAATTAAGGAAGGATGAATTACAGTCCATAGTATTTGATTTTGCCAGACTCATAGACTCACTGTCGGCCGTTGGAAACCCCAACCGCGCGTGCATACAGCTATGACAATCTGCATACAGTAATTTGATTATTGGACAAGGACTGATAGGATATCTACATATCTATGCCATATATTTTCAAGTTATAATATGTACCTTTGTGATCAACATGCATGAATCGTCTTGACGTGTAATCTGTATTAAATAATTGTGGACTCAATGGAACCGACTTGTCACATCAATCGTATTCCAAGGTTCAATTATTGTTCAGAATCTTCCACCCCTGCATTCGCGTAATCTTACATAGAAGGCACGATACACGATCACTCAAGAATATCAAGAAGATAAAACAATGGCCAGAATTTATAACTACTTTATTGACATTACATGGAACATTGTTCAGAGCTAACCAAACCACTCCTTGCAACAGACCACTTGCAACAGTTTCCTTCAGGTATACTGAATGGACAACGTACACAGTACCTATGTAAAACTTTCTCTTCCAAGCGCAAACAGAAAAGACAACTTTTGTAAGTCAATGTATTAGTAAACAAGACCTCACAATCACGGATTTGCACGAGTGGTGCAAAGATATTTTAGTCTTTTTCAGAAAATGTATCTGATTTCACCTGCTGCACTAGTAGCAGAGATTTAGCAGACACGTAGACAAATTCAAAACATCACATTCTTACAGATTATCTCAGAAATCTCGAAGACCTCACAAGATAAACATATTAAGTTCTACCAGTTAAGTTCAGGAAATGAAGCCATTTCCTTAAATCACGTGAACGTGATTATATTACAGATTCACAGCACCACAAATCAGTACAGCTGACAATTTTGTTTCTGTGTGATTAGCTCCCGATTTCTAAAAGTAATTCACATCTGTTACAACATGTAACACACAGCCATTAGTAATAACATGTAACAAACGCTTACACACAGTCATTAGTTATAATATGTAACAAACGCTTACACAGTCATTAGTTATAACATGTAACAAACGCTTACGGTACACACAGTCATTAGTTGTAACATGTAACAAACGCTTATACGCAGCCATTAGTAATAACATGTAACAAACGCTTACACACAGTCATTAATTATAATATGTAACAAAAGCTTACACACAGCCATTTGTTATAACATGTAACAACGCTTACACAGTCATTAGTTATAACATGTAAGAAACGCTTACACGCAATCATTAGTTATAACATTTAACAAACGTTAACACACAGCCATTAGTTATAACATTTAACAAACGCTTACACACAGCCATTGGTTATAACATTTAACACACGCTTACACACAGCCATTAGTTATAACATTTAACAAACGCCAACACAGCCATTAGTTATAACATTTAACAAACGCTTACACACAGTCATTGGTTATAACATTTAACGACTGCTTACACACAGTCATTGGTTATAACATTTAACAAACGCCAACACAGCCATTAGTTATAACATTTAACAAACGCTTACACACAGTCATTAGTTATAACATTTAACAAACGCTTACACACAGTCATTGGTTATAACATTTAACGACCGCTTACACACATCCATGAGCAAACACAAATACATATCCATTTGTTTCAACATGAAACGAATACAAACACATACATACATTTATTCCAACATGTAACAAACGCACGCACACACATACACACACACTGATTAGATATAATACGCAAGCACACACACCACATACACAGTACATAAGAAGAAGAAGAGCTCTCTTATATCCGTTTTAAAGACTGCACTCTCAGACCATAACGAAAAAGGGGGGGGGGGGGTCAAGAGAGAAATCAAAATTCAAAACGTGCACTCAGACAAATAAACGGCGGTCTCTTTTTTTACAACCTTAACGGTAATTCTCTTCTCTATCCCCCATCCCCCCCCACCAATACGTGTACAACATGGCGCTACTTTATAAACTTAAGAAGACATAACAGGCCGATTTTTAAAGCGATATAAATTTACCTGAAGCAACCTGCCACTTTTGCCAAACGAGCCACGGGTTCAAGTGTATGAACACCAGTGCAGGGCGGTTTTCCAGTATACAGTATATCTTTGTGGCTTCTTCCTTCTTCTCGTTCGTCCTGAAAAGGACGTTGGTTGCGTGTTTGTACCGGAGCTGCGATATCTGCGCCTTTCGGCGTCACATCCCGACCAGCACGGCATTTTTTTTGGGACGGGGTTTGCCTTCCCTCATTTCGATCCCTCTCTCCCCTCCTCTCAGGCCAGACTGCAGTGTGATGCAGCCTGTTTTCCGGGACCAACCACGTGGAGGTGAGGTAGGGTCTTTGGTCAGCTCTTGGTTCGCTGACCCTGACGCAAGCAGTCAAGCCTTGGGTGGCTGACTGCATTCTCTATTGTCTGCGTCCTTTTGGGTCCCATATCTTTATGTGAAAGTAAACATTCTTTCCGTTGACAATAATACAGTATTCAGAGACTATGATGTAACCATTCTTGACACAATTACCAGTCGACGTGTAGTATTTTCCTCACGGGCCCAGACCCCCACCCCCTTCTTTATTCCCCTCATATTTCTCTTTTTACTCTAACTCAGGGTCTCTTAAACTATGAATGGTCAACGGACCCCAATGATTCCATTGATTCTAGGGGGAGGGGTCCTTGGTTTAAAATTTAAACAGAAGTAATATTTAATTGTTATATTTATATAAATTTTTAATTTATTCAGTTTCAATCATGGGATTATCATATATTTTGGCATTTTTTAAAGAAATATATTTACTCGTATTTTTATATTTTTGTTGTTATATTTCAGTATAACTATATGGAAGATGACATCTGATGATCAGATTCCCTACCTGTTGTTGCGATCTGTTTAGAGTCTCTATCATCAAGCTTGATGATATGTCTTTATAATAAATGTTGTATACGTTACAATTTTAAATTATGCTTTTGTGTATATTTGTTTATAAGAAGGGGTCAGTAGCCTTAATTCTGAATAAGAACAGATTAAAGGGGGCCAGTAGCCTTGACCGGACATTATTAAAAGGGCCAGTAGCCTTTGACTGAACAGATTAAAGGGGTCAGTAGCCTTATAACTGAACAGATTAAGGGGTCAGTAGCCTTAACTGAACAGATTAAGGGGGGTCAGTAGCCATTAACCGGACAGATTAAGGGGGTCTAGCAAGCCTTCAAAGGAAACCAGACAGATAAAATTAAAGGGCCTAGTAGCCTTAATGAACAGATTAAAGGGGTCAGTAGCCTTAAACTGAAACATCTCCCCCCTGCAGAGCGGGGTCAGTAGCCATAACCGGACAGATTTAAGGGGTCAGTAGCCTTAGCAGACAGATTAAAAGGGGCCAGTAGCCTTAACTAAACAGATTAAAGGGGGGTCAGTAGCCTTACCTGAACAGATAAGGTCAGTAAAGCATACGGGTCAGTAGCCTTTAACCAGACAGATGATTAAACGGGGCCAGTTAGCGTTAACCGGATAGATTAAAGGGGTCAGTAAAAGCCTTAACTGAAACACATTAAAGAGTGTCAGTCAGTAGCCTTAACACAGACAGATGAATTAAAGTGAGGTCAGTAAAGCCCTTAACCGGATAGATTAAAAGAGGGGGTCAGTAGCCTTAAACTAGAAAACACATTAAGGGGTCAGTAGCTTAACCGGACAGATTAAAGGGGCCAGTAGCATTGACCGGGCAAATTAAAGGAGCCAGTAGCTATAAATTAATGAACAGATTAAAGGGGTCAGTTGCCCTTGACCGGGCAGATTAAAAAGGGGTCAGTTAGGCCTTAACCGGACCAGAAATTAAAATGGGGTCAGTAGCCTTAACTGAACACATTTTAAAGGGGCCAGTAAAAAAGCGGGGGGAGAAGGGGGCCATAGCCTTGACCGGGCAGATTAAAGATTGAAGCCAGTAGCCTTTAATGATACAGATTAAAGGATGGTGGGGTCAGTGCCCTTGACCGGGCAGATTAAAGGGTTAAGTTAGCCTTAACCGGACAGGATTTAAAGGGGGGGTCAGTGCCCTTGACCGGGCAGTTTTTATTAAAAGGGGTTAAGTAGCCTTAACCGGGACCCAGATTAAACAAAGGGGTTCAGTAGCCTTTTGACGGACACATTAAAGGTGCTGACTTTGTATGGTAAGGGTAGAAGTCTTCTAGCAGCAGTAAAGTATCTGCCGTGGGATACCTTTACCTAAGTATAAACGAATATGTTTAACCGTCCCCCCCCACATTCATTAATTTATTTTCATATTCTCTCACTGTGGATTACGAAGACACGGCTACAACTGGCCCCCCTAATAGCAGAAGGAAGGCCTAACGTTCAAATAGACCCACGAGCTCTTGATGCGGTAGTATCTGAATGTGTTAGCAATGAAGTTTTACACGATGAAGTTGCCAGCCACCATTACACATCCAACATATCAGTGCTTCTTTACTTATAAAAACGACATGCCCCCCCCTGGGGAAGAAGCAGTAGTCAACACATTCTTACTTTGTTCTCCCTGGGGACCCCGGGAGCTAAACAATGAACAATGGAAAAGCTGGAAACGCTAGAACAGTAATTGAAAACGTCCCAATGACGCTCGATGGGGCTAACAGTGACAAACAAAATATTACTGACCAAACTGTTAACCAAGACGTAATTTTACACTTGGTCCTGCATAACACCTGTAGCAATGAAGACAATAATAGAAGGCGAGAGGTTTTTTGAAGGCAAACGTGCCCCCAAGGAAAGACAGCACTATAATGTAGCGTGACCCCACGATAACATCAAGAGATGAGTTACCCATTGGAAAAGTAGAATCTTATCAGCGTCCCTTTGCCCCACCAAGAACAAGAGACAGAAGACGTTGGATGTATCCATTACAGCCATGGACCTTCGTTGGGAGATGGATCAGGCTGATTGATAGTGTACTTTACCAATCATATTACAATATGACTTGTATTAAGGCCTACTTGACTTTTCTAAAAACAACAGGGTATAATACCCCCAAAAAATAATACCAATACATCAATAAAGTAGGGAACCCGAGGCTATATAACTGGGGAACAGGGTATATTATATAATAACACATTGGCTATTCTTTATTTATTTCCTCAGTGCTCCTGCAAACAAATCAATCAATTATGTCACAAGGGGATTTGACATAAGTCTTGGGCCTGACCATGAAGGACATGTCACAGAGAGCTGAAATTTTGTATAGTGTTTATTCCTTTTCAATATAGCCACCGTCTGAATCGACATACTTTTGCCATCTCTGCTTGACCTTGAAAAGACCTTGGGAGTAGGAACACCATATTTTTCAAACTCAAAACCAGTCATCAAATGCCAGTATAACCTCTTCATCGCTTAGTCAAAATGATTTTCCTTTTTTTAGCTCGGTTTTTTTTAATATTTGGGGAATAGAAAAAAAGTCTGGTGGAGACCAACAAATCTGGAGAATTATGGTGGGTGTGGAAGAAAATTTCAATATTCAAATCGTTGGCCTTGCTAGCTGCACAAGCCGTGGGCTTTGTGAGAGGGCGCGATTGTCTTGAAGCAAAGGAAGATTTTGTTTTTGTATGCGCGTTATCCTCGTTTCTTGGTCACAAACCTTTCTTAGTTTTGTGAGAAAGATAGCTGCACATAGTACTGTCCATTAACTGTGTTGCCACGAGGCAGATAATCTTTCAAAAGGACACCTTTGCCGTCCAAAAAACAGTCAGCATCACTTTTCCTGCAGATTTCTGCGCCTCGGCTTGACAGGTGTTGGGGAGCCCGGGGTTTTCCATTGCATGCTGGCACGATTTTTTTTTTTTATTCGGGCGTCTTTAAATGGTGGTGTACTCAAGTCTCATGGTCACCATGGTCTCGAAAAAATGTAGGTGTTTTTCCCTGAAACATCAGAAATTTTATATCACAGCTCTTGGCCTCCTTTTTTCCATTGTTTTGTCAAATCTTCGTGGAGCAGCATAGGGCTACATTGCGCCGTTGCACGTAGCGGGAAAAACCATTGAAGAAACAAGCGCTGTACTTTACACATTCAGTGCCAATATGATGAAATTTAAATGTGCCCAAGTTTCATCTTCTCCTGTGACTCCTTCCTGGTTACAAGGCACAAGACTTATGTCAATCCCCTTGTATGTATGTAGGGTAGGGGTTGTAAAAAGGTAAATGGATCCGTTATACACGCCCAATGAGGCATAATGTGAATAAGGTGTTAGGCCCATATCTTTCGGTTTGACCATCGGCACACTAGGGGTGATGTGGTCAGCATCCACGCCGGCCGCCTTAACCTACCCAGAGTTGCTCTGGTACCCTATTCATGTGACTGGGTCGACCCGTATGCATGTGTGTATTATTAGATCTATTACTACATATATGCTTCGATAAAAATTCACGTTAGTTCTATTTCTACGAGTATCCATTCTTCACAAGCTTTGAGATCTTCAATTATTTTTCCCAACCCCTCCCGCTCAATCTCGCATACACCATTTCCAAAACCAATACTGCTACATTTCTACCCCAGTCAGCCGACCATTTTAAAGGCCCACACAAAATGGAATCTTCACCTTAACAACGGGGTTACGGCCGTAAACCTTTCACAATGCTGTACGTAAAAAAATAAAGGGAGAGGGGGGGGGACTCAATACTACTTGAAACCGACTATGAAGCAATCTCCGCCCTGGCACACAGGGGGAGGAGATGTGTTGAAGGAGACAAGATAACTGTATGGGAACTGCGGGCTGTCTATTTTTATCTCTTTGATAAATGACGCTCTGGGCCCTTCTCAGAATGACTAACTACCGTAGTCTCTTGTTGTCACATACTCGCCAAAGACAAGGCCATGGTGAAAATCATTACACTAGCACTACCGTCAGCGACAGAAAATCGTTATTATTATTTAACTTCGCGCTCTTTACTTATGATGGGTATTGGCAAAAAAAAAAATCGAAAAAAAAGTGATTCGTCTTACGAGGACACAAGGCAAATAGTTCAAACGTTGCGGCCACAAGGCCCCCTCGTCAGGAAAAGGAATGAAAGTGAGAGCTAAGTAGAGGACACATAGAGTATCTAAAAAAAAAAAACTGGCATATGGAGCCAACACTGACAGCTGACCCCCTTGCAGGAAGCTGCTACACACATGCTCTTACAGCAGTGTTTTCTGGGGCAATTTGGTTTGACATGATGAGGGTTGCCAGCCTCATGTAACAACCTCATGATTAGTTGTATTGTTGGATATGTGCGAGAGTGATCGGTAGGTCTATATTTCCTCTTTGTCTCTACCCCGTAAACCTTACCCCCCCCCCCCCCCTCACCCACCCCTCCCCCAAGTCAGTATCTCCCCCCCCCCCCCCCCCCCCCCCCCCCCCCCCCTCCAGCCCTTACAGATTCATACGGGTCACCCCCCCCCCCCCCCCCCCCCCCCCACAAAGTAACACTTTGGATTATACAGCACTACTCTTAATTTAGGATTTAATGGAATGACCCGTTAAAGCTGCATTTAAAATGGTAATCAACTGTTGCAAACCAACAATATTATATTTCTGAATATCTGTTTTTTTTCTTCATTCTTTGATCCATAACCGCCAACCGTCAAAGCAGTCAGTGGCCATCACGCCTGGTGGCGTCTTGTATAGGCATGCAGCAACAAATTGATTCCACTTTTGCTCGGTCATTGGCCCGGCCCCACCCTTCGTACAGTAAGTGCCCCCCCAAATCTCTGGATCTTCATTCTTTGCATCTTCGGCCTCCACAGTTCTCCGCAAAGTTGTTTTTGGTCAGGCCTCTCCTTCGCTTTCAGTTCGGTTGTGGTCCATAGCATAGCTGTTCTTGTGATGGTATCAGGGTCCCTTCTGAGGACATGGCCAACCCAACTCCAGCGTTGCCAGCTATGATGGTGTGCATGTCCTCCTGAATATTCGAATAAATAAGCTAGTTCATTGAATTACTGATGGTGTTTGGCCACAAAGATTCGGAGAACTTTCCTTAGGGCAGATTGTGTTGGAAGGTAGACAGTTTCGACATTTTCTTCTCTGTTTACAGCTCCAACATTCCGATAACCAGTAGGATGAAGGCCAGAAGAAAAGTACACAACTTCTCATAGTCTTAATTTGGTGTTTGTGCCTGTAACTGGGAAGACTTCCAAATGTTGTTGAGACTAGCAAAGGCTTGCTGTTCTCGCTTTATTAATTCTGTTCGTTTAATCGTCTTGCTTGTTCCGCCGTTGGGTGTTATCCATCGTAGGTAAGTAAATGTGTCTGTCTGTTCTAAGTGTCTGACCAAAAAAATCTGTCAAGATTAATTGTTAACGGCTCCACACAGACTTTCCCATCAACATGAGACGTACATGATGTTGTTTCTGTAGCCCAGATGACAAAAATATGTATGAGAATAAAAGGACAGCACTATCTTGACTCGCTGCCAATCATATGGTTACCTGTTCCATTGTAGCGGATTTATGGCAGCTTGTGTACCTACCCAATGTTGTCTAATCCCCAGCGTTCAACCATGCTGGACTGGTCTGCAGTGCGGCCTCGGGCTCAGACAAACAGTGGTATGGTACTCTGTCTCCAGGTGGGTTTTAGCACAGGGCCGACACCCCTGTCTATGTAAAAAAATCGCAAGTTACGGAAACAACTTACTTACTTAGTCGTTCCCCTTCTACCGTGAGGTGTAGAGGTTTGGAAGAGAGAGCGCCAGACCATTCTATCAGCTGTCTTCTTTCTGGCCTGGTTCCATTCTAGTCCTCGGTCTTCTCCATCTTAATTGGGACTGTTCTACTTGGGTCTGCAGCGGATGGGATTTTAAGCCTTGAAGGATCGTCTGGTTGCGGACCATGTCTCTTCTTGTTACTTCAACCACTTTCCTCAGATACCTCATTTCTGAGGTTTGGATCTGGCTTTTGTGGGTTGTAGTCATTGCCCACGACTCGCATCCATATGTCAAGACTGGGACATAGGTGGAGCGGTATATAGCCATCTTCGTTTTCTTACCAACCTCTTTCTTGCTGAGGAATCCACGATTTATGGCCTGAAAAAGTCTCCCAGCCGCTGCTTTTCGAGTGGCCAACTCTTCTTTGATGCCTCCCTTTCGGAAACAACAATAAATGGAAAAACTTTGCTGCGGGACGGACATCCGGAGTCTCAGGCTCGTATGACTGACAGTGGTGAAAGCCGAAAGGAAGCCACTGGCATGAAAACGGATGCCCCGACCGCAAAACACGAAACCAGGAACCAGAGTTGGGGCACTGTACGTAGGATGGACGCCGACCGAGCAAAGTGGAATCAATTTGTTGTTGCCCTACAAGACGCCACCAGGCGTAATGGCCACTGACTGCTTTGACGGTCGGCGGCTAAGGATCAAAGAAGAAGACTTTCTTGACATGGCTAACCACTTCATTGTTAAGATCAAATTTCACTGAACCACTGGCTTAGATGTAAACAACCAATCGGTGATCACACACACATCTACCACAGAAAAATGGTGAATCTATATTAACGCAAAAGCAGACAAGAAAAGCCGATGCCTATTTGCAGATAATAATATTAGCTCCTTCAGTCATAACTGACGATGGGAATGTGACCTTGAGGTGACAGCCCTGTCACGAAGTGGTTTTAAATTTTATAGAGTGCGCCTGAATGAAAGCAAGACCCTAGTATGAGAAAGTCTGAGAAAATAGAATTTAGATGGAAAATGACATGCCTGTGGACAGACGCGACTATTGGCTCAAGGGATAGAACCAGGATTTGAATCTCCCCTTGCCGCTTCGTGACTTTAGACTGGCTATAGTCTCGCCCTCCTCTGACTGCCTTGACACACAAGGAGATAAGGTGTATAAATACGACCACAGACGCCACTATACAGACAAAATAGAGTAAGTATAGTAAAGAGTAGAAGCTGATCCAGTGTACAGTAAATATACATATTTATTTACAAAATCAAGCATAAAAATGGTCATCATACATAAACCACAAAAATAGCGTGCACTGTTGCACGCCCTGGAAAAATCAAAGTAACAATTAGATTGAGACAAAAAAAAAAAAAAACCCCCACTCGCATTCACTCTTCCTGTCACCCTGCTGAGGGACAATAAAAATGGTTAGTGATTACAACAACTCTAATAAGGTGGGGCTGTCAACTCTAGCCTCCACTCTCTAACACTAATAAATTTCTACTGTCTCAGTCCTGGGGATTTTTCCTCAACGAATGGCTACACAGCTTTCTACTTGTTAGGCGATATGCGCCGATAACTACACCACAAGAATTGCTAACATAATAGACTTGGTTTTTTTTTCCGACCGCAGACTCAGTGTCTATCCGTCAAATGGATACTGAACAGACCCTACTGGTCCTGTCTATTTTCTCCCTCCGTCTCTCTCGTGGTCTCAGTGTCTCTCTATCTCGGTCTCAGTGTCTCTCTAACACTCGAGGACTGATGATGCGGCGTCTCCGTTACTCTCTTCTCTCGTTCCTATCAGGACCTAGGTATGGTAACCCTGTCACCTGTTCCTGAATTTGGTGATGACGATGCTGTTCAAGTATCAAGCCTGAGGTGCTTGATAAACTGTCGACAAAACTTCTCTGCTGCTGAATAGCTTCCCTCTTTTAACCCGCTCCGGAGTTAGAGGAAAAAAACACAGCCTTGATTTCCGGCTGTACGCAATTGAAACCAGTCTCACGGCCACCAGCCGTTGCTAGAGACTATAATAGCGATGCTCTCGGGCAGTGTGATAAATAAACCACGGTCCAGCTGAAGCATAGGGGCTTCACTGCCAGAGACCATAGGTCCTGTTGCCGTGGGTAATTTTGCACATGGGCAAATTTACGCTCCCCCACTATTCTTGCCGGGACTCGCGATTATCGCTTGTTTTTCCCACAGTGGAGAACGATAATTACGACGTCCTACGGCCAGGCAATTATTTCTTCAGAGACAATTGCCCGCGGTTTCCTCCCTCATTATATACAAGATAAAACACCCACGCGAATTCCTCTCCTACGCAAACCGCGGACCAATGGCAGCGCCAGAAAAAATCAATACTGGCCACCCACGCAAATCCCGCGTGTAGGAAAATTGCGTCACATTACGTGATGGCCTCGTGCTACTGACGCGTCATACAGGCGTGCCCGAAAATAGCGATTTTTCGGAAACAATGAAATTTACGGGAATCGCGAAAAATCAGAAGAAAGTAAAACTGGCCGAGTGAAAAGTAAACCTACCAACATAAAACGAACCCATTTAAATTACCTCCTCAAAATTACCAAACACGATATATTCACATGAGAAGAACCAAGGCAAACCCCATATAATTACAAAAGAGAAGAGAAATGGTGAAACTCAAAACAGAACCACAGAATCGGGCCGGAAATACAAAATAGACGACAGAATCGGGCCGGATGAAAGACAGAATTACAGTGTAGCATCACATAAGTCCCCCCTTTCAAGTACGGAAACCGTGCTCAATCACTGAAATCTCTGGGTTTCATACTGGTCCGCATCTAGATCTACATCCCGATCTAATCACTGTCATAATTAGCATTAACATACAGGCCCATCTCCATATCCTTGAGAATCTTTGCAAGCCCTGGATCGTGAGAGTCACGCCAGGGGATTTTCTCCTGTCGACTGCAACATGACTGGTCGCCCTTCCTCCTCCCTCTCGTGTGGTTCCTTCGCCCACGAATTTTCCTGGCGGCGCGTGGTAAATACTGATTACCAGCTGGTGCGACCTCCCAGTGTTTGGAAACAGTCTGACTGGCTTGGCCAGACATCACCGTAACAGGGCGTAACTGTTTACGGTTGCTTGAAGAACCGTGCACATGTTCCTTCTTGTCAGTATTTCCCTCCCTTGAGAGATGTAATACCATCGGGGGCCTAATTCCCGACGACAAAGAAGATGCTTCTGAAATCAGAGACGTCACCACTGTTTGACCTTTAGGCTGAACAGGGCTGACAGGCGAATACGCCTCTGTAAATAACATTCCACTGTCTTTAGAGGCGTCTCTCCTCCTCATAGCAAGACAAGGATGTTTGAGCTCCCGTGGGGCTCCGTGAATGTGGGGCTTTCCCCTTTCACTTTCCTGGCCTGCAGTAGGCCCCCTTGCATTAGCAAGGATCGGTGGTGCCAGACACAAATTTGCATTTCACCTCAATATTGGCCACGGGCAGACGCTGTGAGATACCTCTTCTCAAAATGCCACCAATCTCAACTATTTCTCCAGTCCACTGCCCTGGTTTCACCAAATGACGAGCGATGATACTGGGGTAAGTAAGCCCGCTGTCAAACAAACACGTAGTGGCTGTCCCATTCACTACGGCTGGTCCACTGTTAGAGAACAACTTCTCTGCCTGGACTGGTTCCCATTTATTCCCTTTAGTCCATCTCACCGGTCTTAAACAAGCTGCATGATGAGATGGGGGTTTGTTCATGCACCGGGATGTCCAGTGGGAAGTCGTTCTACAATTCTGACAATACCTCTCATTATCTCCTCTGTTCCTAGCGGGTTCCTGAGAGGTTGTTGTTGGTGCTCTGTTATGCTGCTGGGGGCGCAAGTTATAACCAGAATGAGGCTCCTTGCGAGAAGGTCCTGGTTGCTGATGAGCTGGGGAAGTAGCCGACTGCGATGACGAAGCTCCTTGGTCTGGGGCTGGCAGGTCTGGGTTTTTCCGTTTCTGTCCCAGTACTTCGGCCTGTGCCATCTGGTACCTTTCCGCGAACACGATAATCTGATCGAGTTGCTGGGCACCCTGCTCTGCCAGATACCGCCTCAAGTCGGGGGACATGTTTGCTTTTACCTGTTCACACAGAACTAACTCCTCCAACCCTTCAAAAGTTTTTGCCAGTCCTGACAGTTCCCTCCACCGGGTAAGGTAGTTTCTCACCCGCTCGGCAAACTGTGCAAAACTCTCTCCCTTCTCCGGCTTGCTCTCCCTGAACATGGTTTGGCATTTCCGTGGTGTCCACTGAAATCTTTGTAATAAAGCGTTTCGCAGTGCCTCGAAGTTGTTCTGGTCATCTATGAGCATCTTGTTATAGACTTCATAAGCATGACCTTTGAGCGATTGCGATAATTTCAGACACCAAAGACCCTCATCCAACCCGTATGCCTTTGCCATTCTTTGAAATTTCTCCAGGAACACGTCAATCTTCTCATTCCCATTAGGGAACGAGTCAAATGGGAAACTCATGGCAGCCATCCGGGGCCCTCCGTTTCCTGAGGTGTCTGTGGCTCCTGCTCCGGGTGAATCGCCATTAGCTGAAATGCCCTCTGAGGATCGGTACTGCAGTTCCAGAGAACGCAGGGCAAGTTCGTGCTGTCTCTCCGCTGCCTTTTCTCTTTCCTGAGCTTCCAATTTCCGAAGTTCCATCTCTGTGGCAGCTGCCCTCTCTTCTTTCGCTGCTTCTGCGGCGGCTGCCCTCTCCTCTTTCGCTGCTTTGGCGGCGGCTATCCTCTCCTCTTTCGCTGCTTTGGCGGCGGCTATCCTTTGCCTTTCCTCAAGTTCCCGTTGATTATGCCTATCATTTTCTCTGATCATGTAGGCTTTCGTCTCCTCTTTATCCATTCCCATGTCTTGGGCAGTGTCACGCCATGCAGCTCGTAATTTCGTCATATCCGCCATCTTACTTGTAAACTGCTGTAAGTTCACAACTGACAGAAAATGACAGAAAGGAGAACAAAAGGAAGGAACTACCTGTTATGTAATAGGAAGTATTCCTCCTATAACCGATGTCCCAAAAACCCGAACTCAGACTAGCGTCAAGTCTGAACAATAACGTGAAAAAATTTTTGTTAACAAGCTACCAAAAACCCGAAATTACCTTCCTGTAAAAGAAAAAAATTTCGGTATGCCATCAATTACCTCTATGTCATATACATCAAAATTACCACAAATCTACTAGACTGCAACCTATGGAAAAACCTATAACTGGATCAGTTCTAGTAGCTCAAGTCTAGGGGATATTTAAAGAAACTCTATTCTCAGAAAACTTTCTAGAGACAATCTATGAATATAGATCACAGAATTGATCTCACCAGAATGATCCACCGGACGATTGCCGCCCACTTCTCACGAAGTGGTTTTAAATTTTATAGAGTGCGCCTGAATGAAAGCAAGACCCTAGTATGAGAAAGTCTGAGAAAATAGAATTTAGATGGAAAATGACATGCCTGTGGACAGACGCAACTATTGGCTCAAGGGATAGAACCAGGATTTGAATCTCCCCTTGCCGCTTCATGACTTTAGACTGGCTATAGTCTCGCCCTCCTCTGACTGCCTTGACACACAAGGAGATAAGGTGTATAAATACGACCACAGACGCCACTATACAGACAACATAGAGTAAGTATAGTAAAGAGTAGAAGCTGATCCAGTGTACAGTAAATATACATATTTATTTACAAAATCAAGCATAAAAATGGTCATCATACATAAACCACAAAAATAGCGTGCACTGTTGCACGCCCTGGAAAAATCAAAGTAACAATTAGATTGAGAGACAAAAAAAAAACCCACTCGCATTCACTCTTCCTGTCACCCTGCTGAGAGACAATAAAAATGGTTAGTGATTACAACAACTCTAATATGGTGGGGCTGTCAACTCTAGCCTCCACTCTCTAACACTAATAAATTTCTACTGTCTCAGTCCTGGGGATTTTTCCTCAACGAATGGCTACACAGCTTTCTACTTGTTAGGCGATATGCGCCGATAACTACACCACAAGAATTGCTAACATAATAGACTTGGTTTTTTTCCGACCGCAGACTCAGTGTCTATCCGTCAAATGGATACTGAACAGACCCTACTGGTCCTGTCTATTTTCTCCCTCCGTCTCTCTTGTGGTCTCAGTGTCTCTCTATCTCTCTCTTTCTCGGTCTCAGTGTCTCTCTAACACTCGAGGACTGATGATGCGGCGTCTCCGTTACTCTCTTCTCTCGTTCCTATCAGGACCTAGGTATGGTAACCCTGTCACCTGTTCCTGAATTTGGTGATGACGATGCTGTTCAAGTATCAAGCCTGAGGTGCTTGATAAACTGTCGACAAAACTTCTCTGCTGCTGAATAGCTTCCCTCTTTTAACCCGCTCCGGAGTTAGAGGAAAAAAACACAGCCTTGATTTCCGGCTGTACGCAATTGAAACCAGTCTCACGGCCACCTGCCATTGCTAGAGAATATAATAGCGATGCTCTCGGGCAGTGTGATAAATAAACCACGGTCCAGCTGAAGCATAGGGGCTTCACTGCCAGAGACCATAGGTCCTGTTGCCGTGGGTAATTTTGCACATGGGCAAATTTACGCTCCCCCACTATTCTTGCCGGGACTCGCGATTATCGCTTGTTTTTCCCACAGTGGAGAACGATAATTACGACGTCCTACGGCCAGGCAATTATTTCTTCAGAGACAATTGCCCGCGGTTTCCTCCCTCATTATATACAAGATAAAACACCCACGCGAATTCCTCTCCTACGCAAACCGCGGACCAATGGCAGCGCCAGAAAAAATCAATACTGGCCACCCACGCAAATCCCGCGTGTAGGAAAATTGCGTCACATTACGTGATGGCCTCGTGCTACTGACGCGTCATACAGGCGTGCCCGAAAATAGCGATTTTTCGGAAACAATGAAATTTACGGGAATCGCGAAAAATCAGAAGAAAGTAAAACTGGCCGAGTGAAAAGTAAACCTACCAACATAAAACGAACCCATTTAAATTACCTCCTCAAAATTACCAAACACGATATATTCACATGAGAAGAACCAAGGCAAACCCCATATAATTACAAAAGAGAAGAGAAATGGTGAAACTCAAAACAGAACCACAGAATCGGGCCGGAAATACAAAATAGACGACAGAATCGGGCCGGATGAAAGACAGAATTACAGTGTAGCATCACAAGCCCTCAGCTGCTTTTTTTCCTGGTGTTCCTTTCGACGTTTAGTTATCTCTTCTGCTTACCATGAAGCTTCTTTTCGCCCAAT